>CM062639.1:25771068-25823568 GCA_025617555.3 Puccinia polysora | reverse complement strand
TGGGCTCAATATGTTACAAATGAAGATAAAATTGAGCAAGATTGATAGGGGGATTGTGTTGATGACCAAACAATCTATAACACTAAGCAGAAGGTCACACTTGCAGAACTAAAGGGAAAAGTGTTATGGAGGTACTCTATGAAAAGATTGAAGAAAAAAGTTGGATTCACCAGTCAAAGTTCATTGGAGAGGGTCACTTGGAGGCCCTGTACTAAGAAAATCCAGAGGCAGTAAAGCTTTCAAAACAATTCCATAATATTGCTATGTTGGATTGTACTTATAAGACAAATAAGTACAAAACCCCACTATTGCATGTTGTAGGAATGACATCCAATTGCAAAAATTTCACAAAAGCTCTTGTTTTTATAACAAAAGATAAGTGTGAGTTCCACAGTTTGTCTGTAAATGCATTAAAGGATTTGGCTTATGATCCTGAGAGACCTCCAAAAGTCTTTGTGACAGACCTTTAAAATGCTCTGATTTGTGGTATTGAATCTAGTTTCCCTGAGTCATCAAGACAATGTTGCACTTTGAAATTGTCTAAAGACATAAAAGCAAACTGTAAAGTGCGCTTTGTTAATGACGTTGAAGGATGGAAAAGCTTTATGACTCTGTGGGAAAAGTATGGGGCCTCAAAGAGCAAGGAGGAGGCGGAGGTCAATCATGAAGAACTCAGAGTAGGTCCAAATAACTGCTTCTTATTCTTCCTAGTTTTGGGTTCTGACCTTATGACTTGTATAGTGTTTCTTGAAAGACTATGACAATGTACTTGAGTATATGGAAAATAAAATTTTCCCTATCAAAGAGAAGTTTGTAACAGATTCAACTTGTATAAACCCAGATTTTGAAAACAAAAAAAAATCTTGGGTTGAAGGGGCCCATGCAACTCTCAAACAATTCCTTGCAAACTCTTTGGTAAACCTGCTGGATGTTTTGAAAAGCCTTGACAGAACATTTTTGAATCAAATTGAATCAGTTCATTAATCACTATAACTCTCAAATTAAGTTAGGGACAGTTCTTCCTCCTGAACTGTTACAATTGGGTTACAAATTGTCTTTAGAGGCAATTCATCTTGTTAGGGAACAATTTGAGAAGTTCAAATGTGATCATGATGTCAAATTGTGCACCAAGTCATATTCAAAGACTATGGGTTTGCCCTGTTCCCACTAAATAGGTGACCATCTAGCATTCAGAGGATCCGTGGTACCCAAAGATGTTCACCATCAGTGGAGGTTGGACTATGAACCTTGCATTTCTAGCTCTGTAAGTTGGCTTAAGTTGGATTGTTGAAATCACTATGTGATTAATGCTTTTTGATTAATGAATCCTAATTCACCAATGGTTGATCCTTTTGAATTTTTCAAGTGCAATGTCAATGAAATGCTAAGCATTCCTCACTTATGTGAAAAAGTGAATGCAATGCTCTTGGAAATCTCCAGATCATGAGCAAAGCGGACTATTGAAGTATATCATTCCAAAGATTACAAAATATCCATCAAAGCCAATACTTGAACCTAAAGTCTTAGGATGAAGTAGGGGAAGGCCAAAATTTACAGATACGTGGCAAGAACAATCTTGGTTTGAGCTTTTTGAAAAACAACTCAAGGGGGTACAAGGCTCCAAACAAGAAAAGACAAAATATTGTAAGTCTTTTCTTTTGGGATATGTTCAATTTTTTGGTTTAATGAACTTAGTTAATAACTAATGATGAATTTTTAGTCAAAGTTGGCAGAATCTGAATTTGAATTTTATAATTTAGAGGAAGAGAATGAAAGTCAATCAGGATCACTTAATTTGGAATTAGAATCCTCTTCAGAGGAAGAGAACATGTAGCAAAGCTCAACCCAAAGCTCATCTTTTGTGAGTATTAATTTCATTGATCCAATTAAAGAAATGAATACTAAGTTAATTTTAATGATAGGAACCAAACGTGAAATAACTCAATCAAATATACAAGAAATTCCATAAGTTCTTGGGTGAGGTTTGGGATCCAATTGGAGATGGGAATTACGGATTTAGAGTCATTGCTAAACCTCTTGGTTATGAAGAACATGGTTGGTTTAAAGTTAGGAAGGAAATGATTGAAACATTAGAGAAACATAAAGCATGCTATATTAAGATGATTGGTGGTGCAAAGGAGGTTGAAAAGATTAAAAAAAAACTTGATGTTGAAGACATCAATGAAAAGATTCCCTCCTCAAAATGGCTGGATAAATAAGACGTGGGTCAAATTATAGCAGACAAATATCCCAAACCTATATGTTTCATGTCAGCCTACTACTTAGCACAGAGAAACCTGACAAAGCAACAACAATAATAATATTAAAAAAAATAAAAAGAACAAAAATAAATAAATAAATAAAATTATTATAAAATGAAGGAGTAGGAAATCCATAAATGTTATTGCAGAAATGGATTCCCCACCCAAAATAAGGTAGGTTCACTCACTGACCCCACACTTGAATTCTTACTCCTTATATTTTTTAATTAATTTAAAAGAAAATGGTAAATGACCACGGCACCAATATGGCACCTTTTTGCCATTTTAAAATTTCACATGATATGTCATGTATAGGTTTCACACCTAAATTTCAGTTGAAATCCAGGTGTTGTGTGTAGTTTAGGAGTTACACAGGGAATTTTGTTTCGTCACAATTCCTGCACGCAGCCCCGCGTCCCTACAGCGCTGGACTCCCGTGCACCCAAACTCCCACGCGCCGTTGATCCCTCTTGCATGCAGGTAATCCCGTGACCTAGTCATGCGCGCAGCGGATCAGTCCCCGCGCGCATCTGAATGGACTGATCCCCACGCCTAACCTGCCATGATCACGCGCGCAGCCAATCAGTCCCCGCGCGCATCTGAATGGACTGATCCCCGCGCCTAGCCTGCCATGATCAGTCTGACAGCCAGGTACCGCTCAGAGGAGATACAACCTAGTAGGATCTACCCTAAACATGTAAAGCTACCACACAAACGTAGATCATAGTTTAAAAACCTTAAAAGTCAATTGAAATTAGTTATTAACTAATTTTTAGTATTTTTTATTAATTAAATAAAGATCCAGACTCACCACGTCATGAGCTGATCAGAACCTTCAAAGAAAACAAAACTACACCAGGAGTGGTCGTAAAAATTATTGGAAATTACATACAGGATCAGCAGATGATGGAGAATCAATGAACATCCATGTCTGCTCACTTTGGACCAGTACTTACAGTACCAATTGAGGATCAGTGCAGGATCAGCAAAATGATTAATCTGTTAATTAACAGATCCTGCAGCTAAAAAGGAGCTGTTCCTTGAAAGATCTAAGGCTAGAAGGATAACAGCACCTTGAGGAAGTGCCAATTTTGCCTGACTGCCCCCCTATCCTCAGCCCATGCCTAATACCCCAATAGAGGCCCTCAAGCACCTAAAAAGGAATATTTAAACAGGCTCTTTTTGCCCTCTTGTTCCGAATCAGTTATCAGTTATCAGAAATATTATTATTATCAATCAGACATTGTGTCATTTTTAGTCAAGTGCTTATCAAGAAGAAAGCAAGTGATTTATGATCTAGTCTGAAGTATTATTATTATTATTTTCTAAATAACTATCAACAACCAGAAGTTTGAACCAGCCACCAACCCCATCTGTTCTGAAGCTTCTTACCTGAATCTTTGCAGGATTTCTGTGGATTACTTCCCAAGTAAGTTGTTCCCTTCCTGCTCTGGGTTTTTGTTCTGTTTTGCCCGCCCAAATTAGTGGATAAGGCCTTAGAAGTCACCCATCTTCATTCCAAGGTTATAAACTGCCTAAGGAGGCCCCTTGAGGAGAGTTTGCCAAGTCTGTAAAGACCCCTAGTAGTATATTACTGTGGCCCCTCTTTTTATATTATATTTACAAAAAATTATAACCAAACCAATTAAACCTTGAACTTGCTCTTACCATATTATTATTGGAGCTGTAAAGTGTTTATTCTTTGGAATATTATTGCTCCGATTCCTTTATCACTCTTTGTAGCTAAAGTACTGCAAGGTTCCTGGTATCAGAGAGCTGAAATTTCATTTCATTGGCTTCATGTGATAATTATACTCCAATGAAAAAGGTTGTTACCTATCAATCAGATCCAATTTTCATTTCCTTTTTCAACAATAACCACTGGGTTCTATTAGTACTTGAGGGAGAAATGATTCCAATCCTGCCCATTGTAGCAAAAACATGTTCCTTGATTTCTAAAAAAGCCTCTGGTTGGGTTGATCATCTCAAAGATCAAATTCAAATGTATTATAGATTTAAATAGACTTTGACTTCATTTCATCATTTGGTTTCATATAAATTGTAATTCTAATGCAAGTAACAAGTTCTATTGAAATAAAGAGTTATCACATTATGAACATCATTATGTTGAGTGTTTTGACTTAAGATCATTATATTGAGTATTTTGAATGAGATTCAAATGGTAAGTCAGTTCAACTTGTGTTGTTCTGATTCCATCACAAGCTTATCTTATGTTAAGCTTTGGATGGGATCAGCTTAACACAAGTTGAACTTTTTTTTGTTTTTTTTTTACTTTAGAGCTGGTCAAAAGACTTGTATTTTTTTTTGGGCACTTTTATTTTAGGACTGATCAAAAGACTTTTTTAATTATGGCCAGCAATTAGCTTAGAAAAATGAGCGGTGTCTAAAGCAAAAGAAATTCTGGACACCTTGTTTCAATAATTGCTTGATTGGATCTCACAATGGGGCAATACATTGGATGATATCTTTGATGAATTTGATTTGATGATGAATGGATTAATGGAAAAAAGCAGCGAGAAGAGCTCCTTAAGTAAAAAGGATTGGCCTCTTGTGAGCCCATGATACAAGAAGCCAAAAGGCAAATTTTCTTCCCCAAAAAATCTCTACAGGCTCTACAGACCTTGTTACTTGGTTTGGACTACATCAGCCCACATGGTGTCAGTCCCTGAACCCTTATGACCAGCCTATTCCAGTCCATTCTGGTGTTTCCACTGTTACAGGGCTGAACCAGCCCCTTTGCTGTTCAATCCCCTGGCTGGTTGTCCGTTAAAACCAGCCCAGTTACTCTTATTTCCTCACTTACAGGCTTGTTGCCTGCCTCATGAAGTCAACCCCTGGCCCCACATATGGGCAGGTGGGACCCAGGACTCACCTGGGTCCGGTCCCAACCTCACTTGGGGGGAGGGTGTAACCAACGGACATGCCCCCCCTCTTTCTCTCAAATCCCTGGTGGGGGCGGTCAAATCCCCTCACCAGGGGCCCTGGGGGTTATTACCCCCAGGGCATTTTCAAGAATAGTGGGCTGGGAGTGGTCAGATCCCCTCATCCCATCGCTCCTCCCCTTTTGTAAAGGGGGGGGGGGAGAGCGCCCCTCTTGTCTTGCTTTGTTGGTGGGAGGGTCATCAGATCCCCCCACCACCAGTTGCTCTCTCTGCGGCAGGCATTGTCATCCCCTGGGCAAGGGGGTGATGAAATCCCCCCTGCCCTGACCATCCGCCTTGTTGCAGCCGGTTGCTGGCTGGTTGAACCCAGCCAGCCACCCCCTCCCCCTTGCAATGGCAAGCGAGGGGAGGGGGAGGCAGCCGGGGCCGCTGACACTTGCTTGCCCGGCGGTGGCCACCGTTTGCAACCGGCTGGGCCTGTGCAGTGTTGCACTGCGGGGGATCCCTTGGCCGCTGCAACAGACCTGCATGGGCCAAACGGAGGGATACAAGCGGCCCCAAGAGGGCTGCGGCAGGGGCAGCAGCCCCAAGCGGGCTGAAAAACAGGCAGCAGCCCCAAGCAGGCTGGGACACGGGCAGCAGCCCCAATGGGACGCCCCAATCCCAAAACCTGGGACAAACACACTTTGGCGGTGTAAGACTCCAAGCGGTGCTAAGCCGTGGCAGTTCTGTGGAGGGGAAAGGTGCTGTTTAGGCTGCCCTCCTAGGAGTTACAATAATATTTAAATGTAACCGGAATCGAGGTCCAGAAACTTATGGATGAGAAATCAAACTAAGAGAAGAGGATAAGAGTTGTCGGTAGCAATGGAAACAACACTATCTGAGACAAGATGGTGCAGGGAAAGACTTGAACAAATAATTCAAGGTTTGTTCAGAGTTCAATAGAACAAGGCAGTTGTAAGTAACAACGCCCACAAGCTAATAACTCTGGTCGTCAGCTGCTGATTAGGAAAGATCAACTCAATCCCAACCAACCTCCAGGTTCTCAATGAACCTGCCCAACTCTCCGCAATCAAGCGCTTGGAGGGTACCAGATAACTGTGGGAGGCTGAACAAAACAAAAGCAATTTTTTTATGAAGCTCTAGAAGCAAATCATTAACGAATTTGAGCAAGAATATCCCAACACTTCTCAAGGAACTCAAGAATAGCGTGGCAAAATTCAACCCCAAAGAAGAAGGGAGGTATAACACTCCAGGTTTTAAGCTTAATAAAACCTCTTCAATCAAATGTGATTGGCTCCAGAAAGATGATCAAGGAGAGATCAAGACCAGTATGGTCAGAAAAAGGGATCAGAGTGGTATAACACACTCAAGAATTCAGGCAGACAGGAATTCTTCTTCAACCAGCAAGGCTATTGGTTGGTGATAAGGATCAAGGTCACAAAGGACTGAGTTTGAGTATGGAGGCTCAAAGGATCAAGGGGCAATCATAGATATACCCTGATAATTTGCTCAGATAAGTGGGGAAGGATTCCCACGGATAAATTGCTTATGATGATGGGATGCTGGAATGCTGGGATGCTGGAATGCTCCAATGATGGAATGCTGGGCCAAAAGGCAGGGGAGAGCCCCTCCTTATATGGGCAGGAGGCCCTGTTAGACTATATACAACGGATTCTACAAGTAGAGCGGAAAAGGGAAGGCAACCATGTGGTCACTCGCGTTGGTCAAGGATCTGCCAAATGCTTGCGGGTGCGGTCGGGATGGATTCAGTAGATCATGGATGAGCGCCGCGCAACGGTAGAAATGAGGAGATTGGGAGGCGCAACGACAAAGACGAAGACACGCAACAACAAAGATGAGGAAGTGCTATAACAACGGCGGAGATGACAAGCAACAGGGATAAAGGACGCGCTACGCGCGCGGATGAAAGGAGCGCGGCGCGGCGTGCAACGCGGATAATGGAAGCGCAGCGCGCGCGGGTAAATAATGGTTTGTATGAGCCTGAGGATAAGTTGTTTGTCCGGGCGGTACGTTTGCGCAACAGTTTATGGATTGAGGTCTTAAGGCAGCCAGGGTGTCCAGGATGGGGCACCACATCTCTCTCCAACTTACAGACTGTCCCTAGTCTGCTCCCGAGTTTGATGCCATAGAAAGAAAAGAAAGGAAAGACAGATGATTGAAACCAAAGAATGGCCATTTTGATCTTGAGAGTGGTTGAAGAGTTGAGGAAAATATCTTGATTCTTCCAAATGAACCCTAGAAGCGGCAGGAATAGAACAAGGAGGGCGTCCCAGGTGCTCACATATGTGGCATACAGTAGAGTTTTACAACAAAAACGCAGCAAATCACCCTGGTGGTGCACAATTGGGAGGACTTACTTCTGAGATAAGTTGCCCCCACAACAATGGAACTTCTTGACTTGATCAGCAGAGAACCTTCTGGCCAACCGAGTACCATCCAGCTCCTCCAAAACATAAGATCCACCTCTAACTTGATGAACCACTCAATAAGGGCCATTCCAACCATTAGAGAAAAGCTTTCCCCACTGGGTTTCCAAAGATCAATTATAAGCTAAAACTAGGTCACCAAAGTTCAAGGGCTCCCTGATTTGATTAGAGTGCTTGTCCTCCCAATACTGGACGGATTTTGCTCTGGCCTCCATCATTGTTTGATAAGCTTCATCACGAACGTCTTCACTTCGCTCCAGTTGCTTGGATCTAGCAACTAACAGATCAGTGGTTGAGGACACCTCTTCCCAAGAGATACCCAAGAAAGATTCCATTTCCAGATCCAAAGGAAGGACTGCTCTTTGACCAAAGATGATTTCATAAGGTGAGTAGCCAGTAGTCCTTTTGGTTGAGATTCAATCAGAAAAGAGAACAAGAGGTAGGAATTTGCGACAATTCTTGCCACTTTCACCAGCCAGTTTAACAAGTGCAGCCTTCAAAGGGGCATGGCCTCGTTCCACCATGCCTTGGCCTTCAGGATAATAAGGAGTAGTAACTCTATGTTGCCCAGGAAGGGATCGGATCATTTCAGCAACTGGTTTATACTTAGTGGCAAAAGAGAGAAGTTCTTGTTTCCTCCAAGAGTTGACCAGAGAGACTTGATTACAAAAGCTGAGTCCAAGTTCCAACATCTTCCAAGTCTGATGTTCCGCAATATCCTTGAAGGGTTCCTTTTCCATAAAAGGAGAACCAGGAGATAATACGTTGCTCACATGTGTGGCACAAGGTAGGGTTTTGAAAATGACGGTAAAAGATTGCCCTGGCAGTGCACAATTGGGAGGACTTACTTGTACCCCAAATTGCCTCCACTGCAGCCCATATTCCTTCATACCAAAATCACCAAAAACGGAATTGCAATTCGGATCTAGTTTAGACTCATTGCGGAGATTCAAACCGGAACTGAGAGAAGATTGATCAGACTTAAAAGTAGAAGGAAAAGGAGACACAACAGATCCAGGAAGAGAAGGAGATGGAGGAGAAATATTTTTGGATTTTTCTATTTTGATATGTTTTTGTTTTTTAATATTCTTGAGCTCAGAAGAGAATGATGAAAGGAATGAAAAATAAGCCTGAGGGATGGGAGTTGACCCTTGAGTTGCATTCTGAGGCTGAAAAGAACTACAATCATTGGTAGGATCAACTATTCCCCTAAAAAATGAGAGGAACTAGAGTTATCCTTCTGCTTCCCCTTAAAAGATGTTTTGGGAGAATGACCAGGAAAATCTCTTTCCCAACGACCAGAATCCAAAGAGCAAAGAGGAACTTCAAATTTTCTGCCATCAGCATCAGGGAGAAGAATTCTCTCCCCAACTTGATCAGAAAACATCAGGGTTGCACCAAAGTCCATTAAGAAGGGTTGTCCCAAGATCATAGGACTGTCCAAACAAGTAATCCAAAAATGGCAGGTTCCAACGATATTTCAACCAATCCTGACTGGTACATCTTCAGCAATACCAATTAGTTCACAAGCTTGATTTCCTATCCCATATACTGCAGAGTTGAAGCTGACCCTAGGACTAAGTTTGAGCTTGCAGGCCATAGCATCCAAGATTAAGTTAAGCTGAGATCCAGAATCCACAAGAGGAGAAACAGTTTTAGCTGAGTCACCAAGATAACAAGGAAGAAAGCCAAGGGGACAGGAATAAAGATTGGATTCTATAGAAGGACTGGTTCCACCAGAGTCCTCCATTAAAGTGCCAGAGGAGACTTTGAGTTTTTCAGGGCCAATTTCCACACGTCGACGAGAGACCCATTTCTTCATTCCTTCAGCAACAGATGGAGAGATCAATAGGAGTTCAGCCACAGATAGATCAGGAATTTTGAGATCAGAAATTTTCTTTAATACTCCCTCCAAAGCATTGGGGTGATCCTTGGAGATGCCTCTTTCAAATCAAACTTTGGGCTGGGTGGGGGGAGGAAGTTCAGGTGACGCAGAATCTAAGATAGGATTAGAAGGTTGAGGTGAGGGAGAAGGATCAGGGTGATCTGGGAACCTTTCCATGA
Organism: Puccinia polysora; assembly: GCA_025617555.3. Taxonomy (NCBI): domain Eukaryota; kingdom Fungi; phylum Basidiomycota; class Pucciniomycetes; order Pucciniales; family Pucciniaceae; genus Puccinia; species Puccinia polysora. The sequence goes on along the minus strand of CM062639.1, from coordinate 25,813,890 downwards.
GTGGTTCCTTTTCCACCTCCATGTCTTCTACATCAGAGGAAGGAGGCTCAAGTGTTGATTGACGTTTAACGGGTTTTCAAAGGATTGAAGTTGGCAAGGAAGGAGCCTTATGAGGTTTAGGTTCCTCATGTCGTTTCCTGGCTGGATCAGATTGATAAGTAGTCCCAGCAAGACTAGAGGAAGAAATAGCTGGAGGATACCAAGGTTGGAGGGTACCACAGGATGATCGAAATTCAAAGGAAGCAAGTGATGCTTTCACAGGAGGTGATGGCTGGTAAGAGGCCACCACATGTCGGATAGGACGAGACGAGTCAAAAGGGATTAGGGCACCATTAGGGAGGAAGTAATTGTTTCCCCTCTGCTCTACCAACTTTTCCTTTAAGTCCTTCTGAAGTTCTTGACATCGTCCGGTTCCATGGCCTTCCCTATGACAGTAGTAACAGACCAGAGTTGATTTGGGGACAGAAGAAGGAGTTTTAGGAGTAGCTAGCAAAGAAATCTTTTGATCTATTTTGTTCTCAAAGGCTCTAAGTAACTTGGTGATTTCATCTATAGTAGTAGGTTCTCGATTGGAATTAGGATCTGCTTTAGGCCTACGATCTGCCTCCATTTTAAACATAATATTGTTCGACTCTTTAAAAGAAGGAGCATGGACTGGTTCAGTAGTTCTAGGCTTTTCAAAGGTAAGAGCATTTTGAACTTTCATGACTTTATCCACAGTACTCCTAAGGGTAAGAAAAACAGGGAGCTTGAATCAATTATCCCTGGTAGTAATCATGGACCCAGATTTGACCAGTTCTTCTTTAATCCTTTCCTGCACAGCCAACGAAAAAGATTGGAAGAACTTTGCTCGAATTTTGTCCACTGTGTCAATGTGATCGTTTTGGATAAGATAGTTTTGAATGGGATCCCAAGACTTTCTAAAAATCTGATTGTCAGAGGCTGAAGAAATACCACCATTGGAGATCCACTGAGAAACCAGAGCATCCAAATCCTGCAGAGTAAACCTAGCCACATCTATTTTACCCCAGTATGCCTCCCTGAGAAGCGTCCAGTTGTGGGATTTGAATCCTTCAAAAGACTCGATTACCTCCATAACTTAATCTGAGGAGATAAAGAATCGCAACTGATAAGCCATATTGAATTCACTAGCTCCATCTACTTCAGCAGCCATTTTGTAGGAGTCCAAGAATTGCTCGACATTTGTACCGTTGAAGCCTAAGTTCTTGTTCTGGGGTTTGATCTTTACCATCTTAGGTTGAACAGAGGCGGTTGGGGTAGCAAGAGATGCCATATTGAATAACAGAGTTCCTAGGGGATCCAAAGAGCAGATTTCCAAAGTGGCTCACAAGTGTGGCAAGAGTAGGGTTTCGCCAAAAACAACAATTATCTTGCCCGAGCGGTGCACAAATTGGGAGGACTTACTTCTAGACCAAGTTGCCTCCACGGATCGGAAATAAAGAACAAACAGAAAAAGAAAGAGAAATTGGATAGGATTTTGGAGTTGATTCTTCAAGTTGGGACTATAAATCCCAAGGTTGCTGGTTCAATCCCGGCCCGGGGGACCAAATGTAAGACTCCAAGCGGTGCTAAGCCGTGGCAGTTCTGTGGAGGGGAAAGGTGCTGTTTAGGCTGCCCTCCTAGGAGTTACAATAATATTTAAATGTAACCGGAATCGAGGTCCAGAACCTTATGGATGAGAAATCAAACTAAGAGAAGAGGATAAAGTTGTCGGTAGCAATGGAAACAACACTATCTGAGACAAGATGGTGCAGGGAAAGACTTGAACAAATAAGTCAAGGTTTGTTCAGAGTTCAATAGAACAAGGCAGTTGTAAGTAACAACGCCCACAAGCTAATAACTCTGGTCGTCAGCAGCTGATTAGGAAAGATCAACTCAATCCCAACCAACCTCCAGGTTCTCAATGAACCTGCCCAACTCTCCGCAATCAAGCGCTTGAAGGGTACCAGATAACTGTGGGAGGCTGAAAAAAACAAAAGCAATTTGTTTATGAAGCTCTAGAAGCAAATCATTAACAAATTTGAGCAAGAATATCCCAACAATTCTCAAGGAACTCAAGAATAGCGTGGTGAAATTCAACCCCAAAGAAAAAGGGAGGTATAACACTCCAGGTTTTAAGCTTAATAAAACCTCTTCAATCAAACGTGATTGGCTCCAGAAAGATGATCAAGGAGAGATCAAGACCAGTATGGTCGGAAAAAGGGATCAGAGTGGTATAACACACTCAAGAATTCAGGCAGACAGGAATTCTTCTTCAACCAGCAAGGCTATTGGTTGGTGATAAGGATCAAGGTCACAAAGGACTGAGTTTGAGTATGGAGGCTCAAAGGATCAAGGGGCAATCATAGATATACCCTGATAATTTGCTCAGATAAGTGGGGAAGGATTCCCACGGATAAATTGCTTATGATGATGGGATGCTGGAATGCTGGGATGCTGGGATGCTCCAATGATGGAATGCTGGGCCAAAAGGCAGGGGAGAGCCCCTCCTTATATGGGCAGGAGGCCCTGTTAGACTATATACAACGGATTCTACAAATAGAGTGGAAAAGGGAAGGCAACCATGTGGTCACTTGCGTTGGTCAAGGATCTGCCAAATGCTTGCGGGTGCGGTCGGGATGGATTCAGTAGATCATGGATGAGCGCCGCGCGACGGTAGCAATGAGGAGATTGGGAGGCGCAACGACAAAGACAAAGACACGCAACAACAAAGATGAGGAAGTGCTATAACAACGGCGGAGATGACAAGCAACACGGATAAAGGAAGCGCGACGCGCGCGGATGAAAGGAGGGCGGCACGGGGCGCGACGCGGATAATGGAAGCGCAGCCGCGCGCGCGGGTAAATAATGGTTTGTATGAGCCTGAGGATAAGTTGTTCGGCCGGGCGATACGTTTGCGCAACAGTTTATGGATTGAGGTCTTAAGGCAGCCAGGGTGTCCAGGATGGGGCACCACAGCGGGCCAGCCCATCTGGCAAAGTATGTCTAAAATAAACCTTGGGCCTAATTATGCCCATACAAGCCCATCTGGCTGTTTTTGCCCATATACCTCAATGGGCCTGTTAGGGCCCATGTACCAAGAGGCCTGTTTCACGCATTTTCAGGCCAGTTTCACCAAATCAGTGACATTCACACAGGCCTGTATGGTGCGTTTGAGTGTTGAGTGGGCCAAAGAGGCCCATATATGCATCCCATTTGGATTACACTTATACATAGAACACGCGTAAGCGCATACATATTTTAACAAAGACTTCTTTAATTTTTGGGCCCTTTTAGTTTAGGGCTAGTCAACTTGAATTTAGTTCAGGGCTTGTCAAGTTAGTTTTATTTTTTTTTGTGATTTTACTTCAAGGCTTGTAAAGTTACTTGTCTTTTTTTTGGTGTTTTTATTTTAGGGCTAGTCCAGTTACTTGTGTTTTTTTTGTTCTTTTTACTTTAGGGATAGTCCATTGGATAGTACAAGCTTTTTTATTTTGATTTATTTATTTATTTATTTGCTTTTTTTAACCAAAAAATGAAAATTCTTTGATTTTGTGGTTGATTTCTGTTTTTTGGAAGGTTTATTTATTTTAACGGCTGTGTTAGTACCCTTTCATTCCTTTTCCTTGTTTTTTTTTTCTGCTCACCAAGGTCCAGTGTTGTGTGGGATGCCACACAACTACCCTTGAGCTTTATAAAACTCCACACGGCTTGAATGTGGTTGTGTGGAGTTCCACACAGCAGCAGACCAGGCTGGGTGGGCTGCACAACTCTGTGCACCGTGGAGGGTTGTACACAGGTTGAATTGGACCGTGTGGTGTGCCACACGGCCTATTTTGAACCGTGTGCATGGCTCAATGAGCCATGAATTTAACATTTTTTTTATTTATTTTATTTATTTTTTTATCTTTTTTATTTTATTTATATTATTTATTTATTTATTTTATTTTATTTATTTATTTTATTTATTTTATTTATTTCTTTATTTTATTTATTTTATTTATTTTATTTTATTTTATTTTATTTTATTTTATTTCATTTTTATTTTATTTATTTTATTTATTTTTTTCATTTTTTTTAATTTTTATTTATTTTATTTATTTTATTTTATTTTTTGATTTTATTTTTTTATTTTATTTTATTTTATTTTTATTTTATTTTTTTATTTTTTAGTTTGTTTATTTTGTTTATTTTGTTTATTTTTTATTTTTATTTTATTTTTATTTTTATTTTTATTTTATTTATTTTATTTATTTTATTTATTTTATTTGTTTTTATTTTATTTATTTTTTATTTTTATTTTTATTTTTTTAGGATGCTCAGAAAATGAAACAATGTAGAAAATTGGAATTGAAAACCACAAACAATCAAAACAAAAATGGGTTGAAAAATGAGTCGTAGGGGGGATTGAACATCCGCAACAGTGGTTGCATGATAGGGTGGGGGAGGATGAGAGTAAGATGATTGATCAAGTACTTGTGATGAATCTAACAGCCACAAGATGTGGAGTTCAGTGGATTGATGGCAGCTTTCAATTGATGAAAGCGCCACTTGCCGGCCCATCAGGTGTTGACAAAGCAACAGGCGGTGCAAGTGATCAGGTGGCAGCGGTTGAGTGGGTAGACAAAAATCAACAATGGTGGTAGCAATTGAGTGGAAGTGGTGGCAGCAGGTGATCAGATGGGATGATGGGTGATTGGATGGGATGATGGTCAATTTGGAGGTGTTTTTGGAAGGCGTTGTTGGATGGTGTTGGAGAGAGGAGGGAATAAAAATAAAAATCCTATAACAATTTTTTTTTCTTTTTTACCATACTAAAAAAATTAAATTTTTGCATCCTTTTTTTGAGGTGTACCAATTTCATCACCACATTGGCAGCAATGGAACAACTCTATCTGAGGCAAGATGGAGCAGGAAAAGACTTGAAAAAACTAAGTTAAGTTTTGTTCAGAGTTCAATAGAACAAGGCAGTTGTAAGTAACCATTCCCACAAGCTAATAACTCTGGTTGTCAGAAGAATATTAAGAAAGATCAACTAAATCCCCACCAAAATCCAGGTTCTCAATGAACCTGCCCAACTCTCTGCAATCAAGCACTTGAAGGGTACCAGATAACTGTGGTTGGCTGTACAAAAAAAAGAAATTTGTTTTATGAAGCTCTAGAAGAAAAGCAGTAAAAATTCAAACAAGAATAACCTAGCACTTCCCAAGGGACTCAAGAATAGCGTGATGGAATTCAAATTCAATGAAATGAATGGAGGTTTAACAATCCAGGTTTCAAGCTTAAAGAAACCTCTCAGTCAAACGTGAGTGGTTCCAGAAAGACAATCAAATGAATGATCAAGATCAAAGTGGTCAGAGAAAGGGATCAAAAGAGTGGTTTAGGAAACTCAAGAATTCAACCAGATTAATTCTTCTTTGACCAGCAAGGCTATTGGTTGGTGATAAGGATGAGGATCAGGGGATAATCAACAGATACATCCAGCTTTATGATGATAATGATGAAAATGATGAGACACACAGCAGGATAACCTTATTTATTTATCAGAAGATTAGAAAATTGATTGAATACCAACATGGATGGATAATGAATCCATCATATGGGACAAAGGCAGGGGAGAGCCCCTCCTTTTATGGGCAAGAGAACATGTAGACTATTTACAATTGGCACTTCTAATGAGTCCAGATTTTTTTTAGAGGGATCAGGGAAATTACTAATGAAAAGCAACAATGTTGTCAACAGGGAGATAGTAACATGTGAAAAAAGAAAAAAGCAATGAAGAAAAAGAAACCCCAGCCTGCTCATAGATGACAGTGGGCAGCGGATGAATTTCTGCAACTTTCCAGATGAGAGGAAGGCAACATTAGTTGGCAGGTGACCAATGAAGGAGGGTTGAGGAGGGGGTGTTTGCAAGTTAGCAGCAAGTTGGCAAGACAATGCCATCAATGGCCCCAAGTGACATATTGTGGTCCATTGGGTGATAAAAGCGGGATTTATGGAGCAACAAGGATGACACTGAGGGCCACAAGCAATAGCTTGCTGGTCCATCAGATAAACAAATTTGGCAATAGCCAGGTGATTGGGTGATGAGGATGGCCAAGGCATGACAGCCGGGCTGGCATAAAAACTGGTGGATGACAGCAAACCACCTTGGTGACTGCAAGCCATGCTGAAAAATTCAAGAGCAGATGGAGGGGTAGGCTGAGGATTGAGTTTGCTCAATGATTGATTGACCAGATTTGATGGACCACTTGATTCAAAACAAGTCACCAAGAATGAACAAGAATCTGTTGGTAAGAGTTGAGAGACTTTGAGAGAGAGGAGCTGAGAGGAAGATGTTGAAGAATTGATGAGATGAATCTGTTCATCTCAGTTTTGGCTTGGATGAGGATCTGTTTATCTCTCATGGTCCCAGTGGTGATGGCCTCAATGATGGTAGGATCCAATTGGTTTTGAGGATTATCTTGATGATTGTTGATGTGCATGGTTGTGGTAAGAGGTAGTAGTGATTATGGTTTGGGGTATGGGAGGATGAGGAGGGAAATGACCATCTGCGCGCTTGGCCAAAAAAAATTGGGCACCAAGCACAAAGAGAAGTAATTTAATGCATGACCTGGTGAATTGAAAACCCCACGGGTACCCTTCCTAGACCGCTAGAGCAGGTAGAAGTTGGAGAAACAAAAAATGGAAGAATTTCCAATTCAGATTTTTTTTTTGATAAGATAAAAAATATTTTTTTTAAAAAATTTTTTTCCCCTTTTTAGAGGTGTATAAAATTTTTCACCAAAAAAGGCCAGGATTGAACCAGAAACCTTGGGATTTACAGTCCCAAACTTGAAAAATCAACATTGAAATCCAATCCTTTCTCTTCTTTTTTGGTTTTTTTCTTTTTTTTCTGTTATCATCCAGATCTGATCTGTGGAGGTGAATTGTTCCAGGAGTAAGTCCTCCCAATTGTGCACTGTCTGGGAAAGATCCTTGTTGTTTTTTTTTGAAACCCTAATATTGCCACACTTGTAAGCCACGTTGGAATTCTGCCCTTTGGATCTCTTAGGTACTCTGCTCTTTGAAATGGAATCTGCAGGTACCTCCTCCTCCTCTGTTTGGGCCAAGATGGTCAAAATAAAACCCCAGAACAAGAACTTAGGTTTCAATGGAATGAATGTGGAACCATTCTTGGAATCCTATGAGATGGCTGCTGAATTTGATTGTGCAAGTGAACATGATATGGCTTATCAGTTACAATTTTTCATCTCCTCTGATGAAGTTATTGAAGTAATCTAATCCTTTGATTGATTCAAAACTCATAAATGGACGCTTTTGAAGGAGGCTATGTTGGCCTATTGGGGTAAAATACATGTAGCTAGATTTACCTTACAGGAACTAGATGCTCTTGTCTCCCAGTGGATCTCCAATGGTGGTGTCTCTTCAGCTTCTGATTATCAGTCATTTAGGAATTCTTGGGATTCAATCCAGTCTTAACTTATCCAAAACAATCACATTGACATGGTGGACAAAATTTGAGTTCATTTTTTCCAATCTTTTTATCCAGGACTGCAGGAAAGGATTAGGGATGAATTATTCAAATCTGGATCTATGATCACTACTAGAGATAATTGGTTCAAGCTCCCTTTTTTTTGGGTCCTTGGGACTGCATTTAATAAAGTCATGAAAGGTCAAAAAGCTCTTAATTTCAAAAAAAATCAGAGTCACTGAACCAATCCATGCTCCTTCCCTCCAAGAGTCCAACAAAATCATTAACAAGATGGAGGAAAATTTTAGACCTAAAAAAAATCCCCAGGCAACCAGTGAAACTGTCAATTTAGATGAGATTACTCAGCTACTCCAGGCTTTTGAAAATAAGATAGATCAGAAAATTTCTTCTCTTGCTAGATCTAAACACTCTAACTCAATTCCAAAAACTACTCTGGTAAATTTTTACTGTCATAGGAAAGACCATGGTCCTGGGAGATGTCCTGAACTCCAAAAGGAAAAGGAGGAGAAGTTGGTGGAGCAGAAGGGGCATAAATTCTTTCTTCCCAATGGTGCTCTAATTTCTTTCAATTCATCTTGTCCTATCCCTCATGTGGTAGCATCTTTTCAACCACCATCTCCAAAAAAGGCATCCTTGGTCTTTTTTGATTTTTGATCTTCCTTTGGTACTCAAAAAGGTTGTTATCCTCCTGCTATATCTTCTTCCAGTTTCTCTGGCATAAATCAATCTGTCCAGCTAGGAAACAACATGAGTAATCCAAACCTCATAAGTCTCCTCCTGTTCCATCTTCAATTCTTCAAAGACATGTTAAATGTTGATCTCCACCTGACCCTCCTTCCTCTGATGTGTAAGACATGAACTTAGAAAAGGAACCAATTCTGGAAAGGTTCCAGGACTGCTCTGATCCTCCTCCTCCTCAATCTGTCAAATCCCCTAAACCTTCAGATCCTATATTGGTTCCCACCTCACCTGATCTTCCTCCCTCCACCCAGCCCAAAGTTTGGTTTGAGAGGGGAATTTCTAAGTACCACCCAAATGCTGTGGAAGGGGTATTGAAGAAAATCTATGATATAAAAATTCCTGATCTATGTGTGGCTGAACCCCTATCAATCTCTCCATCTGTTGCTGAATGCATGAAGAAATGGGTTTGTTGTTGGTGTGTGGATAATAGTCCAGACAAATTAAAAGCTTCTTCTGGTACTTTGATGGAGGATTCTGGTAGAATTGAACCCCCTTAAGATGCCAAAATTTATTCTTTTCCTCTTAGTTTCCTCCCCTGTTATCTTGGTGAATCAGCTAAAACAGTTTCTCTTCTGGTAGATTTAGGTTCTCAGCTCAACTTAATTTTGGATGTCATGGCCTGCAAGATCAAAATTAGCCCTAGGGTCAGCTTGAACTCTGAATTATATGGTATAGGAAATCAGTCTTGTGAATTAGTTGGTATTGCTGAGGATGTCCCTGTTTAAATTGTGTGAAATATTGTTGGAACTTTTCACTGTTGGATTACTCATTGGGAAGGGCCTATGATCTCGGGAAAACCTTTCTTGATAGATTTTGGTGCAATTCTGATTTTCTCTGATCAATTTTGGCAGAGAATACTTCTCCCTGATGCTGATAGCAGGAAAATTGAAGCACCTCTTTGTTCCTTAGATTCTGGTTTTTGGGAAAACGATTTTCCTGGTCATCCTCCCAGATCAGTTCTAAAGGGGAAACAGAAGGATAATTCCTCCTCTCATTTTTTATTGGAATAGCTGATCCTACTGAAAGTTTTAGCTCTCCTCAGCCTCAAAATTCAACTCAAGTATCAAATTCCATCTCTGATGAATATGTTTATTTTTACTCATCATTTCCTTCTCATTCAAAAAAGATCAAAAATCGAAAACATGAAAAATGAGAAAATACAAAAAATATTTCCTCTCTTTCTTGATCTGTTGTATCTTCTTTTCCTTTCTATATTCAGCCTGATAAATCTTTGCTTAGTCCTGGTTTGAATCTCCACAATGAGTCTTAACTAGATGCCAATCTCAAGTCTTTTCTTGGTGGCTTTGGTATGAAGGAGTATGGGCTTCAGTGGACGCAATTTGGGGTAGAAGTGTAGGTCCTCCAAATTTTGAACCATCAGGGGATTCTGCTACTGTCATTTTCAAAAATCTAGATTGTGCCACACATGTGAGCTAAATTTTATCCTTTTTATCTTCTTTTATGGAAAAGGAACCTTTCAAAGATGTTGCAGAACATTGGACTTTGAAGATGTTGGAACTTGGTCTCAGTTTTTGTAGTCAGTTTTTGCTGGACAATGCTTGGAGAAAGCAAGGATTCCTTTCCTTTGCCACTAAGTATAAACCAGTTGCAAAACCTGTTCAGCAAGTCAACCAACCAATGCCTCTTAATTTCAATCCTCCTCTTATGTCTCCTCCTCTATCCCACAATCCTTACTATGGCTTATCTCAATCTCTCACTGGTCCCTTTGTTTCCTGCGGTTGTGTTACTGGAGAACATCTGAAGGTGGTCAACTTTGGTCCAGATCAATGGCTTCTTCCTGATGAGTTCAATTTAATCAAAAATGTCTTAGCCCTGAGGCAAAAATCCATTGGTTTCTGTGAAGAAAGGATAGGTCTCTTGAAGGGTTCCTATGGACTGCCTTGAACAATCCCAGTAGTAGAACACAATCCCTGGTAAAAGAAAAATATCCCAATCCCTGCTGCTTAATTCAACAAATTCATCAAATTGGTTTGCAAATGAGTCCTTACCGGTTTATACAAACAGGCAACTTCTAGTTATTCCATTCCTCTTTTCTGCATCCTTAAAAGTAATGGTAAAATTAGAATAGTTTGTGATCTCCAACCTCTAAATAAAGTTACTATTAAAGACTCTGGAATTTCTCCCTCTACAAAGGAATTTTCCAAATCCTTCTCTGGGAGAGCTTGCTATGTTTTAGGGGACATTATGGGTGGCTATTACAAACAATCCTTACATTAAATTTCTTTCCCACTTACTACTTTCAACACTCCTCTGGGTTGCTTCCAAATAACTTGTTTTCCTCAAGGTGCCACCAATTTGATTCCAGTCTATCAGGCTCAGATAAATTGGATCCTCCAGGATGAAATCTCTGATCATGCTGGTATCTTTGTTGACAATGGCGGAATGAAAGGTCCATTTTTTGATTATAATAATGGGTTCTTACCCTGGCATTCAGGAAGTGATTGATTTATCTGGGAATATGCAACCACCTTTGAAAGGATCCTTTTTTGAATCAAGGAGTCTGGCCTTACTTTCTCTGGATCCAAATTGACTGCTTGTGTCCCTGCTTTGGAAATAGTTGTTCATGTGATATGCAAGGAAGGAAAAAGGAGTGCTCCATCCAAAATCAACAAAATTCTCTCTTGGCCAATTCCAATTAATCCAATGAAAGTTTGAGGGTTTTTAGGTGTTTTAATCCATGTTTGGATCTTTATCCCTTCTGTATCCAAAATTTGCATTCCTTTGCATTGCTTAAACAGAATAGAAGCTGAATGGATCCTGACACAAGCCTGCAAACAATAATTTCAGATGCTCAAAATGATTTTTGGAAAAGAAATTGTCTTGAAAAAGATCACTGATGGACCTGGAGCTGGCAAGATGAAGCTGGCTGTCAATTCTAGTAATCAATCTGTTGGGGCTGTCCTGACTCAGGAGGAAAAAAATGGTTTAGACCATCCAGCTCTCTATGAATCTTTTATCTTTTCACATGTTGAATCAAGGTACTCCCAACCAAAACTGGAACAATGTGGGGTGACTCAAATGTTGAAGAAGCTTCAAACTGTTCTCTGGGTTCAACAATTTGAGTTACAAGTCAATGCCCAATCCATTATTGACATGATCAATGCTCTTAGCCTTCCAAATTCTCCAATGACTTTTTGGGTGGCTTTTATCAATTTACTTTATTTTGATATTGTCCACAGGCCTGGGGAGTCTTTCATCATGCCTGATGGTTTATCTCAACATCCGCTTTGAGATGAAGAATTGGATGTTGGAGTGGATTTTGATGAGGAAGAACCTTTCATTCATCCTTTCTTCACCTTTTCCTCCCAAGATTATTCTGGCTTCCAAAAAGGGTTCTGGCTTAAATTAGAGCAGTAACTTTAAACTCTCCAAAGACCTCCTGGACTCCCTGCTAAAGATTTTTGATCTCCCAAGAGAAAGTACTCCAACTTCTTTTACCAAGGTACTAGAATTATGAAAAGAGGCAATCCTTTTGCTCTTATTGTTGTTACTATTTTTTATAAACAATATTTTATTGTTTAAAGTCTCCATGTTTTTTTTTCTAAACAATATTTCATTCTTGAAAGTCTCCATGAGGGTCTTGGCCATTTTGGGGAAACCAAAACTTATCAACAAATATCCAAATGATTCTGGTGGCCATCTTTGAAGAAATCTGTCTCTCAATGGTGCAAGATTTGTGAAGTCTGTCAGAAACATGATCTTAGGCACCCAGCTGAAATTTGCTATCCAACTGAGGAGTCCACTGTCTTTAGAAGGATTTCTATGGATGTAGTTCCTATTAAGTCTGGTGGAACTAATTACCTAATTGTGGCTAGAGATGATTTTTCTGGATGTTTTGAGGCAAAGATTCTTATAAATATCAGCTGTGAATCAGTGGCAGCCTTTCTCCATGATACTTGGATAATGAATTATGCTCTTTCCCAAACATATTCAACTGATAATGTCTTTGAGTTTGGTGGCAAACAGGCCAAAATGATCCAATTGCTTCCTGGCAAACATAGGGTCACTATTCTTTATTATCCTGAAGGATCAGGCATGGTGGAAAGAGGCCATGCTACTTTGAAGGCTGCTCTTGTCAAGTTGGCTGGTGAAGTTGGAAGAATTGTTGCAAATTTCTTCCTCTGGTCCTTTCTCCTGATTGAATCTCAACCAAAAAAACCATGGGCTACTCACCTTACAAAATTATCTTTGGTCAAAGGGCTGTTCTTCCTCTTGATATGGAAATGGAATCTTTCTTAGGTATTTCTTGGGAACAGTTTTCTTCAACCACTGATGTATTAGCTGCCAGATCCAAGCAACTGGAACAAATTTATGTTTTACGTGATGAAGCTTATCATAAGATGATAGGCATTCAGAGCAAATCAGGGACCCTTTGAATCCTGGTGATCTAGTTTTAGCCTATAATTGACGTTTGGAAACCCAGCTGGGAATTCTTTTCTCAAATTGCTGAAATAGTCCTTATTTGGTTTTCCAACAAGTCAGAGGTGGATCCTACATTTTGGAATAGCTGGATAGTACTGAGATGGCCAGAAGGTTCTCTGCTGAGCAAGTCAAGAAGTTTCATTGTCATGGAGGCAAATTTTTCTACAAGTAAGTCCTCCCATGTGCACCACTAGGGTTAGCTTCTGCATTTTGTTGTGAAACTCTACTGTATGCCACATACATGAAACCTGGGACACCCTCTTTGTTTTATCTCTGTGGCTTCTAGAACCCTGTTGGATAGATTAAGATATTTTTTCCCAATCACTCTCAAGATAAAATGGCCATTTTTTGGTTTCAATTTCTTGTTTCCTTCTTTTTATCTAGATTTTCAAAACTCAGGTGCAGATTAGGGACAGTCTGTAAGTTTGGCCAAGATGTGGTGACCAATGTGGGACACCTCAGGAGTAATGCAGAAATTTTTCAAAGTTTTTTAATGATTTTTTATTATCATTCATCCTATATAAAAACATTATTTGAATGGGTTCTTTCAAATCTTCTATCCCCCAAGCGTCCCCTTCTCCTAGAGGTCTAGGAGGGGCCCTTGAATTTTCTCAATATCCAGGTCTTCTGTTTAACTCCCTCCCATTGTGCTCCGCAAAAGATCCTTATTATTGGCTGGGTGCGCACTTTGAAGACTGGCCTCTCAGCTTAGCTCTCTCACTTGCCAGAACAGGCAGATCCTTGTCCTATTGTCAACATTGGCACCAATCAAGGTCCATCTCACCAGACAAATCAATTGGAAATTCCTCTGGCAAGCCAACCAATCATCAGCTTGCAACCATTGTCAAAGACAACAATGGCAAGAACCCCCAAGGTCAGCACTGCCAAACATCCTTCTTGATGTCAACAATGATGGTTGGTTTTTCTTCTTTTTGAACCACCCACACAACCCTTTGATCCCTCATCAACCTCCTGCAGGACCATGGATTCATTATCTTTGAACTTGCATCATGACACCCAAGTCCTCATCAATTGTCAACCTCATCTCATTTGTCATCCACCTTGCCACTCAAAATTCACCTTGATCTTGCTCCTTACCTTCCTGTCCAAGATTGACCATCCCTCCAGTTTCAGAACTCTGATGACCTGCGCAGCCATCTGTCATCCAAGCAGGTCCCCATTTGTTCTTCCCCTGGCTGTTGCCCGGGCCACTCATCTGCCTGTCTGCAAAGCTTAGCTGCCATTCATCACCTGCTTGCAGTTATAATTGACCCTGGGCTGGCATCTTGTTCCCACCACTTTCTTTTTTTCTGATATGTGTCATTTCCACTTTCTTCAATTGTTTTTCATCAAATTTTTTGCTGATTTCATCATTCAAAAAAATGATTGTTTTTTTTCCACGCTCATCTGTGTTATCACTTTTAAGGAGTCTGCAGGGACCCATGAACCATAAAAGGAGGGGCTCTTCAGTAAATTTTCTGAATCATCCATGGGAGTGTGTGCGTATGCCACCCTGATTATCATTATAATTTGATTCTCATACTTATCCAGGGTATATCTATGATTTCCCCCTGATCCATTGATTCTTTGAATCTGCCCCTCTGTTTCCTGATCCTTATCACCAACCATAGCCGGTTGAAGAGAATTCTGTGTGGAAATGTTGAGTGTGTTACTACACCACTCAATGATCCCTTTTTTGACCATACTTGTCTTTAAAATTCTTTGATTATCTTTCTGAAGACAGTCATGTTTGACTGAAGAGGTTTTATTAAGCTTAAAACCTGGAGTGTTAAACCTCCTTTTATTTCTTCAAAGTTGCATTTTGCTAGCCTATTCTTGAGTTTCTTGAGAAATGTTGAGGTCATCCCTGTTCAAATAAGTTCCTGTTTGCCTGTAAAGCTTCTTAAAACATTTTTCTTTTTCTTTTACAGCCACCCTCAGTTATCTGGTACCCTTCAAGTGCCTGATTGCGGAGAGTTGGGCAGGTTCATTGAGAACCTGCAGGTTGGTTTGGTTTGAGTTGATCATTCCCAATATTCTGCTGAAAACCAGATTTATTAGCTTGTGGGTGTTGTTTACATACAACAGCTTTTTTCTTTTGAGCTCTAAACAAACTTTAAATTATTATTTAAAGTCTTTCCCACATGATCTTGCCTCATTTAATTTTGTTCCCTCACTACTGATTATTATCAACTTTATCCTCTACTCTTTGACTCCTCATAAAAAAGGTTCTGGACCTTGATTCTGGTTACAATTAAATATTTTTGTAAAACTCAGGAGGGCAGCGTAAAAAGCACATTTCCCCTTCACAGAACTGCCTGCGGCCTAGCACTGTTTGGAGTCTTATAAAGGCTTCAAGCAAGCAGCAAGATTCTGGTGAAAATTCTTTGATGGGATTATTTCAAGTCTGGGATTTATTGCACAGGAGCTTGAGGCTTTGCTGTACCTTCTGAGGAAAGAAAATGATATTGTGTTTGTGTGGATGCACGTGGATAATGGGTTTTTTGTGTCATTGTCCATGTAGCAGTTTGTCTTTCTGCAACAGGGGATAAAGCATCAGATCAAAATCAAGTGGAAACCAGAGCCAAAATATAGTTGGAATTGGACTTGCCAGTGTAAGACTCCAAACAGCGCAGGGCGTTGGCAGTTCTGTGGAGGGGATAGGTGCTTTTTTAGGCTGACCTCCTGAGTCTTACAAAAATATTTTAATGTAACCAGGATCAAGGTCCACTAACCTTTGTTAATGAGGAATCAAATGGGATAGGGATAATTCAATAGCAACAATAGCTGATGGGGAAGCAGCACTACCTGAACCAAGATGATGAGGAGAAAGACTTTGAACAAAATAAGTTAAAGTTTGCTCAGAGCCCAATAGAACAAAGCAGTTGTAAGTAACGGCACCCACACGCTAATAACTCTGGTTGTCAGCAGTTGCTTGGGAGAAATCAACTCAAACCCAATCAACCTCCAGGTTCTCAATGGACCTGCCCGACTCTCCGCAATCAAGCGCTTGAAGGGTACAAGATGACGGTGGGTGGCTGCATAAGAAAATGCAATATGTTTATGGATCACTGAAACAAATAGTAACAATTTCAGACTAAGAGTAACCCAACACTTCTCAAGGATTCAAGAATAGTGTGGCAGAATGCAAATTGAATAATTAAAGGGAGGTTTAACACTCCAGGTTTAAAATTAATAAAACCTCTTAGTCAAACGTGAATGATACAGAAAGACAATCAAATGAATGATCAAGACCAAATAATGGTCAGAAAAATGGATCAAGAGTGGTATAACACACTCAAGAATTCAATTTAATGAATTCTTCTTCAACCAGCAAGGCTATGGTTGGTGATAAGGAACAGGGCCACAGAAGGGCAGATCAGAGTTTTTGGACTTTAAAAAAAGTCAAGGGTAAGGGATAAGGATCAAGGGACAATCAAAAGATATATCCGGATAAGTGATCAATTTCACAAAGGAAGGAGCTCTTGGATCAGAAGCTCATAATTCTTATTAGTGGGAAGAATTGATGATGGAAAAAAGCGGGGGAAAGCCCCTCCTTTTATAGGCTAGAGAGCGCTGTAACTATTTACAATTGGATAACACAAATGAAAGCGGAATTTTTTTTTTTTTTTTTTTTACAATGATGAGGCTCAAGCTTGGGGAGGCCCGGTTCCCTTCTGCCAATCTTCCAGACTGGGTTGAGAGATTCTCACCCCCGCCTGTCGCTTGCAAACGTCAGTGAGGACGTTCTCACACCTAGTAACAACACAACACCCCCTCCCATCCAAATCTGGAGGGGGGTGAGAAACAAAGAAATTGGATGGTTTTGATGATGAGCAATGGGGTTGATGTGATCAATGATCCTTTCTCACAAGCGGTGATGGTGGTGATGATGAGGAGGCCATGATAGATGAATCAATGATGATTTGCGCATTGCCAAGCAATGGGGAGGGTCATGATGAACAACTGATGGTCGCAATGAAAGTGAGGAAGCAATCAAGGATGCAAGCAATGAGGATGAGAAGGATGCAAGCAATGAAGTTGAGGATGAGCAATGCGCGAGGATGAGGATTAGGAGGAGCAAACCAATGAGGATGAGGATGAGCAACGCGCAAGGATGAGGATGAGCGACGCCCAAGGATGAGGATGAGGAGGAGCAAAGCAATGAGGATGAGGATGAGCAATGCGCAAGGATAAGGATGAGGAGGAGCAACATAACCAGGACAGTTTTTTTTTTTTTAAAAAAAAAAATTTGAATTCTTTTCCCAAGGTGTCCCAAATGGTTCACCACATTTCTCCCCAACTTACGGACTGTCCCTAGTCTGCCTCATAATTTTGAAAACATGAAAAAGAAAAAAAAGAGAATAATTGGCCATTTCTTGATCCTCTAAGTAAAAAAAAATGTTGAAACCCATCTTGATCCATCCAAAAGAGCCTAAATGTGGAGAAGATAAAAGAAAAAGCGTCCCAGGTGCTCACGTATGTGGCATAAAGTAGAGTTTTAACAAAAAAACGCAGCAGAAGACCCTGGTGGTGCACAATTGGGAGGACTTACTTTGAACCCAAATTGCCCCCACAAACAAAAAAATCTCTTAACTTGATCAGCAGAGAACCTTCTAGCCAACTGAGTACCATCCAGTTCTTCCAAAACATAAGATCCACCTCTAACTTGACAAACCACTCTATAAGGACCATTCCAACAATTCAAAAAAAGTTTTCCCCACTGCGTCTCTAAAGATCAATTATAAGTCAATACCAGATCACCAGGGTTTAAAGGATCTCTGATTTGATTAAGATGTTTATCTTCCCAATACTGAACTGATTTTGCTCTTGATTCCATCATCTTCTGATAAGCTTTGTTACAAATATCTTCAATCTTCTCCAGTTGCTTTGATCTGGCAACTAATAGGTCAGTAGTTGAAGAAACTTGTTCCCAAGAGATGCCCAAGAAAGACTCCATTTCAAGATCAAGAGGAAGAACAGCCCTTTGACCAAAGATGATTTCATAAGTAGAGTATCCAGTGGTTTGCTTGGTAAAAATTCAATCAGAGAAGAGGACCAAGGGGAGGAACCTTTGACAATTCTTGCCACTTTCACCAGCCAGTTTAACCAGAGCAGCCTTCAAGGGAGCATGGCTCTTTCCACAATGCCTTTTCCTTCAGGATAATAGGGAGTAGTAACTCTATGTTGTCCAGGGAGCAATTGGATCATTTCAGCAAGTTTTCCACCAAATTCCAAGCCACCATCAGTAGAATAAGATCAAGCCAAACCTTAATGCATTGTCCAATTCTCATGAAGGAAAGCTGCCACAGATTCAGAAATAAGGTTCTTAAGGAATTTGGCTTCAACCCATCCAGAAAAATCATCTCTAGCCACAATGAGGTACTTAGCACCACCTGCCTTGATATGAACCACATCCATAGCAACCCTTCCAAAGACAGTGGACTCCCCAGTAGGATAGCAAATTTCAGCTGGACGCCTCAGATCAAGTTTTTGACAAACTTCACAAATCTTGCACCATTGAGAGACAGATTTCTTCAGAGATGGCCACCAGAACTGTCTTTCAGTGACACGACCACAAGGTACAAAGGGACCAGCAAGAGAGTGAGATAGACCACAATAAGGATCACAAGATAGAGGAGGATGCGTGACAGGCATGGGTTGGTTGACAGGCTGGAACTCTTTTGCAACTGGCTTATACTTACTAGAAAAATAGAGAAATTCTTGTTTCCTCCAAGCATTCACCAGCAAGACCTGAGTACAAAAACTGAGACCAGATTCCAACATCCTCCAAGTTCAATGTTCCATAAAATTTTTGAAAGGTGCCTTTTCCATAAAAGACAATCCCAAAGATAACTCTTTGCTCACATTTGTGGTACAAGGTAGAGTTTTGAAAACTATGGTAGAAGAATGCCCTGATGGTGCACAATTGGGAGGACTTACTTTTACCCCCAAGTTCCTCCACTGGAGCCTATACTCCTCCATACCAAAACCATTAAGAAAAGAATTGAGATCAGGATCTATTTTATACTCATTGCGGATAATCAAACCAGAGCCAGAGGAAGATTGATCAGTGATAAGAGTACAAGGAAAAGAAGAAACAACAGAACCAGAGAGAATAGAAATATTTTTGGAATTTTGTGTTTTAACATGTTTTCAATTTTGGACATTTTCAACATCAGAAGAAAAAAAAGAAAGAGATGAAAAGGATGAAAAATATGCCTCAGAGATAAATGTTGGCCCTTTAGTTGAAGTCTGAGGCTTAGAAGAACTAAAAATATTATTATTGCCAACTATTCTGCTAAAAAATGAGAGGAGTTAGAAGAATCCTTCTGCTTCCCCTTCAGAACCAATTTAGGTGAAAAACCAGGGAAATCTCTTTCCCAACAACCAGAATCCAAAGAACAGAGAGGAACTTCAATCTTCCTACCATCAGCATCAGGAAGAAGAATTCTCTCCCCAACTTGATCAGAAAACATCAGAGTGGCTCCAAATCTATTAAGAAAGGACAACCCAAAATCATAGGACCTTCCAAACGAGTGATCCAAAAGTGACAGGTTCCAAAAATATTTTGACCAATTTGAACTAGAACATCCTCAGCAATACCCATTAATTCACAAGATTGATTCCCGATTCCATAAACAGCAGAGTTGAAGCTTACCCTTGGACTGAGATTGAGCTTGCAGGCCATTGCATCCAAAATTAAGTTTAGTTGGGACCCAGAATTGACAAGTAGAGAAACCGTTTTGGATGAGTCACCTAGAGAGCATGGTAAAAATCCAAGAGGACAAGAATAAAGATTTGAATTAGAAGGAGGATCTTTTCCACCAGAGTCTTCCATCAAGGTTCCAGAGGAAACTTTCAATTCATCAGGACCAATCTCCACACATTGCCAAGAAACCCATTTCTTCATGCCTTCAGCCACAGATGGTGAGATGGAAAGGAGTTCAGCCACAGATAGATCAGGGATTTTAAGATCAGAGATTTTCTTTAATACCCCTTCCACAGCGTTGGGGTGGTCTTTGGGAATAACCTTGGGTTGAGTTGGAAGAGGAAGTTCAGGTGAGGGTGGAACTATAACTGGATCAGTTGGTGAAGGTGATTTGGATGGAAGAGGAGCAGGATCAGAGTATTTTGGGAACCTATCCATGAGGGGTTCCTTTTCTACTTCCATGTCTTCTACCTCAGAAGAAGGAGGCTCCAGTGAAGATTGACGTTTGACAGGTTTTTGAAGAATTGAAGATGGAACAGGAGGAGCTTTATGAGGTTTGGTTTCTTCATGTTGTTTCCTAGTTGGATCAGATTGAGAAGTTCAAGAAAAGCTGGAAGAAGAGACAGCAGGAGGATACCAAGGTTGAAGAGTTCCACAAGCAGATTGAAAATCAAAAGAGGCCAAGGATGCCTTCTTGGGAGCAGAAGGCTGGAAAGAGGCCACCACATGACAAATTGGACAAGATGAATCAAAAGGGATAAGTGCACCATTAGGCAGAAAGAAGTTGCTCCCTTTCTGTTCCACCAAAATTTCCTCCTTGTCCTTCTGGAGTTCATGACAGCAACCAGTTCCATGACCTTCTCTGCGGCAATAATAGCAAACCATGAATGAACTAGGAACAGAGTTGGAGGGTTTAGGGACAACCAGAGAGGAGAGTTTCTGATCCATTTTATTCTCAAAAGCTTGCAGGAGTTTGGTGATCTCATCAATAGTAGGTGTTTCCCGGTGGGTCTGAGGATTTGGTTTAGGTCTGCAATTGGCTTTCATCTTATTCATGATTTTGTTAGATGCTTGAAAAGAGGGGGCAGGGACTGGTTCAGTGATTCTAGGTTTTTCAAAGGTGAGAGCTATTTGACCTTTCATTACTTTATCCACAGTATTACTAAGAACCATGAAAGCAGGGAGCTTGAACCAATTATCTCTTGTAGTGATCATGGATCCAGATTTCACCAATTCATCCTTAATTCTTTCCAGCACTCCTGGAGAGAAAGACTGAAAAAATTGCGCTCAAAGTTTTTCCACCCTATCAATGTGATTGTTTTGGATAAGATAGGATTGAATAGGGTCCCAAGATTTTCTGAAAGCTTGATAATCAGAGGCTGAGGAGATACCACCATTGGAGGTCCATTGAGAGACTAGGGCATCCAGATCTTGGAGAGTGAACCTAGCTATATCAATTTTGCCCCAGTAGGCAATCATTGTTTCCTTAAGAAGTACCCAGTCATGGGATTCAAATCCATTGAATGATTCAATCACTTCAATGACTTCATCAGAGGAGATAAAGAATTGAAGTTGATAAGCCATGTCATATTTGCAAGCACCGTCCACTTCAGCAGGCATCTTGTAGGAATCCAGGAACCGTTCAACATTTTTACCTTTAAAGCATAAGTTCTTGTTCTGAGGGTCAATCTTGATCATCTTGGCCCAAACAGAGGTAGAAGGGGTACTGATAGATTCCATTTTGACAAAATATTTACTAAGGGATCCAAAGAACATATTTCCAAAGTGGCTCACGAGTGTGGCAAGGGTAGGGTTTAAAAAAAAACAACTAGGATAAAACCCCTTGATGGTGCACAATTGGGAGGACTTACTTCTGGAACAAGTTGCCTCAACGGATCAGATCTAGATGATAACAGAAACACAGAAAAAGAGAAAAAGATTGGATTTCAAAGATGATTCCACAAATCTGGGACTGTAAATCCCAAGGTTGCTGGTTCAATCCTGGCCCGGGGGACCAAATGTAAGACTCCAAACAGCGCAGGGCGTTGGCAGTTCTGTGGAGGGGATAGGTGCTTTTTTAGGCTGCCCTCCTGAGTGTTACAAAAATATTTTAATGTAACCAGGATCAAGTCCAGTAACCTTTGTTAATGAGGAATCAAATGGGATAGGGATAAGTCAATAGAAACAATAGCTGATGGGGAAGCATCACTACCTGAACCAAGATGATGAGGAGAAATACTTTGAAAAAAATAAGTTAAAGTTTGCTCAGAGCCCAATAGAACAAAGCAGTTGTAAGTAACGGCACCCACACTCTAATAACTCTGGTTGTCAGCAGTTGCTTGGAGCAATCAACTCAAACCCAATCAAACTCCAGGTTCTCAATGGACCTGCCCAACTCTCCGCAATCAAGCGCTTGAAGGGTACAAGATAACGGTGGGGGGCTGCACAAGACAATGCAATATGTTTATGGATCACTGAAACAAATAGTAACAATTTAATACTCAGAGTAACCCAACACTTCTCAAGGATTCAAGAATAGTGTGGCAGAATGCAAATTGAATAATTAAAGGGAGGTTTAACACTCCAGGTTTAAACTTAATAAAACCTCTTAGTCAAACGTTGTGGTGACCAATCCGGGACACCACAGAAAAAAAAAAAAAAAAAATTCTTTTTGGTTGTACCCCTATGGGTACCTTCATTTCCCCCCATCTCTCAACTTCTCCCTGTCCTAGCGGTCTAGGACAGGCCTTTTAGCTGTCTCTCCGTTTCGATCCCCCCCTCCTATGTTCAACTCCTACTTGTCGCGCTCGCGGCCTTGACTTTTGGCAACGCGAGAAATTTTTGAACCACCTTTGATGATCCCTTCAATCGGATCCTCCTCATCATCACATCATCATTGATCTCACCACCGATGATCATCTATCCTCATCACCATCAACATCACCACATCTCCTTACCTCCAACCATTGCCCCTCTTCTCTCCCCCTCAATCAATCGATCTTCCTCTCCATCATCACTCATCCCGCGATCAGTCCCCTTCCTCAACTCAACCCGTCAATCCACCTTTGCAACCTGCTGCTCTCTCAAATTATCAACCATTGATTGGTGACTCAATCGCCCCAGCCTATCATGCGGCCTATCAACCATCATCCTATGGCTCTCAATCCTTTGAACCAGCCCATCATCTGATCTGACCGACAACCGCGAGCGACCGCTTGCGGACGTCGGAACCTTCACCCTGCTGTTGCCGCCAATTGGGCGACAACAGCCATTGTCGACACCCAGGACAGCTGTTGTGGGTGTCCATCTGGTTGCCCGCGGTCATTCTTGACGCAGGCAACATTTCTTTTTTTTTCCTTTCATCTCATCTTTTTATGTTTTCATTTTCCCGCACCTATTTGTAGTATCTTTTGTACATAGTATACAGGGCCTCATGTCTATAAAAGGAGGGGCTCTCCCCTGCCTTTTGGCCCAGGATCCCAGCAATCCATGAGACCATCATCAGAAATCAACTTATCCGTGGGCATCCTTCCCACTTATCTGAGCAAATTAACCGGGTATATCCATGATTGCCCCCTGATCCTTTGAGCCTCCATACTCAAACTCTGTCCCTTGTGACCTTGATCCTTATCGCCAACCAATAGCCTTGCTGGTTGAAGAAGAATTCCTGTCTGAATTCTTGAGTGTGTTATACCACTTTGATCCCTTTTTCTGACCATACTGGTCTTGATCTCACCTTGATCATCTTTCTGGAGCCAATCAAGTTTGATTGAAGAGGTTTTATTAAGCTTAAAACCTGGAGTGTTATACCTCCCTTCTTCTTTGGGGTTGAATTTTGCCACGCTATTCTTGAGTCCTTTGAGAAGTGTTGGGATATTCTTGCTTGAATTCGTTATTGATTTGCTTCTAGAGCTTCATAAACAAATTGCTTTTGTTTTGTTCAGCCTCCCACAGTTATCTGGTACCCTTCAAGCGCTTGATTGCGGAGAGTTGGGAAGGTTCATTGAGAACCTGGAGGTTGGTTGGGATTGAGTTTATCTTTCCTAATCAGCTGCTGACGACCAGAGTTATTAGCTTGTGGGCGTTGTTACTTACAAATGCCTTGTTCTATTGAACTCTGAACAAACCTTGACTTATTTGTTCAAGTCTTTACCTGCACCATCTTGCCTCAGATAGTGTTGTTTCCATTGCTACCAACAACTCTTATCCTCTTCCCTTACTTTGATTTCTCATCCATAAGGTTCTGGACCTTGATTCCGGTTACATTTAAATATTATTGTAACTCCTAGGAGGGCAGCCTAAACAGCACCTTTCCCCTCCACAGAACTGCCATGGCTTAGCACCGTTTGGAGTCTTACATTTGGTCCCCCGGGCCGGGATTGAACCAGCAACCTTGGGATTTAAAGTCCCAAGACATTTAAAATCAACCTTGAAATCCAATCTTTTCTTTTCTTTCTCCTATTTTTTTTCTCTTCTCAAATCTGATCCGTGGAGGCAACTTATCCTAGAAGTCAGTCCTCCCAATTTGTGCACCGCTTGGGCAAGATACTTGTTGTTTTTGGCGAAACCCTACTCTTGCCACACTCGTGAGCCACTTTGGAAATCTGCTTTTTGGATCCCCTAGGAACTCTGTTATGCAATATGGCATCTTCTGCTACTCCAACCACCCCTGTCCGACCTAAGATGGTAAAGATCAAACCTCAGAACAAGAACTTAGTCTTCAATGGCACAAATGTTGAGCAATTCTTGGACTCTTACAAAATGGCTGCTGAAGTGGATGGAGCTAGTGAATTTGATATGGCTTATCAGTTGCAATTCTTTATCTCCTCTGATGAAGTTATGGAGGTAATCGAGTCTTTTGAGGGATTTGAATCCCATAACTGGACACTTCTCAGGGAGGCTATGTTGGCATACTGGGGAAAAATAGATGTGGCTAGGTTTACTCTGCAGGATTTGGATGCTCTGGTTTCTCAGTGGATCTCCAATGGTGGTATTTCTTCAGCCTCTGACTATCAGATTTTTAGGAAGTCTTGGGATCCCATTCAAAACTATCTTATCCGAAACGATCACATTGACACAGTGGAAAAAATTCAAGCAAAGTTCTTCCAATCTTTTTTGTTGGCTGTGCAGGAAAGGATTAAAGAAGAACTGGTCAAATCTGGATCCATGATTACCACCAGGGATAATTGATTCAAGCTCCCTGTTTTTCTCACCCTTAGCAGTACTGTGGATAAAGTCATGAAAGGTCAAACTTCTCTTACCTTTGAAAAACCTAGAACTACTGAACCAGTCCATGCTCCTTCTTTTAAAGATTCAAACGACATTATGATTAAAATGGAGGCAGATTGTAGGCCTAAAGCAGATCCTAATTCCAATTGAGAACCTACTACTATAGATGAAATCACCAAGTTACTTAGAGCCTTTGAGAACAAAATAGATCAAAAGATTTCTTTGCTAGCTACTCCTAAAACTCCTTCTTCTGTCCCCAAATCAACTCTGGTCTGTTACTACTGTCATAGGGAAGGCCATGGAACCGGACGATGCCAAGAACTTCAGAAGGACCTAAAGGAAAAGTTGGTAGAGCAGAGGGGGAACAATTACTTTCTCCCTAATGGTGCCCTAATCCCTTTTGACTCGTCTTGTACTATCCGACATGTGGTGGCCTCTTACCAGCCATCACCTCCTGTGAAAGCATCTCTTGCTTCCTTTGAATTCCAATCATCCTGTGGTACCCTCCAACCTTGGTACCCTCCAGCTATTTCTTCCTCTAGTCTTGCTGGGACTACTTATCAATCTGATCCATCCAGGAAACGACATGAGGAACCTAAACCTCATAAGGCTCCTTCCTTGCCAACTTCAATCCTTCAAAAACCCATTAAACGTCGATCATCACTTGAGCCTCCTTTCTCTGATGTGGAAGACATGGAGGTGGAAAAGGAACCACTCATGGAAAGGTTCCCAGATCACCCTGATCCTTCTCCCTCACCTCAACCTTCTAATCCTATCTTAGATTCTGCGTCACCTGAACTTCCTCCCTCCACCCAGCCCAAGGTTTGATTTGAAAGGGGCATCTCCAAGGATCACCCCAATGCTGTGGAGGGAGTATTAAAGAAAATTTCTGATCTCAAAATTCCTGATCTATCTGTGGCTGAACTCCTATTGATCTCTCCATCTGTTGTTGAAGGAATGAAGAAATGGGTCTCTCATCGACGTGTGGAAATTGGCCCTGAAGAACTCAAAGTCTCCTCCAGCACTTTAATGGAGGACTCTGGTGGAACCAGTCCTTCTTTAGACTCCAACCTTTATTCCTGTCCCCTTGGCTTCCTCCCTTGTTATCTTGGTGACTCAGCTAAAACTGTTTGTCCTCTTGTGGATTCTGGATCTCAGCTTAACTTAATCTCGGATGCTATGGCCTGCAAGCTCAAACTTAGTCCTAGGGTCAGCTTCAACTCTGCAGTGTATGGGATAGGAAATCAAGCTTGTGAACTGGTTGGTATTGCTGAAGATGTACTGGTCAGGATTGGTTGAAATATTGTTGGAACCTGCCACTTTTGGATCACTCGTTTGGATAGTCCTATGATCTTGGGACAACCCTTCTATGAGAGGAACTAGAGTTATCCTTCTGCTTCCCCTTAAAAGATGATTTGGGAGAATGACCAGGAAAATCTCTTTCCCAACAACCAGAATCCAAAGAGCAAAGAGGAACTTCAATTTTCCTGCCATCAGCATCAGGGAGAAGAATTCTCTCCCCAACTTGATCAGAAAACATCAGGGTTGCACCATTGCTCTTTGGATTCTGGTTGTTGGGAAAGAGATTTTCCTGGTCATTCTCCCAAATCATCTTTTAAGGGGAAGCAGAAGGATAACTCTAGTTCCTCTCATTTTTTAGGGGAATAGTTGATCCTACTAATAGTTGTATTTCTTTTCAGCCTCAGACTGCAACTCAAGGGTCAACTCCCATCCCTCAGGCTTATTTTTCATTCCTTTCATCATTCTCTTCTGAGCTCAAGAGCATTAAAAAACAAAAACATATCAAAATAGGAAAATCCAAAAATATTTCTTCTCCATCTCCTTCTCTCTCTGGATCTGTTGTGTCTTCTTTCCCTTCTACTTTTGAGTCTGATCAATCTTCTCTCAGTTCCGGTTCGAATCTCCGCAATGAGTCTAAACTAGATCCTAATTGCAATTCCGTCTTTGGTGATTTTGGTATGAAGGAATATGGGCTTCAGTGGAGGCAATTTGGGGTACAAGGAAGTCCTCCCAATTGTGCACTGCCAGGGCAATCTTTTACCGTCATTTTTGAAACCCTACCTTGTGCCACACATGTGAGCAACGTATTATCTCCTGGTTCTCCTTTTATGGAAAAGGCACCCTTCAAGGATATTGCAGAACATCAGACTTGGAAGATGTTGGAACTTGGACTCAGCATTCAAAATCAAGTCTCTCTGGTCAACTCTTGGAGGAAACAAGAACTTCTCTCTTTTGCCACCAAGTATAAACCAGTTGCTAAGAAGATCCAACCAGTCAACCAGCCTATGCCTCTCAACCTCAATCCTCCCCTTATGCGTCCTCCTCTATCTTGCAATCCTTACTGTGGTCTTCCTTGATCTCTTACTGGTCCCTTTGTGCCTAATGGACGGGTCACCAAAGAACGTCTGAAGGTGGTCAACTTTGGTCCAGATGGATGGCTTCTTCCTGATGAGTTAAATTTAATCAAAAATGTCTTATCTCTAAGGGAAAAATCTATTGCTTTCTGTGAAGAAGAGAGAGGTCTCTTGCGGGAATCCTATGGCCTCCCTTATATCATCCCTGTAGTTGAACATGATCCTTGGCAAAAGAAAAAGATCCCTATCCCTGCTGCTAAAGTTGACGAATTCATCAAGTTGGTCCGGGAACAAGTTCGAACTGGCCTGTATGAACAGTCAACTTCTAGTTACTCCAGCCCCGTCTTCTGTGTCCTCAAGAGTAATGGTAAACTTAGAATAGTTCATGATCTTCAACCTCTTAATAAAGTTACTATTAAAGACTCTGGTATCCCTCCTACTACTGAAGAATTTGTTGAATCCTTTGCGGGGAGAGCTTGCTATGGTCTAGGGGATATTATGGGTGGCTATGACAAATGATCCTTACATCCTATTTCTTGCCCTATCACTACTTTCAATACTCCTCTTGGTTGATTTCAACTTACTCAATTGCCTCAAGGAGCCACCAACTCGGTTGCAGTCTATCAGGCTCAGATGATGTGGATCCTCCAGGATGAAATCCCTGATCATGCTGGTATCTTTATTGATGATGGAGGAATTAAAGTTCCAGTATCTGACTATGATAATGAGCTCTTACCTTGGCATTCAGGAATTTGTCGTTTTATCTGGGAATATGCTACTACCTTGGAGAGGATTCTGTTTCAAATTGAAGAATCTGGCCTTACTGTCTCTGGATCCAAACTGGCGGCTTGTGTCCCTGCTCTGGAAATTGTTGGTCATGTGGTCTGCAAGGAAGGAAGAAGGATGGCACCAGCCAAAGTCAACAAGATCATCTCTTGGCCTACCCCAATCAATCCAACTGAAGTTAGGGGCTTTCTAGGTGTTGTCACTTATGTTAGAATCTTTATCCCATCTTTATCCAAAATCTGTGCACCCTTGCGTCGTCTAACCACAAAAGATGCTGAATGGATTTGGACCCAAGATTGTGAATGTGCTTTCCAGCTACTCAAAAGGATAGTTGGTAAAGACATAGTTTTGAAAAAGATCTCTTATGGACCTGGAGCTGGCAAGATCAAGCTGGCTGTAAATTCTAGTTATCAATCTGTTGGGGCCGTCCTTACTCAGGAAGATGAAAATGGTTGGGACCGTCCTGCTCTTTATGAATCTTTGTTGTTTTCAGATGTAGAATCTAGATACTCCCAGCCCAAACTGGAACTCTGTGGTGTGGCTCGAATGATGAAGAAACTTCAAACCATTCTCTGGGGCCAATATTTTGAATTGCAAGTTGATGCTCAATCCATCATTGAAATGATCAACGCTCCCAGTCTTCCCAATGCTCCTATGACTCGTTGGGTGGCCTTTATCCAGCTTTTCTCTTTTGATATTGTTCACAGGCCGGGAAAATCTTTCACCATGCCTGACGGTTTATCTCGACAACCTCTTGGGAACAACAAATCTGATGTTGGAACCGATTTCAATGAAGAGGAACCTTTAATCCACCTATTTTCTCTTTTTCTTCTCAAAATTATTCTGGCTTTCAACAAGGCTTCTGGTTTAAATTAGAGCAGTACCTTTCAACTATTCAAAAACCTCCTGATCTCTCTGCAAAGGAATTTTGATCTCTTAAACAAAAGTCTTCTAATTTTTTTGTTCAAGGCTCTAGACTTATGAAGAGAGGCAATCCTTGTGCTCTTATTGTTGTTACTATTCCCTCTAAACAAGATTCTATCCTTGAAAGTCTCCATAAAGGCCTTGGTCATCGTGGGGAAACCAAAACTTATTGACGATTATCCAAAAAGTTCTAGTGGCCATCTTTGAAGAAATCCGTCTCCCAATGGTGCAAGAGTTGTGAAGTTTGTCAAAAACGTGATCTTAGGCGCCCAGCTGAAATTCGTTATCCTACTGGGGAGTCCACTGTCTTTGGAAGGATTGCTATGGATGTGGTTCATATTAAGGCAGGTGGTGCTAAGTACCTCATTGTGGCTAGAGATGATTTTTCCGGATGGGTTGAAGCAAGATTTCTTAAGAAACTTAGCTCTGAATCAGTGGCAGCTTTCCTCTACGAGACCTGGACAATGCGTTATGGCCTGGCTCAATCTTACTCTACTGATGGTGGCTCTGAATTTGGGGGCAAGCTTGCTGAAATGATCCTATCCCTTCCTGGACAACATAGAGTTAATACTCCTTATTATCCTGAAGGCCAAGGCATGGTGGAACAAGGCCATGCCCCTTTGAAGGCTGCACTTGTTAAACTGGCTGGTGAAAGTGGCAAGAATTGTCGCAAATTCCTTCCTCTTGTTCTCTTCTCTGATCAAATCTCAACCAAAAGGACTACTGGCTACTCACCTTATGAAATCATCTTTGGTCAAAGAGCAGTCCTTCCTTTGGATCTGGAAATGGAATCTTTCTTGGGTATCTCTTGGGAAGAGGTGTCCTCAACCACTGATCTGTTAGTTGCTAGATCCAAGCAACTGGAGCAAAGTGAAGACGTTCGTGAAGAAGCTTATCAAAAGATGATGGAGTCCAGAGCAAAATCCGTCCAGTATTGGGAGGACAAGCACTCTAATCAAATCAGGGAGCCCTTGAACCCTGGTGACCTAGTTTTAGCTTATAATTGATCTTTGGAGACCCAGTGGGGCAAGCTTTTCTCTAATCGTTGGAATGGCCCTTATCAAGTGGTTTATCAAGTTAGAGGTGGATCTTATTTTTTGGAGGAGCTGGATGGTACTCAGTTGGCCAGAAGGTTCTCTGCTGATCAAGTCAAGAAGTTTCATTGTCGTGGGGGCAACTTATCTCAGAAGTAAGTGCTCCCAATTGTGCAACACCAGGGTCATTTGCTGCGTTTTTGTTGTAAAACTCTACTGTATGCCACATATGTGAGCACCTGGGACGCCCTCCTTGTTCTATTCCTGCCGCTTCTAGGGCTCATTTGGAAGAATCAAGATATTTTCCTCAACTCTTTGATTGCTCTCAAGATCAAGAAATGGCCAATCTTTGCTTCAATTTCTTTGTTCCCTGCTTTTTTTTAATCCCTTCAAATTTTAGATGCAGACTAGGGACATTCTGTAAGTTGGGTAGAGATGTGGTGACTAATCTGGGACACCACGGAAAAAAAAAAAAAAAATTCTTTTTGGTTGTACCCCTATGGGTACCTTCATTTCCCCCCATCTCTCAACTTCTCCCTGTCCTAGCGGTCTAGGACAGGCCTTTTACCTGTCTCTCCGTTTCGATCCCCCCCTCCTATGTTCAACTCCTACTTGTCGCGCTTGCGGCCTTGACTTTTGGCGACGCGAGCAATTGTCAAACCACCTTTGACGATCCCTTCAATTGGATCCTCCTCATCATCACATCATCATTGATCTCACCACCAATGATCATCCATCCTCATCACCATCAACATCACCACATCTCCTTACCTCCAACCGTCACCCCTCTTCTCTCCCCCTCAATCAATCGATCTTCCTCTCCATCATCACTCATCCCGCAATCAGTCCCCTTCCTCAACTAAACCCGTCAATCCACCTTTGCAACCTGCTGCTCTCTCAAATTATCAACCATTGATTGGTGACTCAATCGCCCCAGCCTATCATGCGGCCTATCAACCATCATCCTATGGCTCTCAATCCTTTGAACCAGCCCATCATCTGATCCGACCGACGACCGCGAGCGACCGCTTGCGGCCGTTGGAACCTTCACCCCGCTGTTGCCGCCGATCGGGCGACGAAAGCTGTTGTCGACACCCGGGACAGCTGTTGCGGGTGTCCATCTGGTTGCCCGCGGTCATTCTTGACGCGGGCAACATTTCTTTTTTTTTCCTCTCATCTCATCTTTTTTTTATGTTTTCATTTTCCCGCACCTATTTGTAGTATCTTTTGTACATAGTATACAGGGCCTCATGTCTATAAAAGGAGGGGCTCTCCCCTGCCTTTTTGCCCAGGATCCCAGCAATCCATGAGACCATCATCAGAAATCAACTTATCCGTGGGCATCATTCCCACTTATCTGAGCAAATTATCCGGGTATATCCATGATTGCCCCCTGATCCTTTGAGCCTCCATACTCCAACTCTGTCCCTTGTGACCTTGATCCTTATCACCAACCAATAGCCTTGCTGGTTGAAGAAGAATTCCTGTCTGAATTCTTGAGTTTGTTATACCACTTTGATCCCTTTTTCCGACCATACTGGTCTTGATCTCACCTTGATCATCTTTTTGGAGCCAATCACGTTTGATTGAAGAGGTTTTATTAAGCTTAAAAACTGGAGTGTTATACCTCCCTTCTTCTTTAAGGTTGAATTTCGCCACGCTATTCTTGAGTCCTTTGAGAAGTGTTGGGATATTCTTGCTCAAATTCGTTATTTATTTGCTTCTAGAGCTTCATAAACAAATTGCTTTTGTTTTCTTCAGCCTCCCACAGTTATCTGGTACCCTTCAAGCGCTTGATTGCGGAGAGTTGGGCAGCTTCATTGAGAACCTGGAGGTTGGTTGGGATTGAGTTGATCTTTCCTAATCAGCTGCTGACAACCAGAGTTATTAGCTTGTGGGCGTTTTTACTTACAAATGCCTTGTTCTATTGAACTCTGAACAAACCTTGACTTATTTGTTCAAGCCTTTACCTGCACCCTCTTGCCTCAGATAGTGTTGTTTCCATTGCTAACAACAACTCTTATCCTCTTCCCTTACTTTGATTTCTCATCCATGAGGTTCTGGACCTTGATTCCGGTTACATTTAAATATTATTGTAACTCCTAGGAGGGCAGCCTAAACAGCACCTTTCCCCTCCACAGAACTGCCACGGCTTAGCACCGTTTGGAGTCTTACAATGTGACTGGTCCAGAAAGACAATCAAATGAATGATCAAGACCAAATAATGGTCAGAAAAAGGGATCAAGAGTGGTATAACACACTCAAGAATTCAATTTAATGAATTCTTCTTCAACCAGCAAGGCTATGGTTGGTGATAAGGAACAGGGCCACAGAAGGGCAGATCAGAGTTTTGGACTTTAAAAAAAGTCAAGGGTAAGGGATAAGGATCAAGGGAAAATCAAAAGATATATCTGGATAAGTGATCAATTTCAAAAAGGAAGGAGCTCTTGGATCAGAAGCTCATAATTCTTATTAGTGGGAAGAATTGATGATGGAAAAAAGCAGGGGAGAGCCCCTCCTTTTATAGGCTAGAGAGCCCTGTAACTATTTACAATTGGAGAACACAAATGAAAGCAGAAAATTTTTTTTTGCTCTTTTTTTTTCTAGAATGATGAGGCTCAAGCTTGGGGAGGCAAGGTTCCCTTCTGCCAATCTTCCAGACTGGTGTGAGAGATTCTCACCCCAGCCTGTTGCTTGCAAACATCCGTGCGGACGTTTGCACACCTATTAACAACGCAACACCCCCTCCCATCCAAATCTGGAGGGAGTTGTGAAAGAAAGAAATCGTACAATAAAAGAAAATAACAAAGCGGTGATGGTGGTGATGATGAGGATGCCATGATGGATGAATTGATGATGAGAGGGAAGGCAATGATTTGTGCATGGCCAAGCAATGGGGAGATTCATGATTAACAACTGATGGTCGGGATGAAAGTGAGGAAGCAATCAAGGATGAGGATGAGGATGAGCAATGCAATGAGGATGAGGATGAGCAATGCAATGAGGATGAGGAGGAGCAACGCAATGAGGATGAGGATGAGCAATGCAATTAGGATGAGGATGAGCAATGCAATGAGGATGAGGAGGAGCAACGCGACTAGGACAGGAAGGGTTGGAGTGAAGGATACAAATTTTTTCTAAGTTCAAAAAAAAAAAAACTTTTTTTTTTTTTAAAAAAAAACTTTTTAAATTATACTCCCAAGGTGTCACAAATGGTTCCCCACACCAGTAAGACAACATGATTGGATGCAAGATTGTCCCGCAGTTTCACAAAGTATGTTGGCTCATCAAATTCTTGTAAAAACTGTCTCCTGGCACGGTTGAACTATTTGTTACTTGCAGATGTTGAGGTAACATTTGAGTTCAATAGGCTGTGTCTCTTTCCTACTACAAGAGGTTCCAATGCATGTTGTTTCTCCTTGGCATTTGTCACGCCTTGCACTTAGGAATTATTGTCTTCATCACTTTGACATTTCCTCTCCTCAGTACCATCTACCTCAGTCTATAAGTGTGACACAAATAAAGCACAACATCAATGGT
Organism: Puccinia polysora; assembly: GCA_025617555.3. NCBI lineage: Eukaryota > Fungi > Basidiomycota > Pucciniomycetes > Pucciniales > Pucciniaceae > Puccinia > Puccinia polysora. The sequence continues at coordinate 25,780,611 of CM062639.1, read as the reverse complement.
GCAACCGGCTACTTCCTCTGGCTTGCGTTGACCTTCCAATCTTGGCGACCAACTCAGTATATACTTGCAAACTTTGTGGTTAACTCCATACCGGTTTGCCATCCATTATGAGATCCAATCTCCTTCCCTGGCCTATCAACAGCCTTGGACTTCCATCTTTGGTCACGCACTTTTTGTTAGTTTTCATCTACATCAAACTAAGCCATCATTACTGTACAGTTTGCAATTGGACTAGTCCTTAACCTGCATACACTATTACTTCTCACTTGTATTAAATTCAACTTCCCTCGCTCCTGTCCCAATTCATCATACATTTGCATGCTCAGAATCTATTGTCTTGCACCTACGCCATGGCCTTGGATATGATTGTACTATTGCTTTATTTCCTATCCTGTTCCTGTCACTCATTGCCTCACCGCCTTCAACTGTAGTTAGCTCCCCACCAGGTTGTATCTAGTCACTTTGGATTCCCTTATAAGGGCTACCCCTTGCCTGATGATTGTCTCCTCAGTTAGTTAATTTCATACGTTCTCGCATTTTGCTACAACCTAGTTATCACATGAGACTCAGGTTGATTTTCTCTCCTTGGAACACCCTCCATTCCTCTGGCCTTTTGTTGAGTGGCATAACCAATTTTGCACTTTGCAACTGAGCCTCGCTACTTGCACTTGCCCTTGCACTCAGCATTCCTCCGCGCTCACTATCATCTAAGAATTGCCCTATAGTACGTGGGGTGGTCATGTGAGAGTAAATTAACTAACTCAACTCATCCATTGTAGCTTGCCAACCTATAGTAGACTTCTTTTTCTCAATGTCACGTACTTTCTCAACCGGTAACGCTTCCCTTGCCCCTTACAATGATGATGTCCATTGGGTAGGGAGAACCAGTGCTCCTTGGGACCAACAACCCTTAGATCCCATTCCTCTTTCTAAATTGTCATCTGTTGAACCCCTTGATGATCCTCGGACTACTCCACGGGATGTTCCAATGGACCCTCTTGCGGAATTTACCAATTCCAACCATTCTTCCAATGAAAACCTGACTTGTGGTAGACCAGGGGTTTGCACTACTGCTCCCAAGCCGGATGCTTTGACCCTGCTTTTGACATTGATCCAGGCCCTCACTCATGGTGCCCAGCAATCTAGTCCAAGTACTCCTAGCTTTCGCACTCCGGGCATGAAGCAACCCAATCACTTTACGGGAGAACACCCCCATAAGCTTAGATCCTACCTATAGTCTTGTAAAATCATCTTTTCAAACAACTCCAACAATTTCCCTTCCAATAGGCATAAAGTTATGTATGCTTCATCCTTCTTAGGAGGTAGAGCCTAGCAGTGGTTCAAACCGTACCTTGAACTTTTGTCCAGTGACAGTCCCACGTGTATTCTCAACAACTGGGACAGGTTCAAGCAAAAACTGTTCACCCTGTTTGGCGACCCCAATGAAGTTCAAAACGCTGAATACAAACTTAATAGTCTAGTTATGAAGGAAAATAGTAGAGCTTCCGTTTATATTTCTCACTTTCAAACCTTGCAGTCTTTCATCCAGTGGAACAAGGCCGCTCTTCTATTCCATTTCCAAAAGGGTCTAACGGCACACTTAATAGAAAAGCTTGCAGTTGGGGGTCATAAGACAACCTTGCTTCAGCAGCTAATTGATTGAGTTATTGAGCTTGATAATGGCTATCACAACAAGAATTGCTCTTGGCAAAACAACCATGGACCGTCCACCTTTGCTCCAAGGGTGGACGACTCCTCAAAGCACAACGCAAGGAACCCAAAACCATCCAAACCAACACCAACTTTGAACTCCAACTCAAAAGGGAAAACTGTCACAAAAACTCCAAAGTTCTTGGACAAAGAAACCAGGATGCTACGGAACAAGGAACGGCTATGGAGGGAGAAGAATGGGCTGTGTATGTATTTTGGAGGAAAACATGATGTCAACAGTTGTGCAAAGCGGTTAGCACGTGAAGCTAATCAGTCCAAAAAATTAGCTTGTAGTTTTTCTGATACTTGCAAGGAAAACTACACATTATCTAAATCACCGCAAGTAAATATTTTCACTTGCAAGTCACTATGTGCTCCTATTTTGAGTTTTATTCTATTCCATTCCAACAACACTCCTTATCAAGTCTTACTTGACTCCGGCGCTAATGTTTCCTTGATCAGTGAATCTTTTGCCACTTCCAAAATCTTACGCGTTACAAGATAGATAAATTTCCTATCTATTTAGTAAGTAGTGCGACTGAACCATCTTATTGGGTCTCCCAAAAGGCAAAATGGACCTTTGCATTCTCCAATTTCCCCAGCTTCAAATGGGATTTATTTGTCTTGGCTATACCTGGAATGGATGATACCATTCCAGGCCATGATTTCCTAGTTTACTGGAATCTGGATGTGAATTGGCAAGAAGAAGTAATTAACCTTTGAACCTTGCACCCCCAGAACGCTAATCTTTCTGTCAAAAAGGAATTAAACAGCCTACCTGACACTGTCATTGAGTTGGATGACACTTTTCCGCCAGGCAATTTGCAATATCCTGACCTCCATTCCCAAGTTCCCTCTTCCGATTCAGGAGTCATTGCTTACCTATCCAGCTTACCTCTTTCCTGTTCCTTTGAAGAGAAACAGACACCAACCAAACGGTTTATCTTGAGCTCCCTAATCCTCTTGCACCATGCAAGCACCTCAAATCCGGTGCTCAAAGATGACAAGATTGAAGATTTAGAAATCATTCGAGAGTCTTTACCTTCAGTTTATCATGACTTTGCTGATGTCTTCTCAGCTGCAAGAACAGATAAACTGCCTCCATCCCGTTCTTAAGATCACAAGATTGAACTTACTGGCCCACCTCTGGCACCAGGACCAGTTTACTCTCTCTTGACGCAAGAATCAATTGCGCTTCAAGACTAAATTGCGGAAAATGTAGCAAAATGATTTCTTCAACCAACCAATTTGAATACTGGATCACCTGTCCTATTTGTTCCAAAAAAGGACAGTGGACTTTGCATTTGTGTTGACTTCAGGAAACTGAACCAGGTAACCCAGAAGAATGCATATCCAGTACTGCCTATGTCACATCTCCTCACCCTCTTCCATGGAGCTGCTTATTTCTCAAAGTTAGACCTTCGAGGTGCCTATAACCTAATTTGCATTATGAAAGGTCATAAGTATTTGACCGCAATGAGAACCCGGTTCGGCAGTTATGAGTATACCTTCATTCCTTTTGGCCTCTGTAACGCTCCTTCCACTTTTCAAAATTTTTTCAACGACATTTTCTCCGATCTCATAGGTAAATACCTCGTGGTATATCTAGATGATATACTAGTCTACTCAAGAAACCTTGAAGATCACATTTCACATGTGCAAGAGGTGCTGCAGCAACTTTGCAAGAATGACCTGTTTGGGAAAGCCTCTTAGTGCAAATTCCATTCCTCTTCCCTTTGGTTTCTAGGGGTTGAATTCTTGCAGCAAGCACTATTGATGGCCCCAGCCAAAAGAAAACGCATATTGGACTGGCCCCCACCTTCTTCTGTTAAATCCCTTCAAGTTTTCCTTGGTTTCAGTAATTTTTATAGGAGGCTCATTGAGCGTTACGCCAAAAAAACCGTGAATCTTACTAACCTTTTTCAGAAAGACACTCCTTTTGTTTTTAAAAAACAAGCTTCTTTGGAGTTTGAAGCTCTGAAGAAAGCGTTCACCACTGCTCCAATACTTGCTCACTTCAACAAGCTAGCTCACACTATTGTCAAAACAGATGCAAGTGACTATGTGATTGCAGGAGTAATCTTGCAGTTCTCTTTGTCCACTTCCCTCTTTCATCCCCTAGCTTTTGAGTCTTGCAAGTTGCTTGCTGCAGAGCTTAACTATGAGATTCATGATAAGGAAATTCTTGCAATTGTTTATTGCTTAAAGAAATGATGTTCATAACTTTTGAGCCTTAGAGAATCCTTTGAGGTTTTAACTGATCATAATTCTTTAAAGTATTTCATGAGCTCAAAAGTCCTCACACGTAGACAGGCACAATGGACCAAATACCTCTCCAAGTTCCACTTTACAATCACGTAACTCCCTGGGAAACAAGTGGTAGTCCCTGATGCTTTATCACATCGAGAAGACGTTTACCCAGGGGGGGGAGCACCTTTGCCGAAAACAACCCTGAAAACGTTAGGACACTCTTCTCAACCCAATCTGCCCAACTCAGTTCAATCATTGCTCACTTACAAGATTTGGCTTCCAAACTCCAACAAGCTCAACGCATCAATCCCAAGTGCATTGAACTTTGCAAAAGTGCAAACTTATTAGATATTAGTTACAGTATTGATGATAATGACTTCTTAGTCTATGATAATTGTTGTGGAAAGAATAAGGGTTATCCCCCTATAATTGTCCCAAGATTTGGAAGTTAACGGTTCCCTGCTTTTGAAAGGAGATGAGGATGCCCAAAGTTTCACTTAAATGAGAAATAGAAATAAGGAGATAAGAGATAAAGAAAAGTAGAGAGAGATTGAAATCGCCAATCCTTCAATCCTAAGATTTTTCCACCTGGATGTGTATCCGGTATGAGTTCCTTTAATCTCTTGGTGAGATGATTGATCCAATCCAGTGATTCCATGCATGCCCTCCCCCAACCCGCCCAGAGTTGAGAGTGAGGATAAGTCCTGCCTCTCAACCCTAACCTAAGTACACGCGCAAATAAAAGTATGACAAGAAACGGAAAACAATCCCAAAACAGAAACCCTAGCCTCCTCTCCTCACCTCTGTACCAAACTCCCCCTGACGTCCGTACGCCGTTCCTTCCATCCAGTTTTTCCTTCTCATGACGCAATCCTTGCACCGCGCCCTACTTGGAGCCCCCCACGCCTGTCCATATCCGTTTGTCCCTGCCTGTCGTGGATGTCTGGTAATATCTGGCGTGATCTGCGCACTTGCACGCGTGCTCCATCCTTTCATTTATAGCCCGCGGATTGCTCCTCCCCTACTTATCCAAACTGGCGCGCCCGCAAACCTAGTCAAGCGCACTACCTTCCAAATCCAATCTCCGGGGCCGATTGCCGCCCACGCTGCATTCAATGCTAAGCCCGACCCGTCCACTAGGTGCAGAGCCAAACAGCAGCAGCTGCTGAGCACTCCGCATACCCTAATGCTGAGCCCGCTTGCCTCCAATGCTGAGCACGCAGCCGCAACGCAGTTCCCAATCCGTGTCTATAAATTGACACCACATTGTATAGTAGTACCAGATAATTCTTGCATTAAGTTAGATATCTTCGAGTCACGGCAGGATTCTCTGCTTGCTGGTCATCATGGGCAGGATAAAACCTACCAATTGATTGCACAAGACTTCTACTGGCCTGGTATGACCAAAGAAGTAAAAGAATATGTTAGCCTGTGCTATGATTGCAATTGTAACAAGTCCTCAAAACACCAGAAGTATGGGCTGCTCCAGCCACTTCCAATTCCGCCTTGTCCTTGGCACTTGCTTTCTATGGATTTCATTTCTCAATTAACTTCTTCTAGTGGATATGATGCTATTTTAGTAATAGTAGATTGCTTCTCAAAGATGGCTTTATTTCTGCGCAGTAATGTGACGGCCTCTTCAGAAGAATTAGCTAACTTGTTCATAGAATATGTATTTTTGAAACATGGTCTCCCTGATAATATAGTTAGTGATTGTGGATCTCTGTTTGTCTCAAGCTTCTGGACCTCCCTATGCCAACATTTGAAGATCATTTGCAATTTATCAACGATGTACCACCTGGAAATGGATTGGAAAACCAAGAGAGTTAATCAGATTCTCAAACAATATCTTTGAATGTTTGTTGCCTATCAACAAGAAAACTGGTTGCAATGGCTCCCACTAGCCAAATTTGCCTACAACAACTCCACTCATTCCTCCACCAAACAGTTGCCCTTCCAAACTCTTTATGGTAGAAACCCAACTTTCCCTTCCCTTCATGTAGCACCTTCTCAACCTGCTACTGATTACCTTGAAAAAATTCAATCCCTTCAATTGCAACTTTGAACCAACCTTGAAGAAGAAAACCAGTGCTATAAGGAGCAAGCAGACCAATCTCGCACTACGGCTCCAACCTTTGCAGTAGGAGATCAAGTGTGGCTCAATGCTTGCAATATTTTCAGCACTTGACCAACTCGCAAACTCTCCAAAAGAAAGCTTGGCCCCTTCAAAGTAGAATCAGTCATCTCCCCTAATGCCTTAAAACTTACCTTACCTGCGAAATGGAAAGGTATCCACCCGGTCTTTCATGTGTCCCTCCTAGAGCCAGCTTGAGTCCTATACCCGGGCAAGACTCATCCCCCTCCCAAACTGGTCACTATCCTCAATCATCAATAGTGGGAAGTAAGCCGTATTCTGGATTCCAGGTTATGCAAAGGAAAACTTCAATACCTCGTTGAGTGGTCTGGCTTCCAGTCCAACAAATATTGCCACTTGTGGGAACCAGCCCATCACCTTTGCAACTCTCCAAATCTGATTTGAGATTTCCATGCAAGCTACCCTCACAAACCTTGACAATCATGATTCCATCCCATCCAATTCCATTTCATTCCACATTCCATCTCATCCAATCCCATTTCATTCCACATTCCATCCCATCCAATCCCATTCCATTCCACATTCCATCTCATCCAATCCCATTCCATTCCAAATTCCATCCCATCCAATCACATTCCATTCCACATTCCATCTCATCTAACCCCATTCCATTCCACATCATTGTTCCATCAATCAACCCCTTCACCTCACTGTGTTATTCCCCCTTCTCATCCCCCTCTCATTCCTACCAAATAAAATTCCATTCCTTATACAAAAAAAAGGAGAAAATTTATTTATAATTAAAAAAAAAAAAAGAAAAAAAAAAAAAGAAAATATATATTTATAATAATAAGTTTCAAAGTTTCTTTCACTTCTTTCTCTGCATCCTCCCAATTTGCAGTCAACTCTGCAACCATGGATAAAAAGGTATCCAGGTCTTCATCATTGATCAGTGCGGACATCATTTGGAGAACCAGCACCTCTGTTACAATGTGCCTCTTGAATATCTCCTTGTACCTCGCAATTTGAGCTTGCTTTGGCCGAGCATTCCATCAACCTTCCTCCAAGAGTTCTTCATACGCTCTCTTCCTTTGGCCTCCCAAAAAACCTTCTCCAATGTTGCCCGTCAGTTGCCTTGCATCAGTTTTGATTGGCCCTACAACTCACATTGGATTCGCTTTGCCTTGGACCTCCATTCCTTCCGTTCCATCTACTCCATCCCTTCCATCTCCATTTCCTTCTCCCACTTCTTCCGTTATAGCCTCTTCTTGCTACTTTCCCTCTCTTCCTCCATTTACGTCTCCATCTTCTCAATCTCCCGATTCTCTTTCCGCTTTGTTCCTTTCTTCCTTGCTTGCTTCCTTGGTTATGACCCCAACTGGTTGCGCACCGGGAACTTCATCTTGCAACTTGGCATTCATCTGGGCCCCAGGAAGTTCAGTTGGCGGACCCCAGTAAGGTGGTGGTGGCAGTGGTGTGTTTGTGGTGTATCTCCGGAAACGGGGCAAAACTAGCAAGACAAGTAAAATTTAGTTACTACCTTTATTATCACTAGTCAGTCCCAATTAGTACTCACCAGGAACTTGAGTACCCAAGTATTCAATCACCAGAAATGGTGGTATCTCGTAATTAACCCTTGGCCCGGACCTACAACTCCGCATCTCCCTCAATGACTCCCCGGGACCATTGACAGTCAACTCAATATTTATAGGGAAATTACAGGCTACTTTGCAAAGACAACATTGCTTGCACCTGCCTCCAAGGCGTTGGATGGCAGTACTGGGGATACATCGCTTGTTTTGACGAATACAGTTTTTGCAATGGCAGGATGAAGATGAGGACATTTTATATAATTTATAAGTCTAACGAGTAATGAATTGAATAATAAGTAAAGGTTATACAGTATTTATTAACAACTTAAAATCAATGGGAAAATTTATCTGAATGCTTTCAGGAGCTTGTGTCTTTATACCCAGGAAACTTCACGCCTTGCACTTAGCAATTATTGTCTTCATCACTTTGACATGTCCTCTCCTCAGTACCATCTACCTCAGTCTATAAGTGTGACACAAATAAAGCACAACATCAATGGTGCAATCTGCTACTTCCTCTGGCTTGCATTGACCTTCCAATCTTGGCGACCAACTCAGTATATACTTGTGAACTTTGCGGTTAACTCCATACCGTTTGGCCATCCATTATGAGATCCAATCTCCTTCCCTGGCCCATCAACAGCCTTGGACTTTCATCTTTGGTCACGCACTGTTTGTTAGTTTGCATCTACATCTAACTAAGCCATCATTACTGTAAAGTTCACAATTGGACTAGTCCTTACCCTGCATACACTATTACTTCTCACTCGTATTACCTTCAAAGTCCCTTGCTCCTGTCCCAATTCATCATGCATTTGTACGCTCAGATTCTATTGTCTTGCACCTACGCCATGGCCTCGGATATGATTTCACTATTGCTTTATTTCCTATCCCGTTCCTTTCACTCATTGCCTCACCACCTTCAACTGTAGTTAGCTCCCCACCAGGTTGTATCTAGTCACTTTGGATTACCTTATAAGGGCTACCCCCTTGCCTGATGATTGTCTCCTCAGTTAGTTAATTTCATACGTTCTCACATTTTGCTACAACCTAGTTATCACATTGGAATCAGGTTGAGTTTCCCTCCTTGGAGCACCCTCCATTCCTCTTTCCATTTGTCGAGTGGCATAACCAAGTTTGCACTTTGCAACTGAGCCTCACTACTTGCACTTGCCCTTGCACTCAGCATTCCTCTGCGCTCACGATCATCTAAGAATTGCCCTTTAGTACGTGGGGTGGTTGTGTGATAGCATCCCCTGAAACGCCAAGCTCATCACAACTGCAAACCATGTTTCAGGATGACACCCAGGAATCACAACATGAATCAAAAACCAAAAGAAAAATAATGTAGAATCAAAAGTTCAATTAGTAATTTTATTGTTGAACAATATTGAGGAATAAAATTTAAATCCCATACCCATTTTTACCAGACATTCTTTCATTCAATTCCACATTCAATTCCATCAAGATTGATATCTAAAAGACTGATATCTAAAAACAATAAACACCCCCTTTTTTTAAAACAAAAAAAACAAAAAAGGTTACTTACCAACGGGGTTGTGGTTGTGGTGGATGAGGTGGGTGGTGGTGGTGGGTGGTGGTGGGTGGTGGTGGGTGGTGATGGGTGTTAGTTGGTGTTGGTGGGTGTTGGTGGTTGGTGGTGGGTGGTGGTGGGTGAATGAGGTGGTTCACCTCATAGTAGGATAGACCCCCAAATTGGAGCTGACAGAACCCAATTGTGGTGCAGGTGTCTAAATCACTCACTAGGTGAGGAGTAGATTTGAAATCCCCCCCACCAAGCCACTCCCTCCCCCCTTGATTGCTCTCTAGGTGGGGAGCCAATTTTAAATCCCCCCCTCCCTCCCCCCTTGATCTCCTCCCTTGCTTGGTCACTAG
>CM062639.1:23391178-23660968 GCA_025617555.3 Puccinia polysora | reverse complement strand
CTTCCAATTGTGAACCATTGCAGTTACCCAGAAAGTGACTGCTTAAATCATCAATTTATTCCATCTCTTCTCTGGCTTGTGTGCTACAATAACCTGAAAATACAAGCTTATTAATTGGGTAATACCACTCATTGTTAACTCATAAGGTCCCACTGTCCCTGGGTACCAGATTATAAATTAATACCCTGAAGAAGAGGTTTTAAAGACCAGCATTCTTTATAAAACATGGACCCTCTTATTATTTATTATACTTCAATTGAAAAACCTCAAACCAAACCACTTAAACTTTCACCTTCAGCAATCATATATATACTTTTTTGGAGGTTTTTATCTTTTATTTTGAAGAATATATTTATTCTTTCTCTTCATCACTTCTATTATCTAACAGATTGCAAGGTTCTTGGAATCTGGAAGCTGGCAAGTGGGGTTTCTGGCTGGTAAATTATTCAAAATAACTATATTTAATTATTTTTATTCCTTGGAAAAGGCAATTAATGAAAAAATAAATAAAAAATACTTATTTAAAAACCTTTTTTCATAAACTTTTCTGCATTGGATCTAAAGACCAACAGATAATTGATCCAGCATGACTTAAATTTCCTTAGATGAATATGAGAAAGAAGGATGTCTTAAAAATTATAAACCCATCGGCTGGGAATCTTTAACTCCTGAAAAACAACAGGAAAGGCTTATACATTACAGACAAGAAGAAAAAAGATAAAAAAGAGAAAGAATTGGAAATACTTGTCAACTTCAATTCTTTGCTTAAAGAACACATAGCTTGTAAAAGATAAGGAAGAAATATTTCCTATAATAATTAAGGGCCTATAAGTAAGCCAAGATGTTTTTAATAAAGTATAACCATAAGACATTTTGAAAAAGAATTAATAAAAATATTTTATTTTTATTATTATCTTTTTTTTGTGTTTTTTTTTTAGCTGACTCCTCAAAAGTAAACACGTTAAACCCTGTTTTAATTAAACAGGAAATTCCTGGAGACATAACCAACCCAGAGTCCTTATATTTTTCCCAGGACCTAATTTGAAAGCACCAGGACCCCTCTGAACTACCCAATAATGACAACTTCAACCGTAGTAAGGACTTAGTACCTTTAAAACTACACCTAAGTGATCCAATAGACCAATAAAAATAATAAAATTGTAAAATAATAAAATAAAAATGGGTAATGTTAAATTCACAACTCATTGAGCCGCGGAAAGACTCAAAATGGGCTGTGTGGCGTGCCACACAACTACATTCAAGCCGTTTACGTTTCCACATGGCTCAAAGGTTTGTGCATTGGACATGACGCCGGACCATGGTGGGCCCAAAAAAAATACAACAATACAGAAAAAAAGAACTAAAGGGTATCAAAATAAACTCAGGGTTCCCATAAACTAAATAAACATTCAAAAAAAAAAAACAGAAATCAACAAAAAAATCAAAAAATGTTGATTTTTTGGTGAAAAAAAATAATTTAATATAAAAAATAAAAAATAAAAATAAACATAAACATAAATAAGAATAAATAAATATAAATAAATATAAATATAAATATAAATAAATATAAATAAATATAAATAAATATAAAATAAATATAAATAAATATAAATAAATATAAATAAATATAAATAAATATAAATAAATATAAATAAATATAAATAAATATAAATAAATATAAATAAATATAAATAAATATAAATAAATATAAATAAATATAAATAAATATAAATAAATATAAATAAATATAAATAAATATAAATAAATATAAATAAATATAAATAAATATAAATAAATATAAATAAATACAAATAAATATAAATAAATATAAATAAATATAAATAAATATAAATAAATATAAATAAATATAAATAAATATAAATAAATATAAATAAATATAAATAAATATAAATAAATATAAATAAATATAAATAAATATAAATAAATATAAATAAATATAAATAAATATAAATAAATATAAATAAATATAAATAAATATAAATAAATATAAATAAATATAAATAAATATAAATAAATATAAATAAATATAAATAAATATAAATAAATATAAATAAATATAAATAAATATAAATAAATATAAATAAATATAAATAAATATAAATAAATATAAATAAATATAAATAAATATAAATAAATATAAATAAATATAAATAAATATAAATAAATATAAATAAATATAAATAAATATAAATAAATATAAATAAATATAAATAAATATAAATAAATATAAATAAATATAAATAAATATAAATAAATATAAATAAATATAAATAAATATAAATAAATATAAATAAATATAAATAAATATAAATAAATATAAATAAATATAAATAAATATAAATAAATATAAATAAATATAAATAAATATAAATAAATATAAATAAATATAAATAAATATAAATAAATATAAATAAATATAAATAAATATAAATAAATATAAATAAATATAAATAAATATAAATAAATATAAATAAATATAAATAAATATAAATAAATATAAATAAATATAAATAAATATAAATAAATATAAATAAATATAAATAAATATAAATAAATATAAATAAATATAAATAAATATAAATAAATATAAATAAATATAAATAAATATAAATAAATATAAATAAATATAAATAAATAAAAAACACAAAAACTGGGACTATCCAATGGACTAGCCCTAAAGTGAAAACACCAAAAAAAAGACAACTAACTTGACAAGCCATAAAGCTAAAACACCAAAAAAAAAGAGAAGTAACTTGAGAAGCCCTAAATTAAAAACACCAAAAAAAAGACAAGTAACTTGAAAATCCCTAAAGTGAAAGGGCCAAAAAATGAAAAAAGTTCAACTTGTGTTAAGCTGATCTCATCACAAGAAGTAAAAGTATTCCTTATGATGGAATCAGCCCAACACAAGTTGAACTTAATTACCATTAAACTCTCATTCAAAACACTCAATATAACAATTTTAACTCAAAACACTCAACATAATGATGTTCAAAATGTGATAACCCTTTATATTAATAGAAATAGTAAGCTGTATTATAATCACAAGCTGTATGAAACCCAATGATGGAATGAATTCAAAGTCTATAGTAATCTAGAATACTTTTGCAGTTGATCTTTGAGATTATCAACCCAACCAGAGGATTTTTTAGAAAGGAACACAGTTATTCTGCAATGGCTGGGATTGGAATCATTTCTCCCTCAATTACTAATAGAACCCAGTGGTTATTGTTTACAAAGGAAATATAAATAGGGTCTGATTGATCTGTAACACCTTTTTTCCATTGGAGTATAAGAACAAAATGACTCCAATGAAATTATAGGTGTGGCATATTTGTCTGCTAATATTTGTCCCATATCTGGTTTATCCAGCCATTTTTGAAGAGGGAATCTTTTGATTTATGTCTTCAACATCAAGAATTTTTTTAATCTTTTCTACCTCTTTTGCACCACCAAGCATCTGAATGTAGCATGCTTTATTTTTCTCTAATTTTTCAATCATTTCCTTCCTAACTTTAAAACATCCATGTTCATTGTATCCAAGAGATTTAGCAATGACTCTAAATCTGCAATTCCCATTTCCAATCAGATCTCAAACCTCACCCAAATACTTATGGAATTTCATTGGTATTTGATTGAGGTATTTCACATTTGGTTCCTATCCTCAAAAATAACTTAGTATTCATTTTTTAATCACATCAATGAAATGAACACTCACCAAAGATGAGCTTTTGGTTGAGCCTTCCTGCATGGCCTCTTCCTCCAAAGAGGATTCTGATTCCAAATTAAGTGAAGCTGATTCACTTTCAGTTTCTTCCTCTGAACTATGGAATTCAGATTCAGATCCTGCCAACTTTGACTCACAATTATCATCATCAGTTCATTAAACCAAAAAATTAAAATTTCTCCAAAGAAAAGACTTAAAATCTTTCCTCTTTTCTTGATTGGCGCCCCTTTTGGCTTATTTTCCTTCCTGAGTTGTTTTTCAAAATTCTCAAACCAGGGTGTTTCTCTCTGTGTATCTGTAAATTTTGGCCAACCCCTACTCAATTGTAAGACTTTAGGTTCAAGTCTTGGCTTCAATTTATATTTTGCAATCTTCTGAATTATGTACTTTAATAACCTTCCTTGCTCATGATCTGGAGATTCCAAGATGATTGTGTTGATCCTTTCACGTAACTTATGATTTCTCACCATTTTGTCTATGTTGCGCTTCAGAAATTCAAAAGTATCAACCATTAGTAAATTAGGAATAATCAATCAAAAAGCATTTTAAAAAGCATTAATCACAAAGTGATTTTTAAAATCCCACTTAAACCAACTTACAGAACTAGAACTGCAAGGGTCATAGTCCAACCCCCACTGAGTATTTAAATCTTCAGGTACCACAGATTCTCTGGATGCTATAAGGTCACCTATTTGGTGGGAACAGGGAAAAACCATAGTCTTGGAGTGTGACTTTGTGCACACTTTTCCATCATGGTCATGTTTGAATTGCTTTAATTGTTCCCTAACAAGCTGAATTGCCTCTAAAGACAAATTGTATTGCAATTGTAACAGTTAGGGGCAAAGAACTGTCCCTAACTTAATTCAAGAGTTTACAAATGGCGCATGAACCAATTTAATTTGATTTGAAACTGTTCTGTCAAGGTTTTTCAAAACATGAAACATTTTTCCCAAAGATTTTTCAAGGAAATGTTTGAGAGTGGCATGGGCCCCTTCAACCCAAGAATTTGTTTTGTTTCCAAAGTCTGGGTTGATACAATCCCAAGCTGGCACAAACATCTCTTTGATATGGAAAATTTTATTTTCCATATACTCAAGCACATCCTCATGGTCTTTCAAGAAACACTATCCAATTCATAACTTCAGCTCTCAAAACTGGGAAGAATAATAAGCAGTGATTTTGACCTACTCTGAGTTCTGCATCATTGACCTTTTCCTCCTCCTTGGTCTTTGAGGCCCCATACTTTGCCCATGGAGTTATAAAGCTTTTCCATCCTTCAATATCATTAAGAAAGCACAAAGTCTCTCAGGATCATAAGCCAACTCCTTTAATGCATTTACAGACCAACTGTAGAGCTCAAAAGTTTCTTTTGTTATAAAAACAACAGCTTTTGTGAAATTTTTTTGGTTGGCTTTCATTCCTAAAACATGCAATAGTGGAATTTTGTACTTATTTTTTTTATAAGTACAATCCAACATAGCAATATGATGGAATTGTTTAGAAAGCTTTTATGAATCTGGGTTTGCTAAGTTCAGGGCCTCCAAGTGACCCTCTCCACTGATTTTTGACCAATTAATCCAACTTTTTTCTTCAAGCTGTTCATTGAGTACATCCATAACACTTTTCCCCTTCAGTTCTGCAAGCACTACCTTGCGCTTAGTGTTATAGATTGTTCAGTCATCAACATAATTGCCTCAATTGATCTTTCTCAATTTTTGTTTCATTTGTAGTGTATTGAGCCCATCTTTAATGACTTCTTTTAGATTTCCTAAGGCTACCCCAGAGATTCTCCTCAACTTAGGATGCACAGAGGAATGTTCTGATGGTTGATGGTTATGTTTATTTTCTTTGTAGGAGAGTTGCCACAAGGGGTCTGCCTTTGTACAACTTGCACGGATTTAAAATTTGCACCCAACCTTCATTGTTTTAGTTTTCCTGGACTTTTTGGTAAGGATTTTCCCCAAGACAGAACCATGTCTATCACAGGCTAAATCCACATATTCATCTTTCTTTGAGTTAAAAACTTTCAGAGCATAACCATGCTTCATTACCCATGTTTGAAAATAATTTTTTGCCTCTCCCCTAGTAGGAAAAGCTCTCACAGGAGGTGGGTCAAGTGGATCTAGTAAACATTCATTGGTTAATTCATAGTTTCAGTTACATGAACCTCATTAGTTTTGATCAAATTAAATCTTGCAAAGACCTCAGTAACATTTTATGTTACTCACAACCAGTGGTCAAATCCATCTGTGAAACATTTTGTTCCTCAATTTTAACCCTAGATGAGGATGAAATTGGGGCTTCAAATGATTCATTACCCAAACCCTTTTTTTCAAAAGATTTTTTAACAGCACTATTGATATAGTCCTTCAAATCAGCCATTTCATAAGGAGGGCTTGCCACTGTTCCCATGCAAAAAAAATGCAATGGTATAATTCATTATTCAATCCAACTTTCAATTTAAAAAACAAATTTTTCTCACTTTTGAGTTGAGAAAAAATTGTTTTCAGTTTTTTATATGATTTCAAATTTCACTTTACTTTCACTTTGGCTTTGCTTTACTTTCACTGTGGGTTCTCAAATTTCACTTTAATTTAACTTTGTTTTCACTGTGGGTTCCCTAGGAGTCCCACATTGTGTACGTTGATCCCAAATTTGGGTTGAGGGAACCCAAATTTGCTCCAGGGGGTTCCCAAAATTCTGGCACAACTTCTGGGAGGTTTTCTACCCCCAAAAACAGCGCATCGGAGCCTTTTGCAGGGGTACATGACTCAAAATTGCTGTTTTTGGGGGGGTAAACGGCTCTTGTACAACCCCCTGGGGGTTTTGCCTGTTTGAAATGGCCTTTTGTAGTCATGTATGGGCCCCCATCGCTCAAATGGGCGTGTAGGGCCTAACACAACTCCCACACGACTGGGAGTTGTGAATTTATCATCACCAAATAATAATATTAAAATACAAAAAAAACTTTATCATTCTTTTACACAGTTTTCAAAAGTAAACTGAATTTTTTTTATTCTCTATGCAATTTTACAAAACAGGTGGAAGACTCAAGCCACTGGAATAGCCCCATCCTATGTATCTCTTCCCAGAGGAACCTGCACCCAAAATGATTCCAATAGCAACTGCAATGAGGGGGCTTGGTGAGCTCTCTGATACCAGAAACCTTGAAGTCCTTTAGCTACAGAGAGTGATAAAGTATTGGAACAATAATATTTCAAAGATAAACACTTAAAGAGCTCAAATAATAAATAATTCAAGAGCTGGTTCAAGTTTTAATTGTTTTGGTTAGAAGGTTTTTCAATATGTAATAAAAAGAGGGTTCACATTATTATACTACTAGGTATCTTTACAGACAAGTAACCTCTCTTCAAGGGGCCTCCTTGGGCACTTTAAGAACCTTGGAATAATTTTGGGTGCATTTTAAGGACTTATCCAACCAGTACGGCCAGGAAAACAGCACTTATTCCAGTTCAGCAAGGAAAAAACTCCCTTTTTAGCATTAATTTGCAGAAAGACTGCAAAGATTCAGGAAAAGGGTTTCAGAGCATGAGGAGTTGATTGCTTGAATAAACTTTGATGAATCAGGTTGATGGGTTTTTGGAAATAATAATACTTCAGACTAAGTCATAGATCACTTGCTTATTCATTTATAAGGACTTCATCAAAATTGACATGGTGCCTGATTGATAATAAATAAATTCCTGGTAACCTGGGGAACAATAGGTCCAAAGAGGTCTGTATTAATACCTTTTGGGGGTTGAAAAGAGCCTCCTCAGGGATTTTAGAGAGGTTAAGGCTCAATTTATAAGGCTATTAAGCCAGCCAGGGCACTATTTGCACTTCGGCAAGGTGCTGTCAATCAGCTGATCTCAGATCTGCTGGACTTCTGCCTGTTTTTAGCTGCAGGATCTGTTAATTTTTTAATTCATCATTTTTATCATTCTTCACATATCTTTGGTTTTTACTATTAATATTTGACTAAAGTGATCAGATGTGGATATTTATTTATTTTCCATCATCTGCTGATTACCTTGATAATTCTCAATAATTTTTAGCGCAACTTCTTGATATGTTTTGTGATCATTAAAGATCTGTATCAATGCTTGTTGTGGTGGTTCTCAATATTTGTTTGTTAATTTAAAATACTTTAAAATTCATTATATAATGATTTTATTTTATATTGTTCTTTTTTAGATTGCCTTCCATGCATGTGCCACGTTATTACATATGCCTGGTTGATACTGCTAGGTTTTAGCTGTTATTGGCGGTACCTTTGGTTGTTTATCATTTCTGACGCGTGGAGCAGTCTGATCTGCTGCATGAAGGGATCTTGCATGTGGGAATTTGGCCTAATGCATGCGCTTTGGCTGGTTTATATGTATATGAATGAATCAAGCGCGCAGCCAGTTTGTAGGGATGCAGGGCTGCGCGCCGGAATTGTGACAAACACATTTTCGCCTGTAAATGCCAAAATATACACAACACCTCAGTTTTGACTGAATTTTAGTCGTAAAACCCATATGTGACAAAGCGTGTGAAATTTTCAAATGGCCAAAAGTGCCATAGTGGTGCCCTGACCTTTTGGTCAATTTCTGTTTGATTATTTTAAATGTGAAGGAGTAATAATTCAAGGGTGGGGTCAGTGAGGGACCCTAGCTAATTTTGCATGGGGAATCCACTTCCGACATAAAATTTATGGATTTCCCACTTCTTCTGTTTTAATTAACTGTTTTGTTATTTTTATTTATTTTGTCTACTTTGACAGGTTGCTCAGTATTAAGTTGCAAGCTGACAGGCTCAAAAATTTGAGAATCTCTAGCCCCAGGGGCAACCCCTGAAGCTCCCAACTTAACCAAATTGATGTTTGAGAGTTTCCCATTTCCACTAACCACATCTCAGGGGGATAAAATTTCACTTCATCCTCCCCCAGTGGACCAGGAAAAGGAGGAAAAGATATAAAAATTTCTCAAGAAACATTTCAGCTTGTGGGAACATTTCAAGGCGCATAGGTCCCAAAGGTAAATTACGGCCATGAAGAAGGCTATCTTCCAAGCCAAAACTACCCAGATAGACTTACATAAAATAATCACAAGTAAAATTGTAGGAAACTAAATCGAAAATTGGAATTCCTGGGACCAATTGGACCAGTTGAAAGCAGAAGACACTCAAAAGAAGAGATCCTCATCTCACCAAAAATTAAGGGGAAACAGAACCAAAGAATTGGACAAGAAAATAAATCTAGCCCATAAATGGAAGAAATTTTACCATCATTAAATGTACCTAACTTTTTTTACTTTTGAAATGATGTAAGACATAACTTGAGAATTTTGATAAAAAACTATATGGTATGTATGATCAATTAGATAAGTCAACTTTGATATTCTCAAAAATATATTATTTTCAACCTGGACTACTGAAAAAACTTGACATCAAGAACCTAACCAGTCATATAAAAAAACAATAAACTAAGGTAGATAATCCCAAATCAAACATATGGAGGTCACCTTCTCAATGATCCAAGAAGAGCTCCCCCTCTGCTTTCAGCCCATTGAATTGTAATTTAATAACTCACATAAAACTTCTTTTTCTCATTGTAATAACAAAATACACTTACTTAGCCATAAGGTGTATTTAAAACTTGGTATGATTATGAATGATGTTAGAGATATCCAAAAAGGCCTGACCAACCCCTTGGGCAGCATCACAGAGGAACCAAAACCTCCCAGACTCACTAATACTCCCAGTGCACCGCCAGATCTGTAATGCCTAGGAGTTCCACCTATAGGACTAGCCCTACACCTGAAGTGGAACAAGCATTTTAATTACATTTCTTCCACCAATAACTGAATTTCCAAACTTCTCTGGAGAAGGAAAATACATCCACATCATTTTCATCAAATTTGAAGACTATAATTCAGCTTCTTATCAGCTACCTCAATCAATAGCTGTATTTATATTCAGACTACCCAGACTATTTGAAGGATTACCTGTTGGCTGGTTCATCATTAAAAGAGAAGAAATTGGTTGATTTTCCTGAAATTTTTGGAAATAAATGATAAAATAATAATTTTTATCCAGAATATTGAAAAGTAGAATGGAGGGTTCAAAGAATGATGTTTCAAAGTTTTCATCATTCTCATTTCCCAGATTCTGGATAAAAACTATTCTTTTGAGAAAAATCTCATAAGTGGTGTCTGGAACAGAAAAAAGGGCTGGATTTTGTCTTCCCTGAAGCTGAATGTCAGCCTCCTGGATTCCAAGGCCCTTGCTATCCTTTAGCTATCAGATTTCATAGAATAAATAATAAATATATTATTCAATAAATGCAGCAAAAATCCATAAAATATTTGGATAAAGCTTATTGCAAGGTTAATTGGTTTGGATATGGTTTATTGTTATAAATCAATATAGATAAATTTATTATTAAATATTTTAATAGAGGGGCCACCATTATATTGGGGATCTTTAACACCTCTCTTCAGGGATTTCAGTATGAAAACACATAGGCCTGGTTACTTTGGGACCTTTAGTTTAAAGGATATTTTGCCCAAAGATAATATGTATATAAAATACAGGGTAGAGTGGCAGGGCTTTTTAAAAAAGCTGCCACAACAGAGAAAGGATAATAAGACTCACTGGTATATTATTAAATCCTTTAGGGTATCTGTTTGGGACATGCACTGATGGGTTAAACCTGTATACTGGGGTTATAAGGTTGTTCAGCAGTTTAAATTGATAAAAGAAGGTTGAGGACGGATATTATTAATCAGACTAAAGCCATCAATCACTTACTTATCTCTTATAAGTATTTCATTAACTTGGCACAGTGTCTGGATGTAAATATAACTGGGTCTCTGGGTATTGATATCCTCTAAAGAGCTCTTTATTTATAGCTTTTGGAGTCCCAATATTGTCCTTCTGAGGGGTACAGGGGCTCAAAGGGACGGACACTGAGGCTAGCAGGGTAACCAGTGGTAGCCTGGCATTTGTACTTGGTTCTGTAACACGGGTAGCATCTAATTCAAAAGGGTATGGGAATTATTCTACTTTATAATTGATGTTTGGACATGTGAATAACACTAATCTGTCTTTTTTATTTATTATTTAGTTAATTATCCTTAGTAATTGTTCCCAGTAAGTTAATGACTATTTTAATAGACATTTGTACGGATATTCTGATGTCAGGTGAGTTCTCATTATGTATTAAATATTTGGAGTAAAGTCATGATATTGATTTTACTCCTTATTTTCGAAATTCAGTTGATTTACTAAAATAATTACTTAAAAATGTAAGTCATGGGTATTCATGCAATATTTTTACATCATAAGTTTTCTTAGTACGTCAAAAAAAAAGTTGATGTCTAGAAAATCTCATAATAGGATATTACAGTATTTTCATATATTTTTACAATTATTCATTATCTTATTTTCGACATTTTTGGTACTTTGAATTATATTTCATAAACAATACGTATAAAGGTTATTTAGGTATTTTTATATAATTTTATGTATTTTTAGACTATCAACTATCCACGGGAACATTTATTACATATGTAGAATTTTCCCGTGTAGGTTATAGCATGTTTGTTAGGATGGTAATCCCATCAGGGGAATTACAGTTGGTATGATTATATTTAATACCTGTATAGTTTAAGATATCAGTTTGATGATATCAGGAGTATCCTTAATGGATAGAGAATATAATTCTAATAATTATGGAAAAAAGAATTATATAAATATGTTAAATAACAAGGAAGTTATTGAAGAATCAATTCCTGTGAAATACAATGCAGGAATGTCACAGAGACATAGTTAAGTCCCCCAGCTCAAGTTGAAGAGCAAAATGATAGTTCTGATGAAGAAAAGCAAAGAAACATAATATATGCAATACATCTATTCCTTAAGGATGAAATGCATAAATAATATACAGAAAGAAATTCTTTTGAGTTTAAAAGCAGAAAGATGGAACTTTGCTTCCAAGAGGAAGCTTCACTCAAAAGTGTCAAATAGCAAGAAGGCAAAGATGGCTCCCGGGATTGTCATTGGACTATTCACAGTCAGAGCCAAGAGATGGAACTTTCACATAAGTAAAAAGTTCATCATAATTATAAGATAAAGAAGAAGATAAAAAGAAATTATAAATCTACAATTAGTTATAACTTTTACTTTCTAAAAGCATCTAATCATTTACTCAGTTGAACCACCATGTATCATCAAGCATGGATCCAATTCCCAAATTATCTGAATAGCATGCTGAATAGTTGTACCCAATGGCCTAGATGGACTCCAATTAGTATTTAAGGGATCCATCTCCCATCATCAAGTTGTTTTCAATTGTTCATCATCTCCTACTTATCATCAAAAAGTCAATCAATCTTATTAATTATTAATTATTACTAAAACCCTCTACCAACCAAATCGCTAATTGCAAGAATTTTTACGTGGTACCTAGGTTTCTCAGGCTGCATGTCACTTTTTCAACCCGTAGTCCTGCGGCTGCATACTTGTCAGAGGCCCGGGGCTGCGTACACAACTTTGACAGAGTGACAGAGCTGTAGCTCAGCCGCGCGCGGGTGCATTGGCTGCCGGGGCTGCGTGCAGGAATTGTGACAGAACACATTTTGGTCTGTAACTCCTAAAATATACACAACACCTCAATTCTGACTGAATTTTAGGTTTGAAACCTATACATGAAAATACATGTGAAATATTTAATTTGCCAAACAATAGTGGTTATTTTGGTCTTTCTTTTCCTTAATTATTTAAAAATATAAGGAGTTGGATTTCAAGGGTGGAGTCAGTGAGTGACCCTACCTAATTTTGGGTGGAGAATTCATTTTTGCAATAATATTCATGGTTTTTCTTATCCTTCTTAGGTTAATTTTAGTATTATTATTTTTATGTTATTTCTGTTACTTTTGCAGCTTGCTCTGAAATAGTAGCAAGCTGACACTGAAATAGAAAAATTGAATGAAAGACTCCTGATATTCTGCTGTTGAAACCTTGGAAATATTTTAAGATTAATAATTCCTATGAACTCTGATATTCCAACTCTCATCAGTTTACTTGAAGAGGTTACAGACATGAATGGGCTAGACAAGAATGTAAAAAAAACCAAGAAAATAACCCTAGGCCCAAAGAAGAATATATTTCTAAACCCACATATAGAACTTATCAGAAAACTTTAATTGCTTAAGCCAAGAAGACCCCAGAGACTGTAGAAAACATATTCCAGAACTGTAAAAAAACAGGAAATCTCAGACCAGACTTTCCTGTACCAAGTAAAAGGATTAATCTAGTAGAAGGAGAAGAGGGCAAATAATTGAATCTCCAATATAATGTAACAGAGGTATAAGTATCATATTTTGAATTAACAATCACTAAACTCATTAATTTCATAGAAGGGAACATAGATACATCTCCATAAGCTCCATTAATGAGGATTCAAGAATACATCAACAATGGGACCCCAATATGAAGTGCAAAAATTTATCTGAGGCCAGAAAATCTGTGCTGAAGCCTTCTTCTTGCAAAATTTACATGTCTCAAAAGACTCTTTATCTTACTGGACTAATAAAAGATCTCCTGTAAAAATTCTCCTGGATAGGGGTGCCTTCTGCTTCTGTTTTGCAGCTACTTACTTGGAACAACAGGATTCAAATTGGAGACAGAACTTCCTCCCTTTTCCCCAGGCTAAGTTCAGTGATTTTAATTCCTCTCTGAATTCTATAGGAGTATGGACTGTAGATATAATACTCCCACATTGCAAAGAATACCTTAAATTCAATATAGATTTTGTAGTTTTCCAAAATTTTTTGTGATATTAATTCATCCTAGGTAATGATACCCTTTGCCTCTATTGGATAGATGTGTCACAAATCAAAGGAAGGTACTTCAAAGTAGGAGGAGACTGGAATAAGAAATTTCAGATATTTACCATACATACCAGGGAGCCTAACCTAACATATAAAAGACGCCTTTCTTCAGACAGAACCTTGGAAAAATTTAAACAGACTGAATGGTGGATAAATTGGAGAGACTTCACCATCAAATATGTCTCCATCTGTGAAAAATTTCAGAAATCAAGAAGAACTACTGGGAAAAAATTTGGAGTCCTACCAAAGATTTCTGAGCCTAGGAATATATGGGAGATTATTAACGTGGACTTTGTAATAGGATTATCCCCTGTAGGAGCTTATTCCCACAATTATATTTTATTCATGGTATAAATATCCTTAAAAAGGTCCAAATTCATGCCTAATTGAAAATAAGACACTTCCATGGAAATAGATATAATCTTCTGGAACAGAATTGTTGCAGATGTACAAATACCCAAAATAATCATAAGTTAAATAGACCCAAAATTCACTAATGATTTCTGGAGAAACCTACATGACATTTTGTAAAAAACTGTGACTTCCTGTACATCCTATCAAACCCAAAAAGATGGAATAGCTGAAAGAATTATCCAAACACTAGAAGCCATGCCCAGGATATTCTTCTTCTTTGGAATAGAATACAAGAATGTGGGTGGATACTGCCATGATTTGGTAAGCCTACTCCCTTCCCTAAAAATGCCTTATGACAGCAGAAAAA
The DNA here is from genome assembly GCA_025617555.3 of Puccinia polysora. Classification (NCBI taxonomy): domain Eukaryota; kingdom Fungi; phylum Basidiomycota; class Pucciniomycetes; order Pucciniales; family Pucciniaceae; genus Puccinia; species Puccinia polysora. Next base: position 23,646,621 of record CM062639.1, on the reverse strand, counting down.
ATTCCAAAGAGAAAAAGAGGCTTCCTGTTTTCTATGAATAACAGGGATCCCCAATTTAACCAAATATACCATTAACAACTAGTTGGCTACTGTACAGTGGGTAGACAGAAATAATGGTACTGATTGGCCAAAAACACTCAATTTTTTTTCAGGCATGTGTTTCAGTCCATATAAATTGTTCAAAAAAAGGAATTTGATTCCTTTTATTCCTAGTATTATATATTTCAGCATCTTTACTTTAAATTATGCAACAGTTGAAATTTGGAAAATTATCAAATCATGATTTTAAAAAAAAATCATAAAAAGCACAAAACACTCAAAAGACGTGCTGGAGGGAAAAAAAATTGAAAAATTCTGTACCATCAATTTTTTTTTCTTTATAGGGGTGTTAGAGAGGATCAAAAGGAATCATTTCCATGAAAAAAAATTAAATGTTGAGAGTTCCTAAAAAAAATCAAACTCAGTGTTGATCAATGTTTACTTTTCAGTGGCTTGCTAAGATGGTAGTGATAATTTCAAGATAGGTTGGTTGGAAGTCTTGGAAACCACTTATAAACGCTTATTCAAGCTCTATGAGCATGTGATGTTTGTATTTTTTAATTCTTGTGCTTTTTTTTCAGCTTTGAGGTGCCTTGAGATTTTTAAGTTTATATTGGTCTGAGTTTGAATTTGTGTTTGTCTGATTTAAATTTCTCTAAAAGTGATTTGAACCATCACAATTCTACCCTATTCCAATGGTTTCATCATCTTTATCTTCTGAAATATCCAATTGCGCAAAGAAGACTAAATATCAACAAAAGAACTCATAAATCAGAATAGAAGATGAAGAGTGATGTTTCAAAAAAATGACTTACCATATTTGATTTTTGGATTGATTGAGTAGTCTGAAATCAAAATCAAAGAACTGAGTCAGTGGAGATGAGGCAATGGGTCAGATGGAGTGGGAGCCCAAAGATGGGTTTTTCAAAAGCAAAATTGAGACACCCTGGGCTTCATCTACATTTTTTGAAGTACCCGGGTGTGGTTGCTTTGACAAACAGTCCCAAAAATTTTTTCTGGCCATTGTACATCCAAACTCTGTGGATGTTAAGAAAATGATAGACATTGCCAACAGACATGCAGAAAAATTTGTGCAAGATGCTGTTGAATACAACTAAAAAAGATAGGATAAGACTCAAAAAGAAACCAAATTCAAGATTTGAGATCAAGTCTTAATACCAAGCACAAATTTCAACAACCTGGCTGGTAACAGGTGTTTAAATCTTGTCAAGCAAAAAAATAGAAAAATAAAATAAAAAATTAGTCAATTTTTGGTATTAATGTTTTTGTTACTACATTGCCAGACTACCCAAGAGTTAACCCAATTGGTACCACTCAAGGTAGTTTCAATTATTTTCTGCTATGGAATGACCAAAGCTCCAAGTTTTCCAAATTGGGATAACTCAGAGTAGTTTCACAGGGTTGCAAAAACACACCTGATTTTTTGCAACTGGGAAAACTCACAGCCAATACTCATAATTCAACTCCTTTTCAAAAAAGACCAACCAATTGATCCTTCAAGAACCAACCAAAAAAAAGATCAACAAGGACCCAACCAATCAACCCCTCAAGAACTGACTAAGCAAACAGACCAACTAACTGGTGAGCCTCAGAGCTGCCACCTAGCCAGAAGACCAAAGTAGAAAAAAGGATCAAAAGGTAAGACCAGGGTAGATTGAAATACCAAGGCCACCATAAAGAATAAAAAAGAAAGACCAATGCAGACAGAGAGAGACACAAAGGGAAAGACCAAGAAAAACAATAAAACATAACCCATTCTAGACCTTCTGGTCAGTTTCCCTTTGTTCATAATCACTCCCTTGACATGAAGACATGCTCCTCAAATCAATGTCAATTATTCTCTATTTTTTTCCTCCTGTGTATGTAGACCAAACCACACTGGGCACATCTGTTGCTGGTTTTTAGAAACATGAATAAAACTAGAAATTTTGGGCCAGGAGCACAACAATTTATCAACAGGAAACATAGAACTGCCTTTTTAGGACCATTCACCATTAAGGAACTTCATGGTTAAAATTCCGTGGAAGTTATCCTCAGTGATGAACTCTCCAGGAAGCACCTGGTCTTCCCAGTAAGTTTGATTTATCACTTCCACCTCAGAAATGGAAATGAGATCCCTACCCCTTATATACCTGAGGAAGCTGACTGTGAAAAAAAATGAAAATCAGAAAAATTTTTAAAGATAACAAAGAAAGGATCCAAAAAAAAACTTTCAGGATTTACCTAGTCAGATAAAAAGGATAATCAGCTGAAAAAAATTAATGGTTACTGGAAATCAAAATGGCAGATGGTGCTATACACCAGAGGGAATACGGAGCTAGTAATAGAAAATAGACAAAATTCTTTTTTTCTGATATAGCCATATTTTGGAGCAGGGAAATGTCAGCTTGCTACTATTTGTGATCAACCTTTCAAAGTATCAAAAAAAAATTCAATAAAATAACAAATTAATAATTTTCAAAGAATAGGGAAATGCAAAATACTAATGCAAATTTGGATTCCCCACACAAATTTATTTAGGTTCACTCACTAAACCCACCTTTGAATTCCCACTCCTTAACACATTAAAATGATTTATTAAAAATAGCCCAAAGATAATGGCACTCCCATTTCAACTTTTGGCCAATCTAATATTCCAACCACGTTGTCACATGTAAGTTTCACACCTAAGAATTCTGTCAGGATTGAAAAATTGTGTCTATTTGAAAAATTTTGAGCTAAAAGGGTTTTTTGTCAAAATTCCCACACCCAGAAGAAGAAGGTGTACCCCTTCAAACATATCCCGCGGGACTCTGAACTTCCCCAAAGGCAAAATGTACCTAGTTGCCTGCATGAAGAAAGCCTGATCTGCGCATCTGAGATCTGCAACACACAGAAATTGAAAACAGGTAGGGAATGTAACTACTTAAACCTAGAAGGATCATTCATCAATATTTAATAACATGAAAAATGCATAGCGGATGATGCAAAACCATAATAAACCAAATAAAAGTGTGGAAAATCAGAGTAAAAATCAATAGAAAGTTAAAAAACAAACAATGGACTGTACCACAAAAACAACAGATCCATATCTTTGAGGATCACAATAAATATCGCAAGTTCAACAGATTGAATGATAAAAAATATTAAAATTATCAGCATATGTCATGAATTTTTTAAAAACTAACTAATAATCATTTTATTCAAAAAAGTAAAAGTTAAAAAAATGAATTAATTGCAGGATCAGCAAATTAAAAAATAAACCCAAAGACTGATCCAGACCCAAAAATCATGCACTTGTCCTACAGATCCAGTATCTTCTGAGTTACAGCATCAAGAGGATGTGCCAATCCAGCTCTGATTATCCTTCTAGCCTTGGAAAACTAGCCTTTATTTCTCTATTTTCCCTGAGGAGGCCCTTTTTTCCCAAAACATTTATTTATAAAGTACCTTCTTTGCACTTCTTCCCACCATACCTCATCACATATAATCCCAGAAAATGTGCCAAATTTTTATTCATTTTCTTATAAGAGAAACAAAATTGATATATGGCCTCATTCTGATATTATATGATTATTAATTCAACTATTATTTCCACCTATAATCAAGATAAATCAATAAACATCCCTCCTAGATTTTAATACCTCCAGGTGTGTTTCAGCTTCCTGATTCCAGAAACCTTTTAGCCCTTTAGGTACAGAGAGGGATGGAGTGGTGGAATGATAATATCCTAAGAATAAACCTTTAAAAATATCCAAATAATTAAGATCTAGTGCAAGTTTTTCATGTTTTTGTTAAAATATTTTTCCGTCTGTTATAAAGAGGCACCACAGCTTATATAAAACTGAGATCTTTACTGCTTTAGCAACCACCATTTAGGGGATCACTTTGGACTTTATAAAACCCTGGGAAAATTGGCTCCTCATGACTTAAAAAAAAGGTGTCAAACCAGATGGAATGTTGGGTATGGCTGGGCTAAATAGCAAACAAGCCTGAGCAGGGAGTATATAAATTACTTTGATTATTTACTCACAAGATATCTGCATTAATTCATGGTTTGAAGAGTCTCAGAGAAAAGGTGGGGTGATTGTTGATTTTAATACAAAGGGAATGGTAAGCTTGTTGAATTTATAATAATACTATCAGACTGGGGACATATATCACTTGCTTATCTCTTATAAGCACCTGATCACAGATTGAAAAGGGTCTGGATTGATAAATGAACTTAACTGACGTTCAAAAATGCAAAATGGTCCTGTATATATACCTTTTGGGGTGAAAGAAGCCTTCTCAGGTCACTTAGAGAGGGTAGTGCTTGTGGGATAAGGCTTGCAGTCCTGCCAGAGATTGTTTAGCACACATTCTTAGTGCTTTCACTCAGCTTTACCTGTCTCTGCAGTATTTTATGTGATATTTTTGTTTCAGAATGTCAGCTTGCTACTATTGCAGAGAAAGCTGCAAAAGTAACAGAAATAACATAAAAATAATAATAATAAAATTAAACTAAGAAGGAGAATTAAAACAATTGATATTATTGCAAAAATGGATTATCCACCCAAAATCAGGTAGGGTCACTCACTGACCCCACCCTTGAAATCCAACTCCTTATATTTTTAAATAATTAAGGAAAAGAAAGACAAAAATACCACGGCACCACTATTGAACTATTTTGGCCAATTAAAAATTTCAACTCTATTGTCATGTATAGCTTTCACACCTAAAATTCAGTTAGAATTGAGGTGTTGTGTATATTTTAGGAGTTACAGACGGAGATGTGTTCTGTCACAATTCCTGCACGCAGCCGTGGCAGCCAATGCACCTGCGCGCAGCTGAGCTACAGCTCTGTCACTCTGTCAAAGTTGTGTATGCAGCCCCAGGCCTCTGACAAGTATGCAGCCATGGGAGGATGGGTTGACAAAGTGACAGGCGGCCTGAGAAACCTAGGTACCACATAAAAATGCTACAACCTACACGGGAACATTCTAAATATGTAATAAATGTTCCTGTGGATAGTAGATTGTCTAAAAATACATAAAATTATATAAAAATACCTAAATAACCTTTATATGTATTTTTTATTAAATATAATTCAAAGTACCAAAAATGTCGAAAACAAGATAATGACTACTTCTAAAATTATATTAAAATACTTTAATATTGTATTATGAGAATTTCTAGACATCAACATTTTTTTGAAATACTAAGAAAACTTATGATGTAAAAATATCACATGAATACCCATGACTTACATTTTTAAGTAACTATTTTAGTAAATCAACTGAATTTCGAAAATTGGGAGTAAAATCAATATCATGAATTTACTCCAAATATTTAATACATAATGAGAACTCACCTGACATCAGAATATCTGTAGGAATGTCTATTAAAATAATCATTAACTTACTGGGAACATTTACTAAGGATAATTAATTAAATGATAAATGAAAAGGACAGATTAGTCTTATTCACATGTCCAAACATCAATTATAAAGTAGAATAATTCCCATACCCTTTTGAATTAGATGCTACCCGTGTTACAGAACCAAGTACAAATGCCAGGCTACCACTGGTTACCCTGCTAGCCTCAGTGTCCATCCCTTTGAGCCCCTGTACCCCTCAGAAGGACAATATTTGGACTCCAAAAGCTATAAATAAAGAGCTCTTTAGAGGATATTGATACCCAGAGACCCATTTATATTTACATCAAGACACCATGCCAAGATAATCAAATACTTATAATAGATAAGTAAGTGATTGATGACTTTAGTCTGATTAATAATATCCATCCTCAACCTTCTTTTATCAATTTAAACTGCTGAAAAACCTTATAACCTCAGTATACAGGTTTAGCCCATCGTTGCACATCCCAAACAGATACCCAAAGGATTTAATAATATACCAGTGAGTCTTATTATCCTTTGCCTTTTGTGGAAGCTTGGTTACAAAGCCCTTCCACTCCACCGTGTATTTTATATACATATTATCTCTGAGAAAAATATCCTTTAAACTAAAGGGCCCAAAGTAACCAGGCCTATGTGTTTTCATACTAAATTCCTTGAAGAGAGGTGTTAAAGATCCCCAATATATGTCAGCTTGCAGCAAAACTGTCAAATATTAACACAAACTATGAAAAATAAGAATACCTCAATTAACAAAATAAGGAGTAAGAAATCCATAAATATTACTACAGGAATGTATTCCTCACCCAAAATTAGGTAGGGTCACTCACTGACCCCACCCTTGAATTCCAAGTCCTTACATTTTTGAAATAATTAAAAAGAAAAGTACTCAAAATTACAACACCAGTATGGCACTTTTTGGCCATTCTAATATTTCACACGTATTGCCACCTATAGGGTTTACACCTAAAATTCACTCAGAATTGAGGTGTTGTGTATATTATAGGAGTTACACGCAGAAATGTGTTATGTCACAATTCCCACGCGCAGCCCCGCATCATTACATATCCCTACATACTAGTAGCAGCAGGTTCCCGCGTACTAGAGACCCGCGCGCAACTGATTCTGCCACGCACTCAGCGGATCCTACCCCGCGCGCATCTGTACTAACTGATCCCCCCGTCTGGATCAGTTGTGACTAATCTGACAACCAGGTACCGCTCAGAAGAGCTACAACCTAGTTAGGGTTGCCTAGTATATGTAACAAATGGACATATGCATTACTGATGATATAAAAAGATCAAAACTTAAATATAATTAATGAAAATTAAGTTTTAAACATTTTTTAATAATAAATCAAAGATCAAGGACTACCATGTAAATCACTGATCTTGATCTTTGAAGACCACAGAACACTACAAGAAGTGTTCATAAAATTTATTAAAATTATCTAAATAATCAGCAGATGACAGACAATCAGTAAACATCCACATCTGCACGCTTTAAAGCAATATCAATAGTACAAATGAAGGATGAGTACAGAATGATTAAATTTACGCCATAACAGATTAACAGATCCTGTGGCTAAAATAGTACAGAAATCCAGCAGATCTAAGGACAGCTGATTGACAGCACCAAGTGGACGTGCTAATCTTGCCCTGACTGGCTTGCCAGCCTCAGACCACGAGCAGAACCCTCTCTACGTGCCCTGAGAAGACCAAAATCACCCCAAAAAGGTATTTATACAGACCTCTTTGGATCCATTATTCCATCATCAGTTTACCAGGAATTATTTATTATCAATCAGACACCGTGTCATTGTTAATCAAGTGATTATATGAAGACAAGAAAGTGATTTATGACTTAGTCTGTAGTAGTATTATTTACCTATATTAACCAATCAACCATTGAAGTTTAGTCAAGCAATCTACCCCATCTGCTCTGAAAACCTTCCAATTATTCCAGGATTTTCGTGGTAAAGTGCTCAGAGTGAGTATTACCCTTCCTTTCTTGGCCATTTGAGCTGTAAAGCCCGGCCATTAGTGGAATAAGTCCTTTCTAAGGCACCCATATTTATTCCAAGGTTCTTAAACTGCCTAAGGAGGCCCCTTGAAGAGAGGTTGCTAGTCTGTAAAAAAGATCCCCAGTAGTATAATACTGTGGCCCCTCTTTTATATTTTATTGAAAACCATTTACTACCAAACTAATTAAACCTTGCAACTGCTCTTATTAAATTATTTATTTTAGCTTCTAAGTGTTTATTATTGGAATAATAATTATTATTATCATTCCAGCATTTTGATCACTCTCTGTAGCTAAAGGACTGCAAGGTTCCTGGTATCAGAGAGCTGACAATATAATTGTGTCCCCTCTATAAAAATATTTAATAATCAATTTATATATATTTATTCATAACATTAAACTATATCCAAACCAATTAACCTTGCAATAAGCTTTATCCAAAGATTTTACGGATTTTTGCTGCATTTATTAAATAATAGATTTATTATTTATTCTATCACCTTTGGTAGCTAAAGGATAGCATGGGTCTTGGCATCCAGAAGGCTGACAATTGGGGGTCTGGCCGGGAAATATTCCATTTTAATATATTTAATACCTTGGACCAGAAATTTCACGTAAAATTAAATCAAAGATAAATTTTCTGACTTTTTAACCGTGATTAATCATTAGATTCTTTTGCAGTGGATTCAAAAACCAATGCAGAATTAATAATCTATTATTTAAATCTTTTAAAGATAAGAAAAGAAGAATATATTAAAAATTATAAACCTACTGGTTGGGAAGCTTTAACTCAAGCTGAGCAACTTAATATCTCTTCTGCATGTAAACACTTAGATAAACTCCTTGAACAAGAAGATCTTGAGAGGCGTATCAACTTCCAGGCCCTATTAAGAAAACATAAATCTTGGAAGAAATACCGTATAAATGACTTTTTAAAATATAAAATTAAGTTTAAAACTTGTATTACCATATTATTTTTATTAAAATAATATTAATATATTTTATTGACCAATAAAATAACCTTTTACCATCAGTGAACCCTCCTATACCAGAAACCACCACCACTGAAACTGATTGGTTGGATCAAGAAGTCCCAGATATCTCTGGACGCCCTGAAAATATTGATTGGACGGGTGAAGACCTCATTGGGACACACCAAGACCCCATAGGATTACCTATTAAGGACCAATTCAATCCCAATAAAGTCCTGGTATGTTTGAATATCAACTTACGTGAATTTTAAATAAAAATTATCTTTATGGATTTTTTTCTGTAAAAAATACTTATAAACATTTTATTCAATATGAATAGACCTAACAAAAGAGCCTCAGGGAGAATTCCCTCCTATGGATCTTTTCCAGGAGCCCCCAGTAACCGTGAGACCACCAATAATTATAACCATGAGGGGACTGGAACCCGTGAATCAAATTTTGATGGACAAGGAACAGCCCCAAGTACTTCTGCCCTCCCCAAACCTAGAGCCAGAGAAGGTAGTCAAATTAAGTCCCCCTCCATTACAAGAAGATTCCCTGCAGCCACCCCAGCAGAATCTGGCCAAGGAAGCCAGGATCAAAGAATCAGTCAGAGAGCACGTGAAATATTGGGAAGAGTTCAAAGAAGCCCAAGCCAAAGAGGACATGGTATCTATGAAAAAAAAAATCTCCCAGGCAAAAGCTACCCAGATAGCTCTTCAAAAAATGATTCCAAGGAAAGAGGTATAATCCTACGCAGAAAAGTGGAATCCTTGGGATTGATTAGCCCAACTGAAAGGCAAAAAATCAGGAAAGAAGAGATCTTCTTCCCATCCAAAGCCAAAGGGCAAGAAGGATTGGGATCAGATAATATCCTTAGCGCAAAAGTGAAAAAAGTTGTACAACAATTAGCTTCTAATTCTGAACCCAGTAACTTTTCCAAACCAACCTCTGATGTAATTATTCCTTTTCTAATGATATGTGCCATTATTTCAAGATTTTTTGTGGACATTTGGATGGTGTTTATTTTATAATTATGGCCATCAATTAGCTTAGGCAAATGAGCAGTATTGAAAGAAAAATAAATGCTGGAAGCCTTGTGTCAATAATTGCTGATGGGCTCTCACAATGGGGAAATATGTTGGATGATATTGGTGATGAATTTTATTGAATGGTGAATGGATGATGGAAAACAGCAGGGAGAAGAGCTCCTTAAGTACAAAAGATTGGTCTCTTGTGAGCCCATGATACAACAAGCCAAAAGGAAAATTTTCCGCCCCAACAGAGCTCTACAGTCTCTACAGGCCTTGTTACTTGGTTTGGGCTACATCAGCCCACATGGCATCAGTCCCTGTACCCTTACAACCAGCCTATTCCGGTCCATTCTGGTGTTTCCACCGTTATGGGGCTGAACCAGCCCCTTTGCTGTTGGATCCCCTGGCTGTTTGTCTGTTACAACCAGCCCAGTTAATCTTATTTCCTTACTTGCGGGCTGGTTGCCTCATGCAGCCAGCCCCTGGCCCCACATATGGGCCAGGTGGGACCCAGGACTCACCTGGGTCCGGTCTCAACCTCACTTGGGAGGGGTGTAACCGGCGGACATGCCGCTCCCTCCCTCTTTCTCTCAAATCCCTGGTGGGGGAGGTGAAATCCCCTTACCAGGGGCCCTTGGCATTGATACCCCAGGGTGTTGTCAAGGATAGTGGGCTTGGGGTGGTCAGATCCCGTCAGCCCATTGCTCCTCCCCCTTGGTAAAGGGGGGGGGGAGAGCGCCCCTCTTGCTTTGCTGGTGGCAGGGTGATCAGATCCCCCCCACCACCGGTTGCTCCCTCTGCGGTTGGCATTGTCATCCCCTGGGCAAGGGGGTGATGAAATCCCCCCTGCCCTGACCAACAGCCTCATTGCGGTCAGTAGCTGGCTGGTTCAACCCAGCCAGCCACCCCCTCCCCCTTGCAACGGCAAGCAAGGGGAGGGGGAGGGGTCTGGGGCCGCTGGCCCTTGCTCCCGCAGCGGTGGCCGCTGTTTGCAACTGGCCGGGCTTGCATGGCGTTGCACCGTGTGGGATCCCTTGGCCACCGCATCAGCCCCCCACGGGCTGTTGGGCCCTGGGTGGGCCAAACCAAGGGATACAAGCGGCCGCAGCACGGGCTGCAACATGGGCGGCAGCCCCAATGTGCTGCCCTAAGCCCAAAACCTGAGACAAACACACTTTGGCGGGCCAGCCTGTCTGGCCAAGTATGTCCAAAATAAAGCTTTGGCCCAATTATGCCCATCAAAGGCCATCTGGCTGTATTTTCCCATATTCCCCACCGGGCCCGTTAGGGCCCGTGTACCAATAAGCCTGTTTCACGCCCTTTGAGGCCAGTTGCCCCAAATCAGTGACATCCACACAGGCCCGTATGGTCCGTGTGAGTGTCCAATGGGCCGGAGAGGCCCATATGTGCATCCCATTTGGATTACACTTATACGTAGCACACGTGTAAGTGCATATGTATTCTAGCAGTTTATACCCAGATGGATAATTTAAACTCAGTAGTAGCCAAATCAATTTATAACCAAACAAAAACTGTAGGAATGGAAGATATTAAAGAACATACAGAAAAATTATTGGAGACAATTAATCAAGGTAAAATCATACAGACTCAAACAATTGAGAATATGTTATCAGGTATCCAAGAAGATTTTATTATGTCTTTTCAACCTTTAAAAGAAGAATTGGTAACTACCACTAACAGCTCCATTCTGTCCCTTAGTGAGAAATTAGATCTGCTTAATAATAAAGTGGACCTGAAAAATAATCTGATCAAGAATGATCTTAGAGACTTAAAAGTCTGTCTGACCAACCCCTCGGGGAGTACCACACAGGAACCAAAACCTCCCAGACAAACAACTAAACCTTATGCACCACCCTTACTAAGAATGCATAGGAGTGACACCTTCAGGCCTAGTCCTACTCCTGAAATTGAAAAAGCCCTCAAATGTTTACCCCCAATTTCTGAATGGCCTAAGTTCTCCGGTGAACAAGAATACAATCATATAAATTTGATTAAACTTATTTACTATACTATTAACTCTTATGACTTACCAGAAGCTATAGCTGTATTCAGGCTTCCCAGACTATTTGAAGGAGTAGCTTTAGACTGGTTTATCAGTAAAAGAGAAGAGGTAGGATCCTTACCATGGAATTCTTGGAAACTTCTAATTAAATAAAAATTTGGTTCTAGAATGTTGAAAAGAAAAAATGATGAAAAATTTTGAAAATTCCTCATTTGATCCCTCCAAGGATAAGCCTCACAAATGGTGCTTGGAACCAAAGGAAAGACTAGATTTCTTCTATCCAGATGCTGATACAGAGGAAGTAAATGAAAGACTCCTCAACTTGTTTCCTGGAAATCTTAACCATAGTGTAAGATGCAGGGTGAGTATGGATGCTGACTTACCAACTCTAATCAATGTGTTAGAAGAAGTCATAGACATGAATGGGTTAGACAAGAAGTTTCCTTCTAGACCTAAAGAGAACTTCAACATTAAGAAAACCAGAGAAAAACCCCCTCTGATAAATACCTCTGATAATAAGAAACCTGATGAGAACAGGGACAAAGAGAAATTGCCTGGAACTTGTTGGAATTGTAACAAGACAGGGCATATGAGACAAGACTGCCCATTACCAAAAAGAAAGATAGCAGTCTTGGAAGGAGAGAAGGAGGTTGAAGGAAATCAGAACTATGAAGATATAGCTGATATTGAAGTATCCCTTTCTGAATGTGAATTGATCCCAAACAAACCTGTTAATTTTATAGGAGGATATATAGGCACTTCTATAGAAATCAATAACATCCATGGGGACTAGTTTGCCCCAAAAATGGGATCCTACCATAATTCCTAGACATATCAGGGACATTAAACCATTAACAGTTAAACCTATGAGTGGTAAAAGTTATACTACTGGTCAAATTTGCTATGCAACAGGATTGTATAGAGACAGACCTATAAGGTTATTACTGGATAGTGGAGCTTCTTGCTCATGTTTCTGTACTTAATTCTTAAACAAATGGGATCCCAATTGGAAAAAACACCTTCTGCCCGTCCCAAAAGGCAACTTTAGATCTTGCAACTCTACCATGAATGCTATTGGAGTATGGGCTGCTCCTATAATATTACCCCATACTAAAGGATCTTTGAAAATACAAGTGGAATTTGTGGTATTTCTCAACGGATTATGTGACTACCTGATAATGGTTAATGATGCTTTATGTCTATATGGTATAGATGTGTTCCAGAGCAAAGGGAGATACTTTACAGTGGGTGGTAATTGGGACAAGAAGTTTAAGATATGCACCATCCAATCTAACTTCCCCTCTTGCGCTTCTCAAAAGCATTTAAAAGACTTTATTCAAGAATACTTCTCTCAAGCAGCTATAAATATGAAAATTTCTGATTAACAGAAGAAAGATATATTTACAGTCTGCTTTGAGAACCAAAATTCTTTTTTTACTAAAGATTATACCATTGGTGATATCAAAGGACATGACATGGTATTAACATTGACTATTAAGCCTCCTTATCCTCCAAACTTAACAAGAACAGCTTATCCTTCTAGTCCTAAGTCTAGAATAGCTCTTGAGGAACATATCCAAGGACTGATAGACTTAAAAGTATTAAGGAAAATAGGGCAAAATGAGCAGGTAGATGTGACCACACCTGTAATCATAGCTTGGAATAATGACAAGTCAAGAATGGTAGGAGACTTCAGAATGCTCAATAATTATACTCAGGAATATTATTATCCTATACCCCAGATTGATCATGCTCTACATAAATTGTCGAAGGCCAAATATATCACTACTATGGATATGCTTAAAGGTTTCCACCAGATACCTATAAGCCCTGAAAGCGGAATGTTTATGAGAATAATCTGTCATTTTGGAATATATCAATATCTTAGGATTCCCTTTGGTATATTTCAGCTCTCTGATACCAGGAACCTTGAAGTCCTTTAGCTACAGAGAGTGATAAAAATGCTGAAATGATAATAATAATTATTATTCCAATAATAAACACTTAGAAGCTCAAATAAATAATTTAATAAGAGCAGTTGCAAGGTTTAATTGGTTTGGTAGTAAATGGTTTTCAATATAATATAAAAGAGGTGCCACAGTATTATACTACTGGGGATCTTTACAGACTAGCAACCTCTCTTCAAGGGGCCTCCTTAGGCAGTTTAAGAACCTTGGAATAAAGATGGGTGCCTTAGAAAGGACTTATTCCACTAATGGCCGGGCTTAACAGCTCATGGGGCCAAGCCAGGAAGGGTAATACTCACTCTAAGCACTTTACCACGAAAATCCTGGAATGATTGGAAGGTTTTCAGAGCAGATGGGGTAGATTGCTTGACTAACTTCAAGGGTTGATTGGTTAATATAGGTAAATAATACTACTACAGAATAAGTCATAAATCACTTGCTTGTCTTCATATAGGCACTTGATTAACAATGACATGGTGTCTGATTGATAATAAATAATTCCTGGTAAACTGATAATGGAATAATGGATCCAAAGAGGTCTGTATAAATACCTTTTTGGGGTGATTTTGGTCTTCTCAGGGCACGTAGAGAGGGTTCTGCTCGTTTTCTGAGGCTGGAAAGCCAGTCAGGGCAAATTGAGCACGTCCACTTGGTGCTGTCAATCAGCTGTCCTTAGATCTGCTGTATTTCTGTACTATTTTAGCCACAGGATCTGTTAATCTGTTATTGGGTAAATTTGATCATTCTGTACTCATCCTTCATTTGTACTATTGATATTGTTTTGAAGCTTGCAGATGTGGATGTTTACTGATTTTCCATCATCTTCCAATCATGTAGATAATTTTTAATAATTTTTATGAACAGTTCTTGTAGTGTTTTGTGGTCTTCAAAGATCAAGATCAGTGATTTACGTGGTAGTCCTTGATCTTTGATTTATTATTAAAAAATGTTTCAACTTAATTTTCATTAATTTTATTTAATTTTTGACCTTTTTAGATCATTAGTAATGCATATGTCTGTTTGTTACATATACTAGGCAACCCTAACTACGTTGTAGCTCTTCTGAGCGGTACCTGGTTGTCAGATTAGTCACAACTGATCCAGGCGCGGGGATCAGTTAGTACAGATGCGCGCGGGTCTCTATTACGCGGGAACCTGCTGCTACTAGTACGTAGGGTTATGTAATGATGCGGGGCTGCGTGCGGGAATTGTGACATAACACATTTCCACGTGTAACTCCTAAAATATACACAACACCTCAATTCTGAGTGAATTTTAGGTGTAAACCCTATACGTGACAACACATGTAAAACATTAGAATGGACAAAAAGTGCCATACTGGTGTTGTAATTTTTAGTACTTTTCTTTTTAATTATTTCAAAAATATAATGACTTGGAATTCAAGGGTGGGGTCAGTAAGTGACCCTACCTAATTTTGGGTGAGGAATCCATTCCTTTAATAATATTTATGGATTTCTCACTCCTTATTTTGTTAATTGAGATGTTCTTATTTTTTCATAGTTTGAGTTACTATTTGACAGTTTTGCTCTGTACATAGTAGCAAGCTGACAGTTTAAAGAATGCCCCATCACACTTCCAGAGAACAATGAATACAGTTCTAGTTACATAAATCAGAAAAAATGGAGGATGTTATATGCAGATGATGTTATCATATATTCTGATGATTGGGATACTCATATAAACCAAATAAGATTAGTACTCCAAACTATCTCCAAAGCAGAATTCAAAGTATCCATGAAGAAATGCAACTTTGGATATGGAGAATTGAAAGCCCTAGGGCATATAGTCTCTGGTCTAACTCTAGCTGCTGATCAAAATAAGATAGCTGCTGTCATGAAAAGCCCCATGCCTCAAAATAAAACAGAGTTACTGTCTTTCATTAGTTTTTGCAGTTACTACAGACAATACATACCAAAGTTTGCTATGCTAACTAAAATTCTGTACAAAATATGCAACAATAACACTCTATTTGAAATGACACTTGAGAGATTGAAAAACTATGAGGAACTAAAAATAGCTAT
The DNA here is from genome assembly GCA_025617555.3 of Puccinia polysora. Lineage (NCBI taxonomy): Eukaryota > Fungi > Basidiomycota > Pucciniomycetes > Pucciniales > Pucciniaceae > Puccinia > Puccinia polysora. Next base: position 23,631,124 of record CM062639.1, on the reverse strand, counting down.
GACATCTACTCCTTTACTGATTCAACCAGATTACTCCAAGCCCTTTAAACTGTACATTGACGCCTGTATGGAAGGGTTAAGAGCTGCTCTACATCAAAAATGTTTAGAAGAAGCAGTAGAACACAACAAAAAAAGATGGGGAAAATCACATTGGGAACCTGACTTTAAAATAGGAGATCAGATTTTGATATCCACTACCAACTTGAACAATCTAGCAGGTAACAGAAAGCTGAAACCAGCCTTTTTTGGACCATTTGTTATCAAAAAGATGCATGTCAAAAATGCTGTAGAATTAATCTTGAGTGAAGAGTTATCAAGAAAACACCCAGTATTTCCTGTTAGCCTAGTAAAACACTTTGAACCAAGAGATGGTAGCAAGCTCCCTCCAGAAATAATCCCAATAGAACCTGACCCTGTGAAAGGAAAAGGGAAAATCAGCAGGATATTGAGAGAAAAGAAAGAGAGAGTGCAAGGAAAAGATCTTAGACCATACTTAGTAAGATACAAAGTAGAATATGCAGACAAAGATGAATGGTCACCAGAGAATAATATACCTGATGGACCAATACATCTTAGAAACTACAGAGCCAGCAAAAGGAACTGAAACACACATGGAATCAATTTTTTTCCCAACATGCTCCAGATTTTTTTTCAGATATGGCCATATCTTGGAGTGGGGGAATTTCAGCTTGCTACTATTTCAGAGAAAGCTGAAAAAGTAAAAGAAATAAAATAAAAATAATAATGATAAAATTAACCTGAGAACAAGTAGGAAAACCATAAATGTTAATGCAAAAATGGATTCCCCATCCAAAATTAGGTAGGGTCACTCACTGACCCCACCCTTGAAATCAAACTCCTTATATTTTTAAATAATTAAGGAAAATAAAGACCAAAATACCACGGCACAACTATTGAACTATTTGGGACAATTAAAAATTTCACATGTATTGTCATGTATAGCTTTCACACCTAAAATTCAGTCAGAATTGAGGTGTTTTGTATATTTTAGGAGTTACAGACGGAAATGTGTTCTATAACTATTCCCGCACGCAGCCGCGGCAGCCAATGCACCCGCTCGCGGCTAAGCTACAGCTCTGCCACTCTGTCAAAGTTGTGTACGCAGCCATGGGCCTCTGAAAAGTACGCAGCTGCAGGACTACGGGTGGACAAAGTGACAGGCAGCCTGAAAAACCTAGGTACTGCGTAAACATGCTACAACCCACATGAGAACATTCTACATATTTAATAAATGTTCCCATGGATATTAAATAGTCTAAAAGTACATAAAATTATATAAAAATACTTAAATAACCTTTATACGTATTTTTTATTAAATATAATTCAAAGTACCAAAAATGTCAAAAATAAGATAATGACTACTTCTAAAAATATATTAAAATACTTTAATATACTATTATGAGAATTTCAAGACATCAACATTTTTTTGACATACTAAGAAAACTTATGATGTAAAAAGATTACATGAATACCCATGACTTACATTTTTAAGTAATTATTTTAGTAAATCAACTGAATTTCGAAAATAAGGAGTAAAATCAATATCATGACTTTACTCCAAATATTTAATACATAATGAGAACTCACCTGACATCAGAATATCTGTAGGAATGTCTATTAAAATAATCATTAACTTACTGGGAACATTTACTAAGGATAATTAACCAAATAATCAATAAAAAGGACAGATTAGTGTTATTCATATGTCCAAACATCAATCGTAAAGTAGAATAATTCCCATACCCGGTGGAATTAGATGCTACCTGGGCTATAGCACCAAGAACATGTGACAGGCTACCACTAATTACCCTGCTAGCCTCAGTTTCTGTCCCTTTGAGCCCCTGTACCCGTCAGAAGGACAATATTGAGACTCCAAAAGCTATAAATAAAGAGCTCTTTAGAGGATATTGATAGCCAGAGACCCAGTTATCTTTATATCCAGAAACCATTCCAAGGTAATCAAATACTTATAAGAGATAATGAAGTGATTTATGGCTTTATTCTGATTAATAATATCTGTCCTCAAACCTCTTTTTATCAATTTTAACTGATGGACAACCTTATAACCCCAGTATACAGGTTTAACCCATCAGTGCATGTCCCAAACAAATACCCTAAGGATTTAATAATATACCAGTGAGTCTTATTATCCTTTCTCTGTTGTGGCAGCTTGGTTACAAAGCCCTGCCACTCCACCGTGTATTTTATATACATATTATCTTTGGGCAAAATATCCTTTAAACTAAAGGGCCCAAAGTAACCAGGCCTACATGTTTTCATACTGAAATCCCTGAAGAGAGGTGTTAAAGATCCCCAATATAATGGTGGCCCCTCTATAAAAATATCTTATAATCAATTTATCTATATTGATTTATAAAAATAAACCTTAACCAAACCAATTAACCTTGCAATAAGCTTTATCCAAATATTTTACGGGTTTTTTCTGCATTGATTAAATAATATTTTTATTATTTATTCTATCACCTCTGGTAGCTAAAGGATAGCAAGGGTCTTGGCATCCAGGAGGCTGACAGGAAAGCAAAGGGGTTTTTTGGAATAGAAAAATTTTAGTTCAATTTATAGCTTGTTGGTAGCATGATTGTTTGCTTTTGAGGCAAGGAGTAATGGAGCCTCTTGGATAAAAGGCAATTTTGAACCCATTAGAACTCATCCATTTGGTGCCAAGAATCATTTCACAAGAATCCAGGTGAGTTAAAAAGAACTTAATAATAAAATTTCAATTTTTTTTTTGAATCAGAAATCTGTAACTGACCCTCCTAGAATCTATTAATCTTTCAGAAATTAAACTTCAATCCAGAGGATGAAATAGGCCATTTGGGGGGGCAGCATGGGAAGAGAATAGATTCTACCATTTCATTCTCAATGAATTTATATGTTGCTCCCAATTCCAGGAGGAAGGTCCCTTTTAATTTTTTTTTCTCTGCAGTGGACCTCCACCCCAAAGATGAAATGAGGGGCCAAAGAAGATATCAAAGTTTTTTTAATAAGAAATGGAGGAAACAGAGTTTGAAATTTTGTTAGATGGGGGAACAGATGATGGTTTTGAGGGTAGGGTTTCTATTTTGTAGAATAAGTTCTGATTTTTATTCAAAGGAATTTCTCTTAAACCAATTCAATTTTCATTTCTGAGAGAGTCTGTTGTTTGGACAACAGAAACCATCTATATTGTTTTGGCTGGTATCAAGGGATTGAAGGAAGTGGTTGCACAGTCCCTGGAATTTTCACTCCTTTATAAAGTTTTCTAAAACAGAGTATTCTGCCTTCTTCCCAGAGAAATTTGGAGGCCATGGTCTCATTTGAATATAATCCAGATCCATTGGATCTTGGATGGGGGGGGAGGTAGTATGGGGGTTGGGGGTTTTGTAGATTAGGGGGCTGTATTCCCTTGCAGTTGTTTGAGTTTTTCTAATTTTATAGAATGGAATAAATCAAGTCCGATTTCCTTTAAAAGGATTTTTTCTATCTCTGATCCTAAAATGAGGATGGTTAAAGCAGCCATTCTGGATTCTAAGGTTGAGATTTACTTCTTCATTTTTGAGGCTTTAGACAAGCAAGTTGAAAACCAATTCTAATGGTGAAAATTTTCAGTTCAAGTCAGAGATAGAGCTGGAGCCTTGAATTAAAGAATAAAATTCTTTCTTGGTTTCTACCTGGCCTGCCTTTCTCCAAAAACCATGAATAAAAAACTAGAAGAAATCTTCCAGGGAGCTTAATTCTGGGAGTATATACGCAGGATATTTAAGGTTTCAATCCATAGGTCCCTCAAAGAATTCCATTGCATTCTGAAAAAGGAGGCCAGGGGAAAAGGTGATCACCAGGTGGGATTCCATGCCCCCTTTGGAATGAAGAGATATTAAACTTATTCCCTATTTTTTTTCAAAAAATCCTTGTTTTTTTTTTATCTGATGAAGTTTCAGATGATCTCCAAGAATTAAGAAATTTCTTCCAATTTACCAAGGAATTTCAGGTTAGTAATCAAGGGTTCTCTAGTTTTTAGTTGGGGAGAGCTATTGGTTGCTATTTTTTTTTCTGTATTAGTTTTTTTGGCTTTGGTGAGATCAATATTTTTCAAGATTAGGGAATTATTTTTGTGGATAATTTGATTCTCCCAGAATTTCTCTTCTTTGAATTTTTTTAAGGTACCAGTAATGGTGGCCAGATTCTGATTGAATTTTGGGGTTCTCCAAATCTGTCATTGGGTCATTAGAATCAATTTTTTTTGTATAAAAATTATTCAAATCCTTAAAAATAACCTTAATAATATATTCTAAACCATGAATGACCTATAGTCACCCAGCCAAATCACCACTCTATCTTTCATGTTTTATTAAACACATGAAAAGCACAACCATGGAAAGCCTCATACCTTAAACAAGTGTCAGAAACCCAGTTAAAGGAACATGAAACCTAATACAAGGCCTCAGATGAATGACAAAGGTCATTAAAAAGAATAATGTGACACTGTTTGGTCTAAAAAACTCATACATATATCATACAACTTTGGGAAATAAAAGGGGTCCATGCATGCCAAGCATGTTTAATCCTTCACCAAATCAGTAAACTTGGCTCAGCTCCAGTACAAACCAGAAGTAATCAATAAATTAGAAGGCCTCAAATTTTTCTTATAAATTACTCTGTTTGTTTATTTTCCACTCCTTTGGTCATACAAAACCTTCAAGATCCTACAGAAGCAGGGGTGCATGCATGCCAAGAAAGTTTGATCTCCAACCAGCCAGCAAAAATTTCTTATTAACCTGTAGCTAACCTGTACCTAGAGAGGCCCAGAAAAACCCTCAGGGGATCTCTGATCACCCACCAAGGAAGAACTTGTCTATAAAACAAGGGGGCTCCTTATTCCTATGCAAGTTGTTCCTCCACCCCCTTCCCTGTGGCATCTGCCCATTCCACCCATGACCCAATCCCTTACCTAGAAAACAATGAATATTAAGTGAACCAGATGTATCAAGGAAACAGGAAATCAAGATTGATGTAAACTAATATTATTTATCATTCAAACCATACTCAGGCTTTCTTGATTAAGTGTTCTGGGAAATATCTCTATATTTCTTATTGAGCACTGATTAATTTTTAAAAAAAAAAAAAAAAAAAACAGAGAAACCCTTACCTTTTTTGAATCAGTAGTATTATATGAAATGAAGACCACAACACAACCACCAAACAAATATTTTCTTTCTTTCTTTCTTTATTCTATTTTTTCTGTCCATCTCTCTATGTGAAACCACATCCTTGAGTATACTATTCCTCCTGGTTGAATAACTTTAAAAAAACCTCAACCCCCCCTCATTTTCTTTTTTTTTTATTGGATTGGATTGGAAGAATAATCAATAAAAGTCAAAAAAGGGGGGCTTGATGAATGAATTGGTGAAAATTAACCTTGTTATAATTATGGCCAGAAATTAGCTTAGGCAAATGAGAAGTATTTAAAGCAAAAGAAATGCTGGACACCTTGTGTCAATAATTTCTGATGGGCTCTCACAACAGGGCAATACGTTGGATGATATTGGTGATGAATTTGATTGGATGATGAATGAATGATGGAACACAGCAGGGAGAAGAGCACCTTAAGTACAAAAGATTTGCCTCTTGTGAGTCCATGTTACAACAAGCCAAAAGGCAAATTTTCCGCCCCAAAGGAGCTCTACAGGCTCTACAGGCCTTGTTACTTGGTTTGGGCTACATCAGCCCACATGGCATCAGTCCCTGTACCCTTACAACCAGCCTATTCCAGTACATTCTGGTGTTTTCACCGTTATGGGGCTGAACCAGCCCCTTTGCTGTTCAATCCCCTGACTGGTTGTCCATTACAACCAGCCCAGTTACTCTTATTTCCTTACTTGCGGGCTGGTTGCCTCATGCAGCCAGCCCCTGGCCCCACATATGGGCCAGGTGGGACCCAGGACTCACCTGGGTCCGGTCTCAACCTCACTTGGGGGGGTGTAACCGGCAGACATGCCACTCCCTCCCTCTTTCTCTCAAATCCCTGGTGGGGGCGGTCAAATCCCCTCACCAGGGGCCCTGGGGGTTGATACCCCCAGGGCGTTGTCAAGGATAGTGGGCTGGGGGTGGTCAGATCCCCTCAGCCCGTCGCTCCTCCCCCTTGGTAAATGGGGGGGGAGAGCACCCCTCTTGCTTTGCTGGTGGGAGGGTGATCAGATCCCCCCCCCCACCACCGGTTTCTCCCTCTGCGGCCGGCATTGTCATCCCCTGGGCAAGGGGGTGATGAAATCCCCCCTGCCCTGACCAACCACCTCATTGCGATTGGTCACTGGCTGGTTCAACCCAGCCAGCCACCCCCTCTCCCTCACAATGGCAAGCAAGGGGAGGGGGAGGGGGCCAGGGTTGCTGGCCCTTGCTCCCCCGGCAGTGGCTGCCGTTTGCAACTGGCTGGGCCCGCATGGCGTCACACCACGCGGGATCCCTTGGCTGCTGCAACAGCCCTGCACAGGCTGTTGGGCCCTGCGTGGGCCAAACCAAGGGATACAAGCGGCCGCGGAACAGGCAGCAGCCCCAAGCAGGCTGCGACAAGGGCGGCAGCCCCGATGGGCTGCCCTTAGCCCAAAACCTGAGACAAACACACTTTTGTGGGCCAGCCTGTCTTGCCAAGTATGTCCAAAATAAACCTTTGGCCCAATTATGCCCATCAAAGGCCATCTGGCTGTATTTTCCCATATCCCCTTACCAATGAGCCTGTTTCATGCGTTTTGAGGCCAGTTTCCCCAAATCAGTGACATGCACACACAGGCCCGTATGGTCCATGTGAGTGTCCAATGGGCCAGAGAGGCCCATATGTGCATCCCATTTTGATTACACTTATACGTAGCACACGTGTAAGTGCATATGTATTTTAACAAACCTTTTCTGACTGGGGAACAGGCTCCCCAAAAGAAACAAAGAAAAGAAAATCTTTTCAATCTAATATTTATAGTTAACCTAGGTTGACTCAGAGACTTATCTTAATTCTCAAAATAGACAACCTACTAATCTTTGATCATGATCAAGATTTTAATGATAGGACTCAAGCAGCACAGGTTATTTTAAACCCACCTTAGTTTAACTCAACCCTTTCAAAAGTAGTAAGTAGTCATACTGAATTTCCCCTTCAAGTGACTTCCAGAAAGATCTCCTTCTTTTTGTCTCTACAAATTATTCATCATTCCTTAGGAGTGTTCCTACTAGACCATCATTAAGATCTCTTTCTGATTTTTTTGTCAGATTTGTGGAGGATGGTACAATTGGTAGGAACAAATTTGCTCTAGATTTGATGATCACCTGTAGATCTCAAACCAGTAGATCATCATCTGTTTTTTGTTTTTTGATTTATTGATTTTGGTGGTGAAGTAATTAGGTTTGCATTGGTTCATTCTATCTAGACATATTGGGCTTTATGATAATTTTAGGTGCAAGGAAATTATTCTATGAAGCTATTTGAGAACCTTAAGGTTTTCAATCCTTCCTGGTTTTTTGCCCCTTAGGTTATGGGTTTTCTTTTTCTTTTTTTTTTGGTATTTGTTTTCAAAATGTCACACAATTGAGGGGGGGGGGAGTATTTTATGGTATGGATTTTTTTAAGGCAAGATTGAATTGCAATGAGGAGATGAGAAAAGAGAATGTGGGGTTTCCATAGTAAAGGGTCCAAAGAAAGACTGAGGGGACTGAGTTCAGACTGAGTTAGGCAAATTGGTGGATGAAACTTGAGAGGTGATGGATGTGACTGTGTGATGTGTTTTGGTGACTGTTTTTTTTTTTTTGTTTGGTAAAAACCTCATGAGAGGATTTATCAGAGGAGGGAATAGATGATTGTTTGGTAGTAAATCTTGAGATGCTCAACCAAATGCCAGAAACCTTAACAAAGTTGAGTAGAAGAAGCTTGAGATGTTAGTCATGGATGGTGATAGTGGATTGGAGAGTGGGATGGATGAGTGAGTTATGAGGCAGTTGGATCAATGGAAGGAATGAGATTGTTTTGAGATCTGATTTATGCACAGTGGGTAGACAAAAGTCATGAGAATGTTTGTCAAAGTGACCACACCCAGATACTTCAAACAATGTAGATGAAGCCCAGGGCATCTCAATCTTGCTGTTGACCAAACCAACTTTGGGCCCCCACTCCATGTGACTCATTGCCACATTGCAACCAACTCAGTCTTTGGATTTTGATGTTGGACTACACAATCAATTAAAAAAATAAAGGCGGCAAGTAATCTTTTTGAAATCTTATTCTTGATCTTTGATTCTAATTCATGTTTTTGTTCTTTGATATTTAGTCTTCTTTGGGTAATTGGTTTTTCCAGAAGATCAAGACAGTCCAACCATCAGAAGAGGGTATCATCAAAATGGTTGGATTCAATTTTAGAACAATGCAAACCACCTCCACTCCAATTCAACCTCAAACTAATTCCACCTCAAGCATCTCAAGGCACCTCAAAGTAGAAAAAGTGCAGAGAACTTGAACAATATGAAAATCAAGATGCATACAGAACTTGAATGAATGCTTTTTACTGGTTCCCATGACTTCCAACCTATCTCTTTCAAAATTATCATTGCCATCTTACCAAAGCACCAAAAAATCAACCTGAATCAATATTGGTTGGAATTGTCATTACAAACCCCCAATATTAATGTTTCTATTGTGAACATCATTTCTGCCAATCCTCACTCACACCCTCATCAAGAAGAAAAAATATCAATTGTGCAGAATTTTTCAATTTTTTTTCCCCTCCACCACGTTTTTTGAGTGTTTTGTGCTCTCTAAGGTTTTTTTTTAAAAAAAATTATAATTTGACAATTTTTTTTGAAATTTTAATGGTGTTGTAAGTAAGGTACAGATGCTAAAATATCTAATCCTATGAATCAAAGTAAATACATACCTCCTTTTGAACAATGGATTTAGCTTGAAAGACATGCCCAAAAATTAATTGCCTTTTTGAGGTCAATCAGTCCCAACATTTTTGTCTACCCACTGTACTGTACAGTACAGATAGGCTCCTTGGCACCCCCGTTGTTGCTACCCTCTAGAGCTCTCTCACGCACTGATGCCCGTGCAGGTGGGTCGATGACCGACGCCTAGGCTCGAGTACTCGATCTCCGAGTCGTGAGTCTAGCCTGGGATTGACCACGACGAGCTGAGCTGATGATGTCATGATGGATCTCGCAGGCTGAAACTTGACCCGAATCGATGGAGATCAGCATAAAAGGAGATCCCGATCGATCGACCGACTCTAGTCAGAACTTCTCAACGCTACTACTGCTTATGCTCATCTCCGGATACTCATTCACATCCATCATCTCGTTTATCATCACTGCCTGGTGGTTGGTTGGTCAACTCGCGCGCTTATGATGATGAACTCGTCTGGGATTCCTACAAGCTCGAGCTTGGTTGCTCGATCACCATCTAACTCCCATCCTCGGTCTTCCTTCATCTCTCTATTAGTCATCGTGGGTGTGGGTGTGGGTGTGTGTGTGTGTGTGTGTGTGTGTGTGTGTGTGTGTGTGTGTCTGTCTCGCTTGAGGATGATGAGGATGATAATGACTCGAGTCGTGGTCTCAGATCTCATCCAAACCAGCTCTAGCTGAGCTGGCTTGTCTCCTCCTGACATGAGACGTATACACGATCGTTGAGAGAACTATCTGTAATTTATTTATCTCACCCTGGTCTCTCGACTGCACCACACTCTGTCTTAGACCCTAATTTGATGATGTTGGTACTTTGTAACTCGACATGGCCTGTCGTGTTGGCGCGTCATTACCACTGGCTGGTCATCAACTGAGTGACTAGACCCGAGTAATTAGGCTAAGCCCAAGTGTATCCACCCACCCACCCAGTCTCACCCTTCCTTCCCCACTGCTCGAGGATCTCCTTACCATCCTCCATTCCCTCCTGGCTAGCTAGACCCTTGGAGCCAGATCCTCGAGCTCGTCCATCATTCCTCACGCTCACTTCACTCAATCCTTTAAACTCAACAATCCCCCCTTTCTCTCTTCGCCACCTCATCTTACCTCACCTCGATCTCCTTAACGATTATCGATCATTCCACACTCCTTTCGATCTGCTTCCCATCCTTCATCCATCGTGAGCTCATCATCCTTGCTCATAAAGGTACATACGGCTACATCCAAGCCAACCTTGCTTGCCTCCCTACCTGTACCAGATGAACCTCGATCACACTCATCCCAGTCCCCTCAATCGATCTGGCTCGACTGGCTTGACTGATCACCACGATCGCTCAGGTACTCCCAAGATGACTCAAACCAACCTCGTCCCTCATTCTACCATCCATACCACTCAATCTAGTACCCCATCCCAGCATGGTAGTACTCCCATCATCTCTCATCGTACCAAAATCATCCTCAATACCCCCAACAACAGTACCCCTTGCTCTCCCTCCTCTTCCTCCGGTCATAACTCGATCACCATCGCCGAGAAGCGTCAGACTCAAGTCTCAAAGTATCTGATCTCCAACGATTTCAAGTCTAGCTTCGCTACCAAACTCAACGATTTACGAAAACGTGAATCCGATCTAACCCCACCGGCCTACCTCAGTGCTCCAGCCGCCACCAATCCTTCTCATCTCCCTCATCCTCCTCCTCCCATCGATCACACTCCATCAGATTCGATCCTACTAACGAACTCGACCTCACCGGTGGAACTTTTGGATCAAAAATTGATTCAAGTTAGCGATTGATGGGTCAACCCCGTGATCTGGATTTTTTGGCTTCGATCACCGCGTTCTGAATAAACATGGTTCTTGTTAATTTCTTGATTCTGAATATCTTGTAGGAACTGCCGGAGCCGCCAGAAGATCAACTACCATCCACTTCGATAGACAAAATCATTATCGACCCAGGTTCATGTCCATTGGAGATCACGAGCTACGAAGACCCCGAACAGCAGAACGCCAAGTATGAAGTGATTGGCAAACTGGCAGATCAACTAGCCGATCAGATCGAGGAGAACGATCATCTACTCTACGAATTGGGTGTCGTACGATCGAACCATGCCCGATTACAGGCTTATACGACCGATAAGGAGGACGAGGTGGCGTGTTTGAATTATCGAATTCGTCAATTAGAGTCCGTCATCACCACCCCCTCATCATCATCGACTACTCATGATCCTCAAGCCTGCGACAAACAACGATTCGAATCTGAGGCTTCGATCCGGTCTCTTAACGTTCAGGCTCAGCAACTCCGACGAGCAGTCTGTAGACTTCAACTGGAGCTCTACAAACTAAGAAAATCACACCGGGTCATCCCCAACGCTCCTAGCCATCTGGATCGCTTCTCTCCATCCGACCACAACGAAACTAGGGCAGCAGTTCGACCGGCATCCATGAAACCACCGGTAACTTTGAGTTGATTACCTTTGAGCCTATTCATGATTTTGATCCAAAACCAAAAAAATTCTTTTCACCCCTCTATGTTTCCCTCTCAGCTGCTCGATGTCAGGAGGAGCAGTTGGTCCGGGGTACCAACCCAATCCACGTGGAGGCATTCCAAGCAAGCCCTGAATCAGTCAACCTGGCCGATCTTCAATCGACAGAGTCAATCCTCTGGTACATCCTTGGATCATAACAGGCTAGGATCAGACGATCCGAGTCACATCAGGTATGAAAGGATCACCGACCCCGATGAACTTGGATCGTTGAAAGCTCAAGTTGAACAACTCCGAGCTGAATTAAGTGATTGGTAAGTTTGTGTTTCAAACGCCCTTCTCTGCTTGATTTCTACCTACTTTATTCCAAACCTCGCCGGGCCCTCTTATTTTCTTTGCTTCTACTTTCTAGCCAAGAAGCCAGGATGACATCGGAAATCACGCTCCAGGCGCTGATAGAATCGATCAGCAACGACCCCGATCTTCATAGATCATTATCCCGTGCCCCATCGGGCTCACAGCAAAGATCTGATTTGACCCGCGTCAGGAATAACGAGATAGTCGTAGGCAGGAAGACGACCACAGGATTGGGCATCATCTCAAGCACGATTACTGAGAGAAAAGCTCTATCAGAGTTGAGCTTGAACCTGGAGATCATGAATCAGAACGCAACCAATGAAGAATCTCCAGTGATCGTATCTGCCGTTCCAGCGGAGCAGCATTCCAACAGTCCTCTGATCTCTCTCACGAATTTCGGTTTCATTGGGTGGGGACGAAAGCAGGATTCAAGCCGGTCGTCAACGATGAAGACAGGTGTGGTGAGTAGTGGGGAACCCAGACGGGCATCGCCTCCGAGGATGATGAGCGAGTCAAGGATCAAGAGCCCTGTGGACCAAGAACAGCAGCACATCCTACCACCAACGCCCACGACCGACAGGGAAGGAGCTTCTACGTCCAAGACATTAGCCCAAGGATCGTTATTCAATTCACCTCGTCCTTCTGCCACAAGCTCGATCGAAAGCCGTCATCCAGCTTTCAGTTCTTCACCCGCTTCATCTCCCAATCCATTGCAACGACCAGCCACTGGAAGGTCCTCCCAGGATCGATCAACGACCACGTCACCCATGACGATGGGTCAACTGGTGGTAGATCATCGACTCGAAAACGGTCTAGAGGAGTCGAGCGAAAAGCCTCAAGGATTAAGAGGGCGCGAAGAAGAGTTAGACTCGATCGATTCGATCCATGACAGTGGATCGGCAGATTTATCGATGACCTCATCCAACCTATTCCAATCGGAACTAGTCGATCCTGCGGATTCGGGCCTACCGAATCCCGAGGCCAATCTTGACAAGCTCAAGCAGTCCGTCTTCCTCGATCCCAATCCTTTGCCCTTGAGTGGGGCGGTCGTCGCAGATCTGAACCAAATCGTCGTTTGACGAAACATCGATCTTCCCATTTCTGCTTTTCTTTTCCATCTTCTCATTTATCCCTTTATCTATTACCATTCCGAGCGGGACACACACACACACACACATATATATATATATATATATGCTGAGATACACCATGCTAGTCGTTGGGATATCGAGCTCGTCGGATGGGATGTCGGGACGAGAATTGGGTAGTTTTTATAACCTGAATGCCGGGGGGTCGCTTGGGAGACCGGCCTTTCTCTAATTGCGGGGACGCCAAATCTTGGCTCGAGGCTTGTGAATCGAAACTCGAGCGATTTGAGTGGGGGAAGGGGAGACTACCCCATGACGAACAGAGCAGGCCTCTAAACTTCGATCACTGATGGACCACTTTACTACGCAGGCGTTTATTCCTTCTTTTTTATCTGTTTGTTCTTATCTATTGATACATCAGGTGATTCGGTGATTGGAGAGATCGATCCAGTCTTGATTCGTGAAATGAAAAAAGAGACGCAAAAAAAAAGTCTAGCGATCGAGATGCATTGCCCAGATCGGTATCTCGGGGTCTGGGGGTAGATCACACCTTCGCCTGTCTTCCCCCAGGAATTCGATGAGAAATTCTTAGAAAGCTTGATGAAGAGAATGGGTTGAGGTGTTTGATCTTCTGTGGGTTAAGATCCTCGATCATACTCTATTTGTTTTTTTCAAGTAGTTGTAAGTCTAGAGAGGATGTGTTGATGAGAGAGAGGATGGAGTGGTGGGAGGGAGTAGATGGATGAGAGGAAGACTGAGGGGGGAAGAAGTGGATAGAGTCAAGTGAGCTCCCATATGAATCTTGAACTAAAACATTTTTTTTTTTTTGGATTCTTTATTTTAATCAAAAGAAGTCTTTAAGTCAACTTGAACTCCTGGTGAGTGTGAGAAGGATGGACAAGAAGAAGATGATGACGGAAGGATTGAGTTTAGGTGACCGAAAGGTTAAAGGCTCAAATGAAAAACAAACAAGTAAATAAACAAATGATCATCGTCATCATCATCGACTTGGGCTGAATCGATCGATCGAGAAGACCAAACGTGGGTGGTGTCAAGATCTAGTTCGAAGGAGATTTATTTTCTAGTCAACCAAAGTTCGATCAAGCCTTGGTTAGGATTAGGTCGTACCATGTTGAACTTGGATGTTCTTTTTTTTAAAACGAAAAAAAAAAATAAAAAGAGGAAAGGATTCATGAAAAAAAAGGAAGGAGTGCGAGGGATGAAGATGACTGGGTAGGGTTTTTATCCTGGATCTCAAGAAGATTGAAGAAGGTACTTGTATAATCTCAAAAAAAAGGGGGAAAAAATTGGGGGTTTTATACATATATAAATTTGGAATTTTTTCTTTATTCAATTCTTGTATACATCAATATGGTCCATTTTGAAATTTTTGAATTAGATTTTAAGATTCTTCCAAGATTTTTTTTTTTTTTTTTTTTTTTTTTTTTGGGAGGGGGGCAGGGGCTTTCAATGATTTTTTTTTTTAAATGTGACACATGAAGCTTTGGCATTCACTGATCCAAGTGCAAATATTTTCTTGTGTGAATAGGTCTACACCAAAAAAAAAAGGAAAAAGAAAAAGAAAAAGAAAAAGAAAGAAAGAGAAAGAGAAGAGAAGAAAAAGAAACATGATACAACATATTTTGGCATGTGGAACTGTCTCTATAATTTCTTAATTGATGATGTTGAAGTAGCTGAACTATCCCCTTTTTTTTTCTGGAGAGAGATTTTTCCAAAAATAAAATAAAATAAATAAAATAAAAAAGGGGGGGTTCAATGGATTGGAAGAAGAGTCATGAGTGAAGTGTACTGAACTAAAGCAAATATGAAGGACTGGATTGGATATATTTGATATTATTTTGGTTAGTTAAATTTTCAAACTGGGTGATCTCATCAGGTGTCCAAGTGACCAAGCTACCACACAAGTTCCTCCAGGGAACTTTGGATTGAAGTTTTTTGATTGGTTGTTATTGAAAATTGCTGAGATTGCTTGCTTGGTTTTTTTTTCTTCTTCTTCTTTGTGAACTTGATAAAAAAGATTTGTTGATTGGGAGATGGAGACCCCCAAGATTCTGATATAGATCAAATACTGATCTGGATCATCTAAGGAGGATGATCAAACCAAAGCCTTTAAGCAAATAGAAAGTCAAGTTTTAATTGAAAAATTGGAAACTTGTCCATTGGGCTACTTGAGGATCATCCTATGGATGCATCAAAAAAAAAAAAAAACTGTTTATCTCAGGGTGCATGGGCAGGAAGCTTGTTAGATAAGCAAGGGATAAGAAGGATAAATTTAATCCAGAAAGAAAGAATGATAAGACGGATATCATCCCCACCTGAGCATCCAAAAAAAAAAAAACAAGAAATCCAAGATCATCAATCAGTTGAGTCTCCCTCCATCAGCTTACCCCTCTCAACTCTCAATCTTCATATATATTTTTCTCTAAGATTTCTGCTCGCTCATCAATCAGCTTGATCCACATCCATCCAGATTTTTCCTTTTTTTTTTTCCATCCTAGGATTCTGAAAATCTCCCCAATTCAAGATTAGAAAACTGATCAACAACCTCCTTGGATCAAGCCAAACAGATAATATTCCCAGCTCAGTAGAAATCTAAACAACCATCACTCCTCATCCCATAGAAATTGTTTCAATATTGGAAAAACCATCTAGCCTCTCCTCTGGTCCTTTTTCTCTGAAACCCATTGACTTGATCCTGAATTTATAAAAACATATCAATTCTGTTACTACACCACCTCTTGATACCCCAAGTCTTCAAAACCATCAATCTTCTCATAGGTCCTCCAACCTATTCTTAGAGATTAAAATATGATTGAGAGATCAAAATGATCATCATCTCAACATCCTTGATGATATTCATTCCATAATCTATCCTAAATCACTCAAAATAGATCTTCCTTACATGGATCTAAACAAACCCATAGGCTTTATTTATAAGTACTCTCAACTTAAAATACCCTCCTGAATTGATCATCTCCATTTTACAAAACCACTAATCCTTTTTTTTCTCTATCTGTTACCATCTCCAAATTCTATATTCAACTAAATTTTTTTAACCAGTTCCTGATGAGTAGGAACTCAATCCATCAAAGTTCTTCCACCAAATCTGAATCCTTTTTTGTTCCTGAGTTGATAGTGTTGATGCTGATCTATTAGAAGAAGGATCATTGGTATGATGACCATCAAATTCAGTAAATCAATCCCAAGTCACCAAGGAGGATGCAGTACCAAAAATAATACTAATCATTCCTACCTTCCTTTTTCCTATGATCTCACTTGTTTGTGAAAAATAAAAACCCAAGTATTCCATCAAATTGAAACATTGGGAGCATCCTAATCAAGGCCCCAATCAATCA
This sequence comes from Puccinia polysora, assembly GCA_025617555.3. Lineage (NCBI taxonomy): Eukaryota > Fungi > Basidiomycota > Pucciniomycetes > Pucciniales > Pucciniaceae > Puccinia > Puccinia polysora. The sequence goes on along the minus strand of CM062639.1, from coordinate 23,614,868 downwards.
GATAGTTCAATCTTCCTCTCAATCACCCCCAATGGTATTTTTGAATGAAATATTGCTTAAGGCTTGGTTTTCATACATACTACTTTTAGTTTCTGGTCATCAAAAAAAAAATCAAAGTCCTAGTTAACTCTTGAGTAAACACACAACCATCCAAAAATAAATTCATTAAGCATGATCACACCAAATAAAATAATTCCTTTTTTAAGCTTTCCATCAAGGTGAATCTTGAAATTCCACTTTAATATCTACCCACCTACCTCATCCCCCCTTGACTAAACCATTGAAGCCATACAATTGTGTTTGACTAAATTCCAAAAAAAATGGCCCCAACGTCAAAAAAAAAAAAACCTCTGCAAGGATTGAAAGTCAAAATCTGATGTGATTTGTCCATAATCCTTGGTTCGTACTCATTCATCTATTAATTTTGGATTTTAAAACACTCTTCAGATCATCATAGTCAAATCAAAATTTGAAAAAAGTGGGTCAAATTTCAGACTGAACCTGCCAGCAGATTTTTATTTTTATTTTTATTTTCTATCTAATTTTTTTATTGTGGAAATTTAAATTGGATCAGTCACTATCCCATCTTTCTTTGTTTTTTTTTCTTTGTTTTACCTTTATATTTGCTTCTCATATTGCTTTCCCTGGTTTTATTTGACTCATTGGCCAACTCCCATTTTGCTTTTTTTTGGTTTTTATACTCCCCCGTTTTTTTTTTTTTTTTTTTTTTTTTTTTTTTTTTTTTTGGAAAATTGTGGTTAAGTTAGGTGCAAATATGATGACCCATCTGATTTATGTTTTATTGTTGATGGGTTCCAATCAAGGAATTTCAAATATAAATTTACCAAACCTTCAGAATTCATAAATTCATGCCTTTTTTTTATTGAAGAGGAAGGCATTGATAAAGTAATTATTCTCACTAAAATGATGACTTTCTGGTATGCTTTCTGACTTCAGGAAGTCACAAAAACAATGAAAAATCATGCCAATTGAAACAAAAGGGAATCCATACAGATGGTTAAGGTTTGGAATGAATTTTTTGAGATTGAAAGGATTGGAATTGGTGTGGTGGGAAAGTATGCATTTCAAGGAATCATGCATGAATTTTAAAGGTTAAAAGGATTTCCCATGGGTGAGGAAAAAAATAAAAAAACTTTTGAGGATTTAAATCAATGTTTGAGGCCTATAAATATTATTTCAGGTATAGCCTTGAGGGTGCTAAATCAAGGCCTCCACAACCCCTGTGAGGTCTGTCTGACATAGAAATTTGTACAGAATTCAAATGTGGAAATTTATTGAGTTTATTTAACACGGAGAAATGTAAAAAGTATCAGTATTTTGAAGGAAATTCACATCTTGAACCAGATTTGAAAAAGGAAAAAAAAATCATAACAATATAAGAAAAATAAGAAAAATCATAGAACATCAAGTTCTTCTCATAAAATGGAATATTTTCAGTGGGATGCAAATACCATTGTAGTAAAAATACAAAAAAAAAGACAAATTCTAAATCTACTTGATTTTGGAGAGCAATCAATTTCAAAGTATTAGATGAGAAGGAAAACTCATGGATTACATAAAAAATAATAATGAATTTTTCAAATTAATTACCTTTGAGAAAAAATTAATATTTATGGTGGAATATAAGAAAAAATGAAAAAAGAATCCACACATTCAAAAATTTTGGAGGGGGGTTTGAATGTGAGCCAAGATTTTTGAAAATAATTATAAAGCACAAAAAGATAAAAGAAAGTTTAGGGATTAGCTTCTTTCACCAGAAATTCACATTTCTGATGAGAGATAAAGAACCTTTTTTGAAATATAAAAAAAAAAACCAAAAAACAATTCACATACCTATTGTATGAGAGGAATTGAAATCTGTGGAAATTTTCCAACAACAAAATTAATGATATACAAAAATAATAACAAACTATTTTTTTAATAGACTAAAGTTAATATTTCTGATGGAATTTAAATAAATTTGTATCAGACATAAACAGAAATACCAAGATGCATAAAATAATGATTTTATGAGAAGGATAAGAATCAGTTGAAATTTTGAAAAAAAAAATCACAATGTGCAACTTTTAAAATAAAAAACTACAAGATTAATTTCCACAAATGAAATGAAATATTTCTGATGGAATTCAAATAATGGTCTCCTAAAAATTAAAATAAAAACATAGGAAATTTATATGCATAACTATTATGCATGAAAAATTTAGATCTTTGGGCCTGGTTTTGTTTAATTTGATCATGTTTGATAGAAAAATATTTGAATGCCATCAGAAGGAATTGAATTCATTCAAAAATAGAAAGCTTTGATATTCAATACAGTAAAAATATTAGGTTCTGAACCCTGGGTAAATACAATCATTTTTTTCCCAGTTCATGAATCCTCCATCTATTTGCCAACCTCAAGTATGCACCTATTGCATCCAATAAATTTATACAGTTAAAAGGTCCATACCAACACCAGGCAAAAGCCCCCCCAAAAATTTGGGGAATTATAACCTAGTTATATATTATTAATTTTGTGCCTTACAGAGCTTTTCTTGAAATTGGACCTTGTATTGCAACTATCTTCATGATATAGGTATTTCAACCATTTTTTCATGCTTTTTTATCTATTGTAAAAATTTATCCACTTTCCATCAGTAATATTAAATTTTACTCAAAGAAATGAATTTTGGAATGGTTTGTTTTTGTTTTTGTAATCAATGAAGTTTGGGTGGTAAGAAATGTGTCTTAGGGATTTTCTGGGCTTTTGAAGGCCTTTACAAAAATTACCCCAAGGCCTCCTGACCCTCTTTGGGGTATTTCTGGCTTCAAGTATTTTTGATAATCCAGATATGGACATCAATTGAGTCAATTCAACATGTAAAAATCCAATCAATGTGGATTTTTTTGGGAGGAATTCAAATATGAAGTAAAACAAAATATTGATGAAGTCAATGAAAATGAAGAAAAATGATATAAACTGAATTTAATTTCACAAAATGGAATATTTCTCATGGAATTTTGATAAAATAGTACCAAACATGATAGAAAATAGAGAAATTCCAAATTATACTCATTTTGGGAGATAATTTAAAGGATTTATAATATTTTATACAAAATAACTCATAAAGTACAATAAAAATCATTAAATTATGGAAAGTTAATGTCTTTGAATGAAAATTCAAAAGTTGATGGAATATATTTATGGTGTGTCCAATGAGTTTGGTTGGGTTGTTGACTCAGTGGTTTTTTTGTTAAACCACGGTTGGCGGGTGCTCAAAGCTGCGTGCCAGTTAGTCAACCACTGCTTTTCAGGTGTTCAACCAATGGGGGTGTACGTCCATCCAATTGGACTTGGCGGCTTTCAAATGAGGCCGCCAAGAGTTTGGCATTGATAGGAAACCATCCTACTGTTTGTAAAGGTCATGAGGATCACAACAGGCGCAAAATCATTTCTTGTTGCCCAGAGTTGATCAACAACCAGGCCAGGTTGATGACCCAATAAGATTGGGCCCCCTTGGCTATTGCCTCATCAACCCATTTGGTCTGGCAATCAACCATGGCTTGTCAGATGACCAGCGGGAGTTAACCACCTGACCAAAATCACAGGATTCACCATACCTTTTTTTCAGAAAATGAAAAAAACAATGAGAATTCAAGATATAAATATTCAATCAGAGGAATTGAAATATTTGTAAAAATTTCAAAAAGAAATTTGTCAAGTGCAAAAAAAATGATCAAGAATAACAAAAAAGCATTTTTTTCAATAAATTCAATATTTCTGATGCTTTGTAAATATCCTTGTAGCAAAGATGAAAAAATAGAAAAAAACAGAATGAACAAATTTATAAGATAAATTAAAATATTTCAAAAGATTTAAAAAAATGAGTACAAAAATAATGATAAACTATATCAAAAATCAATTTCTTTGAATAATGTTTGTTATTTATGGTCTTCCTTTGAATAAAATAGCCCCAAATGGACCATTTGAGGGGTTAATTAAGGTTAACTAGGACCCCCCAAGACCACATTTGAGTGCTGTAAACCTGAATTTGGGGATTTTTCATAGTGTCAGCTTGCTACTTGTACAGAGAAACCTTTCAAAGTAGAATATGAACAAAAATAAACTATAAATTACAGAAGGAGTGATCAATCTCATAATACTATTACAGATTTGGATTACTTACCCAAACTAAGTTAGGGTCAAACACTGACCCCACCCTTGAATTCCAAATCCTTATATTTTTTTAGTAAATTTACAAAAAAATGGCCCAAAACCACAACACCACTAGAACTGATGTTTTGGCCATTTTAATAGCTCATGTGTATTTTCAAGTGTAGGTTTCACGCCTAAAACTCAATCAGAATTGGAGTTTTGCATACAGTTTAGGAGTTACAGCCGGTTTTGTGTTCTTTCACAATCACTGCACGCAGCCCCTCATCCATACAATAAGGGTTGCACGCTCCTGACACTCAAAATGCAGGCATTGGTCAGCAAACCCACATGAAACATGCTTCTGGCTGCGGATTCCAGATTCTGGCCTGCACCTTTCAAGCATGCGCGCATCAAAAGCTGCCTGGACATCTTCTGACAACCAGGTACCTAAGGAACAGTCTACAACCTCTATGCATGCAGAATGCATATGCAATGTTGCAACCAACAACATCTTCTGACAACCAGGTACCTAAGGAACAGTCTACAACCTCTATACATGCAGAATGCATATGCAATGTTGCAACCAACAACATCTTCTGACAACCAGGTACCTAAGGAACAGTCTACAACCTCTATGCATGCAGAATGAATATGTAATAATGCAACCAACAGACAGAGTATGATTTGAAAACTCCATAAATTAAATAAATACATATAAAAATCAAATTATAAAATAGAAAAATTAGGGAAAACAATAATAAAGGTTGTCACAAAACAGCATTATCAAATCTTTATGCACCACAAAACATAACAAAGAGTTCTCTTAAAAATTATTAAGAATTACCAAAATGATCAGACAAGAAAGGAGGATCTAAAAATATCCACCTTTGACCACTTTACTTGAAATAAGATAAGACAAACTAGGAAATATGTCACAATTACAGAAATGAAAACCTAATATTTAAACAAGTTTTGACAATCATCTCACACATAACTACAACACAGGAAGTTAAAGCTGAGTGAAAGAACTAAGAAAGACTTCCCAAGCAGCCCTGGCAAGCCTGCTAGCCTTAGCCCTCAAGCAAAACCCTCTCTACGTGACCTGGGAAGGCCCCTTAACCCCAAAAGGTATATATACAGTATGTTTTGGTTACTTTAAACCCAAGTAATTTTTTAGTACCAATCCAGACCTCATTTCCATCCGTGGTCAAGTGTTTATAAAATATAAGCAATTTATATCTGGCTTCAGTCTGATAGCATAATTATTAATTCTAAAACCCATTATTAATTCCATTGAAGAAAAATTGTCAAAAGCCCCACCAAGTGATCTGAGACCCTTCAACCGTGAATTTCTGCAGGATTTCTAGGAGCCACTACTCAAAGAATTAAATAATCTCCTCCCTTCCTCCAGACTGAAGTTCTTTGAAAAGCATGTCACACCCATTCCCTTGGGTCAACCCCTTTTTGTAAATCAAAAGGAACCAATGATACCAAAATTTTACACGGTGCAAAGTTGACCCTTGGATAGAGTTTGCTAAGGTTTTAAAGATCCCCAGTTCTGTATAAAAGGTGGCCCCTCTTTAAGAAATATTGAAAAAATTTTCAACAAACCAATATAAACCTTAAACTTGCTCTTATTATATTTAATTGTTTTGAGAATTTTAAGTGTTTTTCTTGAAAATATTATTATTCCAAAACCAATAGAACTTTCTTTAGCTAAAGGAATTTAAGGTTCCTGGTATCAGGAAGCTGGCAACTAGGGTTATGGCTGGGAAATATCCCTGAATAATCAAGATTGAATTATCTATTTTTCTGGACCAGATATACAACATAAAACTAAGTAAAAATACTTAGGGTGTTGGATTTTTTACCCCCCCCCCCAATTTTGAAAATCACGCAGTTTTGAAGTTGCCACAACATCCCCCAAAGTCCCCAATAAACGCGGTAAACCTGGGAAAAGCATGGTTTTTGGGGGTTTCAAAAAAAAACCATACTTGGGGATAGGAGGGAATCTCAAACCCCTGTAGAATAAATCTGAAGAATTTTGGCCATTTTTAAGGCCTTCAAAATTGCCCTCAAAAAACTGAAAAAAAACTCCACGTCTCAAATATTTTTGAATTTTTAATATTTTTTCTTTCATTATTTTGAGAAATATGAAGAGAAAAAAAGTTTCCAAATATGGCAGGCCATTCAATTGAAATTTTTTCCAGAATTTTGGTACTTCACTTTCCTGCCAGAAAATGGGATTTACATAAAAAATGAGACAATATTTTCAATACTTTTTTTTTGTTATTTTTACATGATATTTTCCAAATTTTCAGTTTGAATTATTTTGGTGAGAATAGAACAAAAGTTGTGTTTTTTGCTCTAAATAAATGAGTAAAAAAATTATGAAAAGTTGAATAAAAAAACAGACAAATGATTCAATCAAGATCAATTTTTACTGCTTTATTTTTTTACTACAAGGAAACAAAATCTTCAAAACAAGTTCCAAGTTATTATGAATCAAATCTTCCAATTTTTGTGATTCCTTGCTAGCAAAAGCCTTCCAAAGGGGATCAAATTGGGGAGCTGGCCACAGATCAGAATTATAGTGGAAAGAAACTATGTGCTGAAAATTTTCCAAAATAATTAAACATATGGGAAATGTTTGAGAATTGCCAGTTGGAGGTGAATTGAGCGGCAAATAAGTTGATGGCATCAACTTAGATAAAAGTACCACTGGCCTTTTTTATGTATCTGCAAGCAGGAGACCATGGCAAGGGAATTTCATCCAGTAACTTTGAGGGGAAGTTCCAGTAGTGTGGTTGAGATGGTTTCTTGATTTGTCAAAATTTTCATCCCAGAATTCATCCATAAACTTTTCATCCTTGAAGAGAGATTTTGATTGAATTTTCTTGATCATTTCCTGACGTATTGAGCTCCAATATTCAGATTTACAGCCTGAATTAACTGCTGCTGATCTAAACCCACATTTCCCATCACCAATCACATCTTGAACATGTGAAATTTGTGGTACGGCCGTCTTTGGGGAAATGAAATTTTTGTATTGATACTGAGGAAGAAAAGATGAGTATTATTTAAGATGAAATGAAAAAAAAAATTGATACTGAATTTATCAATAGCAACCACTTCAAAATTATCAAAAGATGAAAAAGACAATGTTGTGACCTTCATCCCATAAAAACAAGGGGTTAATAAGTGAACCATAAAGTAAGATTAATTCAGAAATTTATTCAACTTTTCTATTTCAGAGGCTGTGGCTGTGGGAGCAAAGATTGGATTCCCTGGAGGCCTATAGGCATCTTCATCTTCATCTTGTTGTTTTCTTCTCTTGATCCTCTTCAAAGTCCCAGGACTCCAATTCTATGAAACAACCCTCTTATTTATGATGGTTCCTGACCTCTCAGTGACAAATGAAAATATGAAAATCAATGGAAACTAAAAAAACAATCCAGATCCCCCCCAACCAAAAAGAAAATTAATCACTGTCTTTATTATATCCAGTTTTTTGCAATATTTGAGTTCTTCTCCACTCAATTCCTCTTCTGTTATGAACTCATCCTGTTAAAAATGCAATGTTAGGCTAATTAAAAAAAAATCACCTCTCCCTCTTATTCCTGTTTCTTTTTTCCCTTGGCCTTTTCATGTTCTTCCTTTCCTTTCCTTTTCCTCAGAGTCTGAAATTAGAGAAAACCAATTTTCAACCATATGCTGTTAAAATCAATTCAACAGAAAGGGATAAAAAAACACAAAAAGAAAAAACTAATCATTGAATCAACCCCTTGGTTCTTCCTTGGTGTGGAGTGTTGAATTTGATTGATTGAGTTGTGTAAAGTAGTGATGTGTGATTGGTTGATTGGTGTTGAGTTGTGATGATTTGTGATGGTTGTGATCATTGGTTTGGTGTGGAGTAGATTATGGATTTTGAAAGGTGATGTTGTGGTTGAGGAGAGGATTGGAACGCCCCAAGAGGTGAGGAGGAGACAGCAAATCATTCAAAATAATATTGAATATCAGATTCTTCATAAACAAGAGCCCAAAAATGGGGACTTATCCCACAAAGGGGTTTAAACATGGTATTTTGAGGTTAGAAATTTGAGGGCCAAAGAAAGGTCCAAAAAATATGAAAAAGAAATTATTTGTATTTTATTTGAAGCGCATTTTAAAACTGTAAAATCAGTTTGTCCATAAAAAGAATCAAAATAGTATCAGAAATTGATTCAAAACGCACCCCAAAACAGACACTTCCCATTGTTGTAGATGCATCAATCTCTTTTGGGTGAATAATTGATCCTAAAAATCCCCAAATAATTTTTTTGGGACCTTCAAAATGCCCACTAAGAAACTGAAAATTGAAAATTTGGAAAATCTCCTGGAAAAATAACAAAAAAATAAAGCATTGAAAATAATGTCTCATTTTTATGTAAATCCCATTTTATGGCGGGAAAGTGAATTACTAAAATTCTGGAGAAATTTTTATTGAATGGCCTGGCATATTTGGAAACTTTTTTTCTCTTCAGATTCCTAAAAATAATCAAATAAAAAAGATTAAAAATAAGAAATGATTTGAGATGTGGAGCGTTTTTTTTCAGTTTTTTGAGGGAAATTTTGAAGGCCTTAAAAATGGCCAAAATTCCTCAGATTTATTCTACAGGGGTTTGAGATTCCCTCCTATCTCCTAGTATTTTTTTTTTGAAACCACCAAAAACTGCGTTTTTTCCAGGTTTAACGCGTGCATTGGGGACATTGGGGGACATTGTGGCAATGTCAAAACTGTGTGATTTCCAGGTTTGGGGGCCTGAAAAACCCAACACCCAAATGCTTATTACAATAATTTATTTTAATTCTTTTCTAGTGGATCTAAAGAACAAGCAGGAATTAATTAACTATTATTTAAAACTTCTTAAAAAAAGAAAAGAAGAAAATATCTGTAATTCTGTGCCTGATCATTGGGATTATTTGACCTCTGAACAACATCAGGAAAAAATCTTATAATGAAAAAAAAAGTATTTAAGGATAAATAACTTGAGTTGGAAAGACTCATAAGCTTCAATTATTTAATCAGATAGCATAAAGAGTGGAAGAAATGCAGGAAACTCCTCTTTTTATGGCATAAAATTCACAAAAGTGAGCTATAATAACTTTTTTAAATATATACATAAATTATCAATAAAAATTTGAAAAAAATTATAAAAAACTTATAATTTCATCATATTTATTTTTGAATTCAAACCCACCCCAAAGACATAATTGCTTGCAGATTTTATTGAGCAAGATTTATTGGAGGACCACCCTGACCCTGGTTTGTTGGATTTGAGCCAAGATTGTATTGGTAATCACTTGGACCCCCCCTGAAAAACCTTCTAAGGACACATTTAACCCAGATCAAACTTTAGAGCCCTTAAATTCAAATATAAGTGAGCCATAAAATACATAAAAATACAAAAAATACAAAAAAAAATTCAAAATTATCATTTATTATTTTTTCTACCCTTATTCAAAAGTTTCAAAAAAAAATATTCTTTTGCAATGTTAAAAAGCAGACACAACACCTGTGCCAGCGGAAGAGCCCCATAATATGGATCTGTGCCCAGAGGAACCTACAACTGCAATGAGGGGGCTCAAACCCGCGACCAAAGTGTTGCACCAGCCAATGACAGCAAAGACCATGGCCAACTAAACCAACAGATGGTTGGAGATTGATCCCTTGCTGCTAATCTCATTGCAACAGCTTTGGCTCCCCTTCCACATCCCCAATTGGACTTAGCCAAAGATGAAAGAATAAAATTATTAGTCAAGAAGCACGTAAACTTGTGGGAGAACTACAAGGAAGCTCAGTCCAAAGAGGACCTTACAACAATGTGGAAATTGATTTCTCAATCAAAGAACTCTCAAAAAAACCTACAGAAGCTAATAAACAGAAAAGAGTTAGAAGCTTATTTACAGAGTTGGAATCCTTGGGAGAAATTAGCTTCCTTAAAGGAAAAGAGTTCTCAAAAGAAGAGATCATCCAATCACCAGAGGAAAAAAGGAAAGGATCCCAAGTATTGGGACAAGATAATGAACTTAGGTCAGAAATGGAAGAGAGTATATCACAAGTGAATTTACCTACTCCTAATTTTGTTTCCTTTAACATTGATGTTGCCCATAACTTCAAAGTTTTTAGTAAAAATCTCAATAAAATTTATGAACAATTGGACAAATGGAACTCAAATATTTTTAAGAAACTCCAATTTCAAGAAGTCAAAACCAGGACCAAAGGTTCAGAAATAGAAAAATTGAAAGAGACCATGAGCATGAGTAAGTTAACTCTGATGAGACATATAGAAACCACCTACTCCTATTTCCAACAAGAAATGTTAATTTCAATTGAATATTAAAAAGAAGAGTTTGAGAGATTAACTAAAACCCCTTCTACTCATGTGATCAATAAAATTGATCTGTTAAGTAAAAAACTTGACTTAGAAATAGGTATGATCAAGAATAATCTCAGAGACCTCAAAGTCAGTAATACAGACCCCCCAGGAAATTCAGAAGAACCAAAGTCATCCAGGTTCTCCTCCACTCCCAACACTAATCTTAGACCAAGCTTCTTCAGGTTTGAATCTCATAAGCCTAGGACTACCCAAGAAGTTGAAAAAGCTCTAAAGCTACTCCCCCCTATAACTGAATGGCCTAAGTTTTCAGGAGAGGGAGAGTATGACCATATCAAATTCATTAAATTCATTGATTACACACCAGCTCATTATGATATCCCTGAAACCATTGATGTAGTAAGACTACCCAGGTTATTTGAAGGACTAGATCTTGATTGGTTTATCAAAATAAGAGAAAAATTAAGTTAATTATCTTGGAATTCTTAGAAAAAACTGATCAAAAAACAGTTTGGTGCCAAAATGTGGAAGAGAAAGATGATGAAGTATTTTGAAAACTCCCTATTTGATCCTTCCAAAAACAAGCCTAATAAATGGTGTTTGGAACATAAAAGAAGGTTAGATTATTTCTAACCAGAAGCTGATGATGAAGAAGTTAATGAAAGAATCCTCAACTTATGTCCTTGAAAACTCAAAAACAGTGTCAGTTGTATAATTACCATGAATTCTGGTATTTCTAAATTAATTGGTATACTAGAAGAAACCATAGATATGAATGGCCTTGACAGAAAAATTAAAAGACCTAGATATCAGAACACTAGGAATAGAGAAGAGTACCAAACTAAGGTTAAAGATTCTTCTTCTCCAAACCTCCCTAAAAATGAAGTCAAGAGCACCTCAGAAACAAAATAAAAGATTTTCTGGAATTGCAACCAGACTGGACACCTCAGACCTGATTGTCCCCAGCCTAGGAGAAGGATTTATCCTATAGAAGGAGAAGAGTATGAAAATCACCCTGATATCAAATATGATGAAACTTATGAATCAATTTCAGAATTTGAATTAATGATTACTATCACCATCAATGTTATAGAAGTAAATATAGAATCTTCCTTAGATACAAATACTTTGAAGAAAGATTCTAAAATGCCCCAAAAATGGAACCCTAGTATGAAAATTCAACATATCTCAGAGGCCAAAGAATCTAACCCTAAAGCCTTCTGAGATTAAAGTTTATACTTCTGGTGAAACTAATTATGCCACTGGTCTGATCCAAAGCTCCCCAGTAAAATTACTCCTCAAAACTGGAGCTTTCTCCTCTTGTGTTGGATCATCTTACCTGGAAAAACAAGATCCAAATTGGAAAGAGAACTTACTACCAGTACCCCAAGCTAAGTTTATTAGCCTTAATTCATCCTTAAATTCTATAGGAGTATGCTCTACAGAAATCATACTCCCCCATACTAAGGGATCTCTTAAGCCAAAAATTGATTTTGTAGTACTACAGAATGGAGTATGTGTTTAATTCATACTAGGAAATGACTCCCTATTCCTGTATGGAATAGATGTCTTCCAAAGTAAAGGAAGGTATTTTGCCATAGGAGGTGACCAGAACAAGAAGTTGCAGATATTTCACATCAGTCCTCAGAGCTCTGAATGCAATTATGAAAAAAACTTGAAAACATTCAAACAAGAGTATCTCTCCCAGGAAGCCCTGAACTCCCAGCTCAGTGAAGACCAGAAAAGGGATATACTTCAAGTTTGATTTGAGAACCAGAACACTTTCTCTACAAATGAGCACCCAATTGGTAACATAAAAGGACATGACATGATTCTAACTCTGCCTATCAAACCTCCTTACCCTCCCAACCTTAGGAGACCTGCTTACCCACCTAGTCCAAAAAACTAGAGCTGCTCTTGAAACCCACGTCCAAAAACTAAATGACCTGAAAGTTTTTTGGAAAATAGGACAAAATCAACAAGTAGATGTCACTGCACCAGTGATCATAGATTGGCACAATCACAAGTAAAGAATGGTTGGAGAATTTAGGATTCTAAACAACTACACTCAAGCTGACTATTATCCAATCCCTAGGATTGAAAATCTTCTACATATCCTCTCAAAGGCTAATTTTATCACCAAAATGGACATGTTGAACGGATTGAACCAGATTCCTATTAGCCCTTATAGAAGAAAATTCATGGGTATCATATGCCATCTAGGTATATATGAGTACCTAAAGATGAATTTTGGAATCAAAAATGCTCCTTTTCATTTTCAAAGGATGATGGACACATTACTAGGCCAGTTCATTAAACAAGGCTGGATGATGGTTTACATTGATGATTTTATCTTCAATAATGATAACGGGACCACTCACTTAGACCAAATAAGGCTAGTCCTTAAAAAAATCTCTGCTGTAGGCCTGAAGGTATACATGAAGAAGCGTAACTTTGGATATGGAGAACTAGCTCTATGACACATAGTCTCTGGTCTAAAACTTAAAGATTACCAAAGAAAGATAGCTGCTGTTATGAATAGACCAATGCCCCAGAACAAGACTGAAATCTTTTCCTTAATCAGCTTCTGCAATTATTATAGGAAGTAATTTCCCAAGTTTTCACTACTAACCAAGTACTTGTATGAAATCTGCAAAAACAACAGCCTGTTTGAAATCAATTATGAAAGAGTGAAAAACTATGAAGAACTCAAAATAGTCATCCCTAAAGCCCCTGTGCTAAACCAACCTGATTACACCAAAACCTTCAAGCTATACGTAGATGCTAGTATGGAAGGACTAGGAGCTTCTTTAAACCAGGAAGTAATAGATGATGAAAAACCAGTGGAGAAAAAAATAATCTGTATATCCAGACAAGTTAAGGATACAGAAAAAGGTATGGTGCCAGCAAAATGGAATGACCTGCTTTAGTCTGGGAATTAGAGAAAATCTAATACTACCTCTGAGGCACTAACTTTGTAGCAATCACTTACTGTAATGCTTTTAGGACCCTTATGAAAATGAAGAATCCCAGCAGACATATGCTGAGATGGCAGATAGCTATCCAGAAATACAGAGGAAAAATGGCCATATCCCATCAAGCAGGAAACAAAAACCAGAATGCTGACAGCCTGAGTAAGAATGCTTTGCCCAATGAACATATCAATCCTGCCCATGACACAGAAGATCATGATATCTTTCCCATACTCAACATAAATATGCCTGATCTAGAAGCTACAATGATGGGAATACATATTTATGAATTAGAGAAATCATTGTCTAACTCTATCAGAGAAACTTACAAACCTGGAATAAAAACAATAATCTCTGTCATGGAAAGTACTAACACCCCTGCTGAACTTATCAACAGCCTATGTGAAACTTTGCTGAAAGATTATAAGGTTTGGAGATTCAATTTATGGGATTGTTTAGTATACTACAGACTTAAACACTCTAGTTTCCAAGTCTTGACTAATGAGGAAAACATCAAATATATCTTGGCTGAATCTCATGATAACTGCTCCTCTGTTCACTTATCCTCTTACAGGAATCTGCAGGAAGTTAAACAAAAAGCTTGGTGGATTAATTGGAGAGACTTGAATATCAAGTATTTCTCTAGCTGTGAAACTTTCCAAGCATCTAAAAAGACCACTGGGAAAACATCTGGCCTTCTACAGAGGATTAATGAACCCAAGAATAGATGGGAAATCACCAACATGGATTTTATAACTGGAATACCTCCAGGAGGAGCTTACTCTTACAAATCAGTATTAGTCATAGTGGAAAGGTTCATGAAGAAAGCCAAATTCCTCCCTAACCACAAAGAGGATACAGCCATGGAAGTAGCACTGCTTTTCTGGAACAGGCTCAATGCAGATTTAGGTGTCCCAAAGATTATCATAAGAAATAGAGAGTCCCAACTAGCCTTTACATTCCGGAGAAACCTACATGATATTCTGGAGACTACCTTGGCCTTCTCCACAGCTTATCATCCTCAAAATGATGGGCTAGCTGAAAGAATGACCCAAACAATAGAAGGCATGCTCAGAACATTCTGATGATTTTTATTAGAATATAAGAACACATATGGATACTTCCATGGCTGGATCAGCCTATCAAATTGCCTAGAAATGGCTTGAAACAGTAGCAAACACTCTAAAACAAAAGAAGTAACCTATGTCCTGGAAAGAGGATGGATACCTAAGTTACCCAAAGAAAACCTTAATCAGAAGATGGCAAAAATAAATCCTACATCAGTGGACTGCCAGAACATGATATAAATAGCCAACAAACATGCTGCTAAGTTTGTTCAAGATGCTTTTGAATACAAACAAAACAGATGGGACAAAACTCATATAGAACCTGAATTTAAGATTGGAGACCAAGCCCTAATCTCAACCAGTAACATCAATAATTTATCTTGTAACAGAAATATAAGACCTGCCTTTGTGGGACCATTCACCATCAAAAGTCTTCATTGGAATAATGCTGTAGAAGTGATCCTAAGTGATGAAATTTCCAGAAAACACCCAGTATTCCCAGGAATCCAGATCAAACACTTCCACCCCAGGGAAGGAGAGAAAATTCCTTCACCAGAGACACCTATGGAAGCTGAAACTGACAAAGGAAAATGAAAATTCAGAAATATCCTTAAAGAAAAGAAGGGGAGGATCAATGGAAAAGATATCAGGCTTTACCTAGTCAGATACAAAGGAGAGTCAGCTGACAAAGATGAAGGGCTACCAGAAAATGAAATTATAGATGGACCTATACACCTAAAAAATTACAGAGCCAATAAAAGACACTGGGGCCAGAAATCATTCTCAGATATACACATATCTTGGAGTGGGGGAATGTCATATTTCTACTTTTACAGAGCAAACTGTCAAAGTAGAATAAAAACAAGAATAAATTATAAATTACAGAAGGAGTGAGAAATCTCATAATATTATTACAGATTTGGATTTTTCACCAAAAAATGATAGGGTCACTCACTGACCCCACCCTTGAATTCAAACTCCTTATATTTTTCAATGAATTTCAGGAAAATGGCACAACCAAAAAACCACTAAAGCTTCTTTTATGGCCATTTCAATCTTTCATGTTTATTGTCACTTGTAGTTTTCAAACCTCAAATCGGCTCAGAATTGGAGTGTTGTGTATAGTTTAGGAGTTACAGCCGTTTTTGTGATCTGTCACAATTCCCTTGCGCAGCCCTGCATCCATAAAATAAGGGTTGCACTTACATGAAACTCAAAATGCAGGAACCTGGCATGAAACCAGCATTAAATATGCTTCTGGCTGTGTATTCCAGATTTTGGCCCGCAGCTTTCAAGCATGCGCGCGTCAAAACTGCCTGGAAAACCTCTGAAAACCAGATACTGCAGGAACAGGCTAAAACCTCTATGCATGCAGCATGAATATGTATAAATGCAACCAAAAGACAGAGGATTATTTGAAACCTCCCAAAATTAAATGAAAACATATAAAAATAAAATTATTAAACGGAAAAATTAGGGAAAAAAATAATAAAAGTTGTCACAAAAACAGCATTATCAAGTCTTTATGAACCACAAAACATAAAAAATAGCTCCCTTAAAGATTATCAAAAAATTACCAAAATGATCAGAAGATGAAGGAGGGTCTAAAAATACCCAAATTTTACCACTTTAATCAGAAAAATATAATAAAATTAGGAAATATGTCAGAATTATACAAAAGGACAAATTAATATTTAAACAAGTTCTGACAATCATTTTAAAAATAAATATGACAAAGGAAGGTACATCAGAGTGACAGCACTAAGAATGCGTGCCAAACCAGAACTGGACAGCCTTCTAGCCTTAGACTTCAAGCATAACCCTCTCTACGTGCCCCAGGAAGGCCCCTTAACCCCAAAAAGTATATATAAATTAACTTTTGGTTACTTTAAACCCCATTAATTTTGAGTAAAAATCCTGACCCCATTGCCATCCATGATCAAGTGTTTATAAAAATAATTAAGTGATATATGGCTCATTCTGATAGCATAAATATTTATTCTAAATCCATTGTTAATTCCATTGAAGAAACATTGTCAAAAACCCCACCAAGTGATCTGAGACCCTTCAACCGTGAATTTCTGCAGGATTTTGAGGAGTCACTACTCAAAGCAGGAAATTATCTCCTCCCTGGCTCTAGGCTTAAGTGCTGTAAATATCCAGTCACACCCATTCCCTTGGGTAAACCCCTTTCTGTAAATCAAAAGGACCCAATGATACCAAGATTTTACACGGTGAAAAGATGTCCCTTCAACAGAGGTTAATAAGGCTATAAATATCCCCAGTTCTCTATAACCTATGGCCCCTCTTCAAAGAATATTTAAAACAATTTCAACCAAACAAATATAAAAACAACAGTTGCTCTTATTATATTTCATTATTTTGAGCATTTTATGTGTTTTCTTGGAAATATTATTATTCCAAAACCAATATAACTTTCTGTAGCTAAAATACTGTACATTTACTTGTATAAGGAAGCTGAAACAGACATTGTGGGACTATTGGACCACAAAAAGAACTGATACAAGCATTCTGCCTATTGGAAAAGAGAAAAGACCAATAATACTTGCCCATTGCATAATGTTCTTTTCCTCAAACCAAAAGTTAGTAAAATTTGGAGTTTTTGAATTGAAATTTAAATTTAATGATGAAGTGAATTTGAATTTTTTGGGATCATGGGAACAGTGGCAAGCCCAAGCCTACCTGGTTTAAAAATGACTGTGTTGAAGGACTTAATTGATAGTTCCATCAACAAAGCTGGGTCAGAAGCTAGTGATTTGGGAAATGAAAAATTGGAGGCCTCAATCACATCCTCATCTAGGGTTTAAATTGGGTAACAACATGTTTCACAACTAGAATTGACTGGTGGTGGTGCGCAAAAGTTAATTCACAATTTTATTGGTTTGATTTGATGGAAAATATTGTAACTATGGCAGATATAAATATGGAACTATAGGGTTCCAGAACTCTTTGATCCTCCTCCAGTGAGATCCTTTCCTAGTAGGGAAGAAGCTGAATATCTTTTACCAAAATGGGTGTCCATGAATGGCTATGCTTTGAAAACATGCAAGTCAAAGAAAGGAAAATATGTAGACCTAGCATGCAAAAGACATGTAATATATTCAGGGCCATTGTTCACCAAACAGCAAAGGAAAACTCACACAAGGAAGGTTGGGTGTAAATTCATGATCCGTGCAAGTTGAACAGTAGCAGATCCCACATGACCACTCTCCATTAGAAATTACAAAACAAATCATAAACCATCTTCAAACCCCTCAGTGCATCCTCAATTGAGGAGAATATCTGGTGAGGCCTTAGATCAACTTTGGGAAGGAATTCAATATAGAATCAATAGAATTTAACTCAAAAGGAAATTGAGAAAGATTGATGGTGGAAAATATGTTGGAAATAGAAAAATCTATAACCCTAAGCGCAAGGTCAAGGCAGCAGAACTCAATTGTAAAAGTATTATCAATGTGCTATTCAAAAAGATCCAAGATTCTCAGTGGGTTCCCAGGTCAAAATTTAGTGGAAAGGGTCAATTAGAAGACATATTCTTTTCTCACCCTAAGAATATGAATCTTTTTAAAAACATCCATCATATTTCTTTTTTGGATTGTACTTATAAAACAGATATGTACAACATGCCGCTATTGCATGTTGTAGGAAGGACTGCCAACAGGAAACATTTTTGAAAGGCTTTTGTTTTTATAACAAAAGAATAATTTGATTTCTAATGTTTTTCATTGAATGCACTAAAGGAGTTGGTTTATGATCCAGAGATGCTTTCCAAAGTCTTTGTGATGGACTCTGAAAAAGTGCTGGTTTTTGATATTCAAAATAGTTTCCCCAAGTAATGCAGAAATTCATGCTTGTGGAACCTCTCCAAAAATATTCAATCAAATTGAAAAGTTGGCTTCAGTAATGAAAATGAAGGGCAGAAAATTTTTTTGTCTTTGTGGGAAAAGTATGGGGCCTCTCAAATTAAGGGGGAGGCAGAAGTCAATGATGCAGAACTCAGAGTAGGAAAATTTATTTCTTCTTCTGTTCATTTCTGTGGGGAATACTTATTTTGAAAATTGTATACAGTGTTTCTAGAAGGAATGTGAGGATGTGCTTGAGTATATGGAAAATAAAATTTCCCCTATGAAAGAGATGTTTGTAACTGTGCAGACTTGTGTCAACCCTGAATTTGGAAATAAGACAATTCCTTGGGTAGAAGGGGCCCCTGCTACTTTGAAACACTTACTTTTAAGTTCTTTGGGGGGGTTTTGGATGTTTGGAAACAACTGGATGCAAAAATTGATGGCCAAAAAAAATCAGTGAATGCATTGCTTAACAACTATCAAATAAATTTAGGAAACATTCTTCCACCAGAACTGTTAGCCAGGATAACAATTTTCAATTGAGGCCATTAAACTCATGGGGGGGGGATTTGAGAATTCAAAGGGTGATAATGATGAAAAAGTGTTCACCAACTCATATTCCAAGACAATGCGCTTTCCCTGTTACAAGACATTAGGAAAAATACTAGAATCAAGGGGATCAGTTGTTCCTGGGTATTTTAATTCTCAGTGGAGGTTGGAATATAACCCTTCCAGTTAAATAATTTGTGTTGTTTGATTGTTGTGTTGTTTGAATTGCTTTTTGATGAATGCTGTTTGATTGATGATTCCTGAATAGAGTTAGTAATGACTGATGCTTTTGATTTTTTAAATGTTGACACTGAAGCGCTTGTCTCAATTCTTTTGGGACTACCTGAAGAAGTTAAAGGGGAGATTTTCAAGTAACTACTCAATAATGCAACAAATTTTGTTTCTAAGCCAAGGCTCAAGCCAAAATTCTTATATCCAGCTGCAGTAAACCCAAATGGAAAGACACCTTGCATGAAATTTTAAGATTTGACCATGTTAAAAAGGAAATTAAGAGGTAAATGCAGTTTACAAGGTCACCAAAAACACTAAAAATTGTAAGTATTTTATTTTTAGAAGTTTTCATTTTTATGGTTTAATGAGAGGATGGTGACATGATGTTTCTATTTGAAGTCCTTAGGCTCAGAATATGAATTTAATAGATCAAAGGAGGAGACTGAAAGTGAATTTGCCTTCCTTCATTTGAAATTGGAATCATATTCTGAGGAAGAAGACATGCAGGAGAAGTCAAACAGAAGCTCATCTTTGGTGAGTATTGATTTGATTAATTGATTTGAATGTTGGCTAAGTGAGTTTTTATTGTAGTAAACAAAATTGAAATACCACAATCAAATAAATGATAAATTGCATAAGTTCTTTCACAAGGCTGGGTATAATGTTTGCTTCAGCTGGCTAATATTCAGAGACAACTGAATAAGACATAAAAAATGAAAATAAAAAACAAAATAAATAAGAGAAATATGGAAACATGAGCTAAAAATAAAAAATAGAAAGTAAAAACATTAAGTAGTAATAAAATGAATAATATTATTGCAGAAATGGGTTCCTGGTGCCAAATTAGGTAGGGTAAACCACTGGCACCATCCCCAAAATGACACTCCTTCAGGTAGAACTATTTTCACTAACATAGCCTCCTCATCACATCCACAGGTATGGGATTCTGACCAGAAATTTGGTCAGAAAACCAAAATTATGTATAGTTTTAGGGTTATGGAGAAAAAATTCTTTTTTCAATAACCAGAGCGCAGCCTTTGACCCTCTGCAATGGCATGCAAAACTATCAGGAACCACAGCATGCCCCAGCCCTGCGGGTAGTCATGCGGGCCTGAGGTGGTTGATACCAAACAACAAACTTGAGAGTAGTCAAGCAACTACCTTGCCATGGCCCAAGGTAGTTGCCATCAAGCAATGGCCCTGTGAGTAGTCTCTTGACTACCTCCCCCAAGCTGGAGGTAGTTGCTACCAATTTAGAGACTCCGGTGGGATTATATAAATATTGGGCAAATAGCTTTCTGGTAGTCCTTGAAGGGAAATTTAGTATTACTTCTCCTCCTTTAGAGTATTAGTAAGACTCAGGTGGTTTTGAATTGAGTGTTATAGTAAGTCTGCACAATAATTTATTTAAACTTATGACTGGTTTCTTTGAGACTTAAAATAGGTCTCAGATAAGACCTAGATTAATTTTTGGGTGATGATAAATTCAAGGCCCAAATGAGCCATGTACACAACTCATTGGGGAAATGCGGCATGCTAAATTGCTTGATTGTAGTCATGTAGCCTCCATACATCTTGAGTGTAGTTGTGCGGCCCCCACACAATAGCCAGGGTCATGTGGCACAACACCTGACTACATTTGAGTCGTGTGGGGCTGTACAAAACTAAAATTTAGTCATGTTACATGCCACACCGCTTCAAGTGTTGTGGGAAAAAAAAATAAAACAGATAAAACAAATAAAAAGCTAAAATAAACTAAATAAAAAAAAATAAATCAACCAAAGGATCAAAAAATGTTGATTTTTTGGTTGAAACCAAAAAAAAAAAATAAATAAAAAAATTAAAATAAGTAAAAATGAATAAAAGAAATAAAATAACTGAAAAAATTGAAGACAACCAAAACACCAAAAATTAAATAAAAAATGAAAGAGTCTATGAAGAAGCCCTAAAGTATAAGTGCCAAAAATGCAAGTTACACTTGACTATCCCCAAAGGAAAAGTGCCAAAGAATACAATTTCAACTTGACTAGCCCTAAAGTAAAAGTGCCAAAAAATACAAGTTCAACTTGACAAGCCCTAAAGTAAAAACACCAAAAAAAAAACCAAGTAAATTGACAAGGCCTAGAGGAAAAATTTCAAAGAAAAAAAGTTCAACTTGTGTTAAGCTGATCTCATCACAAGAAGTAAAAATACTCCTTATGATGGGATCAGCCAAACACAAGTTGAACTGAATTACCAATAAAATCTCATTCAAAACAATTATCACAATGATTTTGGCTCAAAACACTCAACATATTGATGTTCAAAATGTGATAAACCTTTATATTAATAGAATTACAAGATCAGCATCAGAAAACAAACCCAAATGATGAAATATGAAGTCTATAATTAAATTATACAATCTAGAATGCACATTCAGTTGATCTTTGAGATGATCAACCCAAGCAGAAGGCTCTTTGAAATGAAAGCAGAGGGTTTTGCTACAATGGATGGGATTGGAATCATTTCTGCCTCAAGTAATAATAGAACCCAGTGGTTATTGTTGAGAAAGGAAATATAAATAGGCTCTCATTGATCTGTAAAACCTTTTTTAATTGGAGTATAAGAAAAACATGACTCCACTGAAATGAAAAATATAGGTCTGGCATAAGTGTCTTCCATTATTTGACCCATAACTAACTGAGCCAGCCATTTTGAAGAGGAAATCTTTAAATTGATGTCTTCAAAATCAAGTCTTTGTTTATTCTTTTCTACCTCTTTTGAACCACCAAGAATCTTAATTTAGCATGCTTTATGTTTCTCCAATGTTTCAATCATTTCTTTTCTCACTTTAAACCAACCATTTCCATCATACCCAAACAATTTAGCAATGACTCTAAATCCCCAATTCCCATCACCAATTGGATCCCAAAACTCACCCAAGAACTGATATAATTTCTCAGGTATTTTATTGAGATATTTCACTTTGGGTTCCTATAATCAAAACTCACTCAGCAAAAATTCCAATAAAATTAATTAATAACATCAATACTCACCAATGATGAGCTTCTGGTTGAAGCTTCCTGCATGTCTTCTTCCTCTGAAGAGGAAGAAGATGAAGAAGAAATGATGAAGTGAAGCTAATTCACTTTCAGTCCCTTCCTCTGAGCTATGAATTTCAGATTCTGATCCTGCCAAATTTGACTAAAAATTAACATCATATCATCATCAGTTCATTAAACACAAAAAAGGAAAATTTCACAAAAGAAAATACTTAAAATCTTTAAAATTACAGAACTCGAACTGCAAGGGTCATAATCCAACCTCCACTGAGGATGAACATCCTCAGGCACAATGGATCCTTTGAATGCTAGTAGGTCACCTATATTGTGGGAACAGCTCAAACACATATTCTTGCCGTAATACTTGGTGCATACTTCCCCAGCATGGTTCCACTTTAATTTCTCATATTTCTACACATCAAGTTTAATTGCCTCTAAAGACAACTTTTATCCCAACGGTAAATGTTCAGTGGGAAGAGCTATTCCTATTTTAATTGGAGAAGTGTAAAGTGCAGCCTGAACCAATTTGATTTGATTAGAAAATTTTGCCTGTAGGTTTTTCCAAACATCAAACATTTTTCCAAAAGAATTTGCAAAGAATGGTTTGAGATTAGCATGGGCCCCTTCCACCCAAGATGTGGGTTTATTTCCAAGGTCAGGGTTTTTGAAAGTCCAAGCCATTACAAATGTCTCTTTGATACAGAAGATGTTATGATACATATACTCAAGCACATCCTTGCGGTCTTCCAAGAAACACGTTATACAAGTCATAATTTAAGAAAACCAAAGCTGGGAAGATTAACAGTAGAGGCAGTGATTTTGCACTTACTATAAGTTCTGCATCATTTACCTCTGCCTCCTCCTTGGTTCTTGAAGCCCCATACTTAGCCCACAGATACATAAAGCTTTTAAATCTTTCAAAGTCATTATTAAAGCAAACTTTAAAGTTTGCTTGTATGTTTTTATACAATGCCACTGACAACAATGTCTTGTTGACTCAGAGAAAATTTGATCTATAGAAAAAATCAGAGCTTTTTCATGGTCCCTCACAAAGACTTTAGGAAGTCTCTCAGGATCATAAGCCAGATCATTTTGTGCATTTACAGACCAACTGTAGAACTCAAAATGTTCCCTTTTTATAAAAAAAAGAGCTTTTGTGAAAGTTTTACATTTGGCTGTAATTCATACAACATGCAATAGGGGTATGTTGTACTTTTTTGTTTATAAGTAAAATCCAACATAGTAATATTATGGAATTGCTTGCAAAGCTTTAATGACTCAGGGTTAGCCAAGAATAGGGCCTCAAAGTGACCCTCTCCACTGAATTTTGCTTGCAGAACCCAACCTGAACCACAAAGTTGTTCAAAGAGGACCTCCATAAAATTTTTTCCTTTAGTTCTGCAAGTGGTAACTTACACTTGGTGTTATAGTTTGTTTGGTAATCAACATATTTTCCACAATCAATCTTGCTCAGTTTCCTTTTCAGTTGAATAGTATTGAGAGCATCTTTCATGCTTTCTTTTAAATTAACTAAGGTCATCCCAGAGATTTGCCTCAGGTGAGAATGCACTGAGGGGTAAGGAGATGGTTGATGGTTATGTTCATCATTTCTGTAGGAGATTTTCCAAAAATATCCATTGGGCTGTTTAGGGCCTTACACAACTCCCACACAACTGGGAGTTGTGAATTTATCATCAAGCTTAATTATTAAATGTTATTGGTAGGATTTGTGGAAGAATGGACCAGATTTATTGGATTGTTGGTTAATGGTTGATAAGATATATTTGATCTTAAACAACGTCCCAATATCAAAGGGCTCAAGGGTTTATCAAAGGGATGGTTCAGTAGAAGACCCAAGGATGGGTTTACCCAAAGGGGGAGGGGTAGAGGAAAGGTTGGTAGTTGCTTTTTTGTTGTGCTTCCTTTCTCTGTAAGGGTTATTCATTTCTTGATGGGTGGTTCTTCTTTAATTTGGTGCTGAGTATTTAGGTCACAGAAGAACCCTTATTAAATCACCTTTTGGTTGGTTTAATTGGTTAAAGAAGGGTTATAAATTGGTCTCTGACTTCCAGTTTCTTTATAATTGGTTTGATGAGAGTATTTGTCTGGGTAGGTACCACAGATGACTGCTGATGGGTTGGGTGATTGGGTGGTCAGAGGGCCTGATGAGGTGGGGATAATGGGGTGTGATGAGTGGTGATACATCTTGGATAGGTAGAGAGGCCCTTCTTAAATAGGAAATTCATTCCACCAGGGGTGCTAAAGGCTGCCACTGAGGGTTCACCCTGTTCTGGTGAGGAACAGTGAGATACAGTTACATGAGAAATTTCTGCTGGTTGGAAAAAGCTTGTAAAGTTACATGAGGCATTTCTGATGGTTGGAAAAAGCTTGTAAACTTACATGAGGCATTTCTGCTGGTTGAATAAAGCTTGTACAGGGGTTTCATGCATGCCAAGCCCTGCATAGTATGCTGTGTAGTGCATATAAAATATATTTGTTGGCAGTAATGGTGGTTGTTTTTGGTGCTACTTGATTCTACCTACATGTGTTTCTGTGCAATCACTGGTCTTTTTTTTTGGTGCTACTTGCTTCTAACTTCATGTATTTCTTTGCACTACTGGTGGTTTGTTTGGTGCTGCATGGTCTTAAATTCATGCATATATTTCTGGGTAGGCCTAGGGTGAACTTGTATTGGTGGGTTTTTAGGTATCACATGCTTCTGAATACATAAATTTTTGTGTGGTGCTGAGGTTGTTTGTTATTACATGGCTCTGGCTGCATGCATATATTTCTGGTTAGCCCTGTGGTACTTTGTACTGGTGGGTTGTTTGATATCAAATTTTGTTGGCTTCCTTCATAAATTGCTGGGTAGCCCTAGGCTGAACTTGTTCTTGTGGTTTTTTTTGGTCTTGCATGCTTCTGACTACATAAATTGATGTGTGGTGCTGGGGTTGTCTTGGTGCTGGTAGTTTGTTTGGTTCTTTTTGAGACTGGTTCAACTTTCTCCTGCCTATAATTTTCCTTTATACATCTGTAAAACCTTCTGTATAGATCTTTGCTTTTTTGTTTGGTTTTGGTTGAGACTGGTTCCACTTCTTCCTGCCCTATACTGCTCCTGTATACTTCTGCAAAGCCTCCAGTATGTAGATTGGAATGAATTCTGGGTAAGGTGAAAGGGGCTGAACTAGTCACACTGCCTCATGTGTCTGTATTTCTGTATTCTGGCTGAGGTGAAAGGGTTGGTTTATGGTGCTGGTGTTTAGGTTAAGCTGTTACTGGTATTTACCTGAGGGTTTGCAAGGTATGTCTTTACGCCTTCCACAGAGCTGTGACATCTGGTTTGGTATGATTTTGTTGAATCTTTGATTCAGTCACTATCTCTCAGTTCCATTATTTTCAGTTCCTTTATCTCATCCATTCTATCATTTTATTTATTTCAATTATTTTTTTCTACATTTTATTTTTATCTTTATGTGCAGCCATTAGGTCTCTGTGTGTGTCTCCTCATCTGCACGCGTCTCTTCTTCTCTTGCAAGCACGTACCAGTGCCAATACTCCAGATTTGGATTTCAGCTAAGCTACCACCTGGGTCCTGACTTGCGCAAACCTCCTTCCTCTTTCCTCACACAACTACATTGGTTGTGTCATAGGATTGAGGGTGTCTTGAGTAAGGTAAGCTCTAGCCTTAAACTCTCCCTATCTTGTTCTCAATCTAACTATCCTTGATTCTCAAGTCAGTTCAATTCCAGTTTTCTATTGCCAATGTGATTACCAATTTCAAGTAAAGGTCTTCTGCAGCCTCACTACATCAAATCCTGGTTTTAGGTTATTATTCTTTTCATCCTTTCTTGGTTGTTCCTTTTACAGTTTTCTTGTTACTGTCTCTTGTTTCTCCTCAGTTTCTGACAGCAATCACTGGCTTTAGTTGCCTCCAATTTTTACAGATTTACAGTCCCAAGGCTCACCAACTTCAACAGGATTGATACTCTTAAATCCCACCATGTACAACCACGACAAACCTGGTCCTAAACATCTCAACATACCACTCCTAAGCAAAACCAATTTTGCTTCCTGGGTAATGCAAATGAGAAGCCATATTTGTAGAAAAGTACTTCTTGAGTATGTTGAGGACACGGAATTTGAATCCCTTGTTGCTGCTCCCTCCACTGGTCCACAGAGGAAGAAGAGTTACAAAGCTGCAGACCTCATCATCCAACATCTAGGAGACACCACATTCAATGCTGTCATAAGCCCACTTCACCACTCAAAACCTTCACTCATCTGGCAAACAATTCTAGACCGATATGCATCCCAATCCACGAACAACAGAGGACTTATTTGGTTGAACTTCATCCAATACAACTTTGATGGCAATCTACATACCTATCTACGAGAGTACAGAAAACTTATGAATGAACTGGCCGTTGTTAAGCTCAAAGTTCCCCAAGACATACTTAGCTACACTATTCTTGCTAAACTGACAGCAAACCTTTACCACATAGTTGACAGCATTCTCCTCAATGACAGTTTACTTCAAAGCCCAACTCTGGTCCTCAACAAGCTGCAAGAAGTGACCCATCTAGAATCTGCCTGAGAAATCCCTAACTCAATCACTTCCACAACAAATCCTCCTGAAAAAACTGGATCCACTGCCCTGCTGAAAACAAAAACCCGAAAAGGTCCTAAACATCCATGCTCAAAGGGTCATCAAAACCCCCTTGCCAAAAATCCTGAGTCACATTTCTGTCATCTAAACCCACATCTTAGACCTGACAAGAACACTGCCCAAGCTCACCACTCCAAACCTATAGAACCAAGCGCATCAGCCACCAAAAATCCTGCCAAACCAGCCAATGCCTTCTACAATGCTCAGCTCTATCAGAAGGTAATCATTCCTGACTCTAAGAACACAAATGTCCTGCCTCCTGTTCTGGACTCTGGGGCTAGGCATCATATTGTGAATGATCCCAAATACCTTCTCACCTCAAAATCAATCAACCTGCAAGTGGGATTGGGCTCTTACTCCTCAGCCCATCAAGCCACAGCTATAGGGACTGCCAAACTTGTCAATCACATGGGCTCCAAAATAGTACTGAAGCATGTCCTGTTGATACTGGATCTGAACAGATGCCTGCTTTCACTGGACAGAATTCTTGTGCATGAATCAAATATCTTGCAATTTGGCCAAAGTGGAATCTTGATCAACATAGACAAGTTCCAGCTCGTCGGCTCAACCGTCAACCATCTTCTCAAAATATACGGCACTCGATTTGAGACCATTCCAACCCACTCTGCAATACACCACCTCTTGTCCAAAAAGCTTGATTCCAAATGGCATCACTGCCTTGGTCACCCGGGCGCCGCAACCCAGAGATTACCCTTCCCTACTACTGGCATGACCAGCACCGACTGCAACGTGTGCCAGACCTGCAAGATGACCACCACGCCATTCAATGGCCATTTCAAGGCTGCAAGCAAGCCTTTAGAAATTGTGCACATTGAACTTGTTGGTATTTTCTCAATAGAATCAGCCGGTGCTTGCAAATATTTCTTAACTATTGTAGAACAATACTCCCGCTTCAAGACAGTTTCATTCCTGAAGAACAAGAGAAAGGCCCTATTGGCTTTGAAGCAATTTGTTTCAGCCTCTGAACGTTGTCTAAATCAAAAATTGATCACCTTAGTCTCAGACAATGGTGGTGAGTTCACAAGCTCAGATTTTAAAAAATACTTTCAGGAAGCTGGGATTACTCATCACCTCTCACCTCCCTACACCCCCCACCAAAATGGCTTAGTAGAACAAGCAAACAGATACATCATAGAGAAGGCCAGATTCCTGTTTAACCACAGAAAACTACCTCCTTGCTATTGGGCTGAAGCCATCAAAACTGCCACTGATCTTCTCAACCTACTGCCGGTAAAATCTAACCACAAGCGCATTCCCTATGCTGTCTGGTTCAACACCAAGTTCAACTACGACATGCTCAGACCTTTTGGATGCACCTCGTTTGTTCAAATTCCCAAATCAAACCAAGATTTTAAACTGAGCGTCAATGGCTTCAAGGGAATCATGCTGGGTTACAGCAATCAATTCTCATCATACAAGATCCCCAACCCCGTTAATGGTAAAGTCCTTATCACTGCAAATGCAAGATTCAATGAAACCAAATTTGAAGGAAGCGTTTCAACTCACTCTCCATTTCCGTGTTTCTCTGATCTCCCTGCCAACTCAGTTCACCTTCCTAATGATCTGGGACCTGTCGCAACCCTCAATTCTACTCCTTCACTATCCAAATCCATCATCAGGGAGCCTAATATTGACAACATTCATAAAGCCCGCCTCAGTGAAGTCAGCACCAACAACATAGTCATGTACCCCAGGCGTGAAGGATCTCAACTCTATCTGGACGTAAACTATTTAGATCCAGTCACTCTAGAAAAAGCCCTGAAAAACAAATTCCAATTAGAATGGATCAAAGCCATGAACCAAGAACTTCTCAACCTGGAATCCTACGACATGTGGGAAGAGCAAGCCATTGACCCTGACTCTAAAGCAATCAAATGTGTTTGGGTCTTTTTTTCCAAGTGCAATGCCAACAACAAGATAATTGAATTCAAGGCTTGACTTTGTGTACAAATTTTCAATCAAAGGGAGGGAGTCAATTTTGAAAGCGTTTTTGCCCCACAGGTGACAAGACTTCTCTCCGACTACTGACCACTTATGCAGCTCAGAACGACTTGCTGTTCCACCAACTTGATGTCAAATCCGCTTTTCTAAACGCCCCAATCAAGGAAAACATCTTCATCATCCCTCTGGCTAATGTCTTTACAGCACCAGGCAAGACTCTCAAGCTCAAGAAAGCTCTGTACGGCTTGAAAAAAGCTCCTATGGCTTGGTATCAGACACTCAACTCTTGGTTAATCAGTGTAGGCTTTCATCAAAGTGAGGCGGATAACTGTGTTTTCTTCTCCAAAGACACTTGGCTGTACATCCACGTGGATGACATTTCCATCTTCAGCAAGGACCCTTTGCAGTTCAAGAAGCTTATTGAGTCTTGATTCAAAATTGAGTATCTGGGCCAAGCTTCAATGCTCCTCGGCATCAATTTTGATGTCACTACAAATGGCTTCAAAATATCCCAGTTGACCTACATCAACTCCTTGGTCAGCAAATATGATCTACACAATCACAAAGAACACTCAACTCCCTTCAAAACTAACTGAAAGCTACAAGTATCCACCACTGAAGAGCATGAGGAATTTCTGAAAACCGGTCATGACTATAGGAAGATCATTGGTGAATTGCTGTACATCAGCTGCAACACACAACCCAAAATCACCTTTGCAACAAATTACTTGTCACAGTTTCTCACAAAGCCCAACAACACTCACTACAATGCTGCCCTAAAGGTGATCAACTACCTCAAACACACCAGCTCAAAAGGTCTCAACCATCAAAAGGTCAAGACGCCCAAGGAACTGGTTGCATATGTAGACTCCAATTGGGCAACCTGTCCTCAGACCTGTCAATCAATATCTGGACTCTTGATTACCTGGAAAGGAAACGTAATCACATGGAAGTCAAAAAAGCAGCCAATGATTTCTCTTTCAACCACCAAATCCAATTACAAATCAGTAGGGGATGGGGTGAAAGAGGTGCTCTGGCTAACTACCCTTCTGTCTGATTTCTTTCAGTTCAAGCCGCTCAAGCCTAACCCAATCCTAGAAGACAACAAAGGCTGTATCAAGCTTGCACTTCAGCAAGCCAATCACTCCTCCTTCCAAACCAAGCATATCGACATCCGTCATCACTTTATCAGGGAGGAGCTTGAAAAGGGTACAATCAGTCTGCAAAAGGTCTCGTCAAAGAATAACTACGCCGATTTCCTGACAAAACCGGTGTTGAGACAAATACTAGAGACTTGTCTGAGTGCTATAACCGTTTGCTGATCATGAACCTGAGAGATGGGGTGGCTGTTGAATCTTTGATTCAGTCACTATCTCTCAGTTCCATTATTTTCAGTTCCTTCATCTCATTCATTCTATGCTTTTATTTATTTCAATTATTTTTTTCTTCATTTTATTTTTATCTTTATGTGCGGCCATTAGGTCTCTGTGTGTGTCTCCTCATCTGCGCGCGTCTCTTCTTCTCTCGCAAGCACGTACCAGTGCCAATACTCCAGATTTGGATTGCAGCTAAGCTACTACCTGGGTCCTGACTTGCACACACCTCCTTCCTCTTTCCTCACACAACTACATTGGTTTTGTCATAGGATTGAGGGTGTCTCGATTCAGGTAAGCTCTAGCCTTAAACTCTCCCTATCTTGTTCTCAATCTAACTATCCTTGATTCTCAAGTCAGTTCAATTCCAGTTTTCTATTGCCAATGTGATTACCAATTTCAAGTAAAGGTCTTCTGCATCCTCACTACATCAAATCCTGGTTTTAGGTTATTATTCCTTTCATCCTTTCTTGGTTGTTCCTTTTACAGTTTTCTTGTTACTGTCTCTTGTTTCTCCTCAGTTTCTGACGGCAATCACTGGTTTTATTTGCCTCCAATTTTTACAGATTTTGCCACAGTTAAAGGTTTCTTGGGCTGTGTCTTCTAATCTATGAGGGATAGAGGGGTACTTTGGCTGAGTCACTATAGGTTTTTTGCAATGGAGAATTCATTGATTGAGTTAATTTGAGGTTTTGAGCTGTTTTTATACTGTAAAAGTGAGTCTTATGGCCATAGGACAGGTTTGTCTACCACACCAACCAGCCCCAAGGGTAGTCACCCAACTAACATGGGCCTCAGTTGCTACTGGCTGCAAGCCCCACCTGTAGTAAACCAACTACCTTTCCCAGGCTCCTGGCAGCTGACCAAGCAATTGGGCAAGGTGAAAAGCTGGCTCACTGACCATCCCCCCCTCTCCCCAAACATAAAATGGGCTGTAGGGTACCAACTACACAGCCTACAGCCTTATCCCACACCAAATGGGGCCTAAAAAGCGCCACCATGTGGTGGGGAAAAACATAAAACTGCCCATGAATGACTAAAATATGCAAAAATTTGCACCACACCATTTTGTAGCTATACCAAAGGTTGTCAGGGCCCCTGTAATGAGAACTTTATGGGGAATCTGGACCCCAAAGGAGACATAGTAGTTACTTTTGCACCCTGGGAGTGTGCAAATAAGATACACAGGGGCCTTGCTTTGTGCTTTTTTTCTCAAAAGATGCAAAAAATCCATACAAAAACTCCCGTACCCCAGGTAATGAAAACTGTATGTAACTAGTCACAAACAGGGGCTTACTACCTGATTAAGTGGCTATAATTAGACCAATGTGGGCAGAAAATCCTCATAATCAAAATCATCCTTCAGAATAAGCTTCCCAGAGAATGTTTCCAAGCCACTTGCCTTGGGAATCAATGAATCATAATTAAAGCTATTAATTAATAAAAAACCACCCACTTGGCTGATACAGTGAGGT
The DNA here is from genome assembly GCA_025617555.3 of Puccinia polysora. NCBI lineage: Eukaryota > Fungi > Basidiomycota > Pucciniomycetes > Pucciniales > Pucciniaceae > Puccinia > Puccinia polysora. The sequence continues at coordinate 23,583,133 of CM062639.1, read as the reverse complement.
CATTAAGGGAATGGAAACATGTATCAAGTCCCAAATATGATGCAATAGGGCTTTCCATACCTCTTTAATAGTTAGAGAAGGTCCAAAAAAACACATGGATGGTTCCTTGGCCTCAGAAATAGCTTGGGTAACCCTCTTTTGGCTGGTAAGAATACTGTACCATGAGGGGACACAAGAAATATAAATAAAGGCCCCTCCCCCAGCCATTTCTAGTGCATTAATCCCAGTTATATAGTCATTATTGCTCTAGATATTATTTTCCTCAAGCCATAAAACCCTTATAAGAAATCAAAGTGTGATCCTGGACCACCATTCTGATAAAATTATAGACCAAAACTCTTGAATAATTATTTTTTGGCCAAATCATTATCCAACCATTCAGCCTGCTCCAGTAACAACTTCCAGCACCCTGAATCCTTGGATATTGACCCATACATCAAGAATAAGTTCAGTTCTAGACCTAGTAAGTGATCCTGCTGAATTATAACCCTTTTTGTAGTTTTTGCACAACACAACCCCCAAGGAAATTATAAACACCCTTCTTGAAAGGTATTCTTGTAAACCCCACAGGCACCAAAATTGCTCCCACATTGTCCCAAACAGACATATGACTCTGTGACAGAGGGCTAAACATCCCCAATAAGGTCTTAAGACTTCCTTTTGAATTTTTTTTATAAATATATGAATAAATTTAATACTTTTAGCCAAAATATATCTCTGGAATTTCCTCCTAGTTTAATTACATATTTTCAATCAACTCTAGTAGCTAAAAGGGTCAAGGTCCTTGGAATCTATTAGGCTGACAATTGGGGGTCTGGAAGGGAAATAATTGATATAATTATTGATCCTGTGCCATTTTGAATAATTTTCTCATAATTTTCACAAATCAAACAAAAATTCTGAAAAAAGTCCTTATAATTACCAAACTTCAAAAATAATATGAAAATACAAAGAAATCTGAAAGATTAATTTTTGATATTATTCTGGACTTTTCAATCTGCAGTTGAATTAAAAATCAATGCAGAAATTAATAAATACTACCTTAAGCTCTTGAAACTCCAAAAAGAGAAGTATAGCAAAAATTACAAACCAACTGATTGGGGACTTCTACCTCCTTTAGAACAGAAAAAATTGATTGCTCTTCATATGAAACTCAGAGAGGAAGAGGAATTTGAAAAGAATTTTTTTATCAACCCCATTTTGAAGCATCATATAGATTGGGCTTAGAATTAGCCTCCTGCTAATATTAGATTCTAATAACTAAAAAGTTATATTTTTCCAGAGATTTCTTTAAATATTTTGAACTATAAACTAACTGATAAACAGCACTTTTGGTTGTTCCTAGTGTCTGTACCGCCCACTAACCCATCAACTCCAACTTCTGCCACTGCCAAAGTAGCAGCCCCACCATTTACCACTCTAGTGATAATACCTAACTATCCTGTCATAGAAGCTCCCAGCACCTCTAACCAGCCTAGGTCACCAAATACAGAAGAATCATCTGCCACTCCAAACTCAGAGGATAAGCCATATTATCCGCCCTATTCTAATATTTTTAATTAAATAATAATTGATTCTAATAACCATGTCTAGGCTCAGAGGACCAGATAGACGCTTCACCTCTTTTTCCCACACCAGAGCCAAGCGGAATAATCCATCCATTGACTCTGCAACAAATGAAGGAATTAGGTATTCAGCCAATCCAGAGGATCCCATTACCAGCTCCCATTCTCAGCTCCTCCTCCCAAGCTCCATCAAAAGGACTTCAAGAGGATTCTATTAAAATTCTAATCAAGGAGCACATGACCTTGTGGAAAATGGTGAGGCAAGCAAAGAAGGCAGCCAATGTCAAAATACAGGTATTTTATTTCAGGGCCCAAGTTTGCAAAAGTAATTGCAAAAGATATTAACCAAGAAGGAGCTAGAAGATTAAATGAAGGGGTGGAATACTTGGGACCACGTCAAGAATATCCATCTTCCTCCAAACAAAAAGGGAAAACCAAGGTCCTCCTATCAGAAGAGGCCAAAAGAGGATTTCAACAACCCAAAAATTTGGGCAGAAGTGAAATCTCTGTCTCAAGCATTAAAGGAGGCCTAAAAGAGCTACCTTTAGATAGTTATTTTTCCAATAGTCTCAGAAATAACTTTAGTGCTTTATAAAATAATAATTGTTTGTGCCTCCAAAAAATCCATCAATTGGAAGAGAAATTGAGCACTCCTGAGCACCTCCTTGAGTTGAACATGGTAGTGACTACTTCCCTCATAAAAAATGGAGTTTCTTTTTATCTTGAGGAGAATAAGACCATAATCTTAGAGGAAAGAACCAAGAACATTATTAACTATTAGAAATAATATTTAACCTTGAGAGAAGATGTAATTTTTCATCAATCCTCTGCTGGAAATTCTTCCCTTGAAGACACACTGAGAGGTCATAGGAACCAGTTTGAAAATTCCATAAATGATCTCTAAACTCACATGGATATGTAGCTCAATATGATTTAGAATGATATCAGGGATGCGAAATTATCCCAGATTTTGAAATCTGAAGCTATTAACCATTCTGAGCTTCCCATTCCTTCTAGATTCCTCAGTCCTAGATTTGATATTTATCCTCCTCACCAGAATTATTCTTGTGAAATGGAGGAAGCCATAATATTTTTTCAACCCATCAAATATTGGCCTAAGGTATCTGTAGAAGGAGAATATGATCATATAAGCTTCATGAAATATATTGATCATCACATTCTTTCCTATGGCATACCAGAGACCATAGCCCTAGTAAGATTAACCAGACTTTTTGAAGGGGTTGCATTAGACTGGTTTATATCAAAAAGAGAAAAAATAGGAGATTTTCCATGGGGAGATTGGAAAAAACTAATCACAGAACAATTTGGAACTTGAGTTTCAAAAAAGAAAATTCTCAAAGATTTTGAGAAATATTTCTTTGATCCAATTAGAGACCATCCTCAACAATGGTGTTTGACCCAGAAGAAGAGGATTGAATGTGTCTACCCAAAGGCTTTTTTAGAGGGGATGAATGAAAGATTAATAGGACAATGCAAAGGACACTTAGAACACAATTTCTGGTTTAGGATACCCTGAAGCAAACTTTCCTACTCTTATAGGACTCATGGAAGAAATAATTGACTTGATGGAACTCAATGAGAAGCCCAGAGACAGACCCAAAGAACTTCAGAACCAACACAGAGCAACAAAGGAGGTTGGTAAATAACTAGTGTTAGCAGCTCCCCAAGGGAATTCTGTTGTCAAGGCCAACCCCTCTCTTGAATTATGAAACTTTGGAGAAAAGGGACATAGAAAAACTGACTGTTCTCATCCTAGGAGAAAGAAAAAAAATATAAATTCTGACTCTTATAGTGAGGAAGAAGGTGATGAATTGAACCTAGTCATCCAAAAACACAAGGAAGAACCACACTCATGCCCCATCAATATCATCTCAGGAGATATAGGTTCTAGCATGGATATTAACCACCTCAAAGGAGAGTACCAACTACCTCAAATGTCAGCTCACTGATACCAGGAACTTTGCTGTCCTTTAGCTACAGCAAGTGATATTGGTGTTGGAATAATAATAATTCCAAGAAAATTACGTAAAATGCTCAAATGGTTGATTTAGAAGCAAGTGCAAAGTTGGGTAGTTTGGTTGTATTAAATTGATTTAAATATATTTTTCAAGAGGGGCCACAGTTTATGCAAACAGGGGATCTTTATTGGATAAAAAACTCTCTTCAAGGGTCTCTTTTGAACCGTGTAAAGAACTTGGGAAAATGAGGTCCTAAGTGATTACTCAAAAGGGGTTTACTCAAGGGGATTGGGTGGAATAGCTGACTCACAGCACTTACGCCTGGAGGCAAGGAGGAGATAACTTACTAACTTTAGCAGAAACTCCAAGAAACTTGAAGAAATTCACAGTTGAAAGGGTCTCAGGAAAATTGTTGGAGATATTGCTGATATTCTTCAATTGAATTAACAATGGGTTTAGAATTAATAATTATAATATCATACTGAGGCAAAAAATCACTTTTTTATATTGAATAAACATTTCATCAATGTGTGGTAGTCCAAACCTGTCCTATAGCCATCAGACTCAGTTTTCCAGTGTAACAACAGCTCAAAACCTCAAATTAACCTCAGAAATGGATTCTACATCAGAAATAACCCATAGTCATTCAGCCAAAGTACCCCCTATGTCTCATGGATTAGAAGATACAGCCCAACAAACCTCCAACCATGAAAAAATCATACCCAAACAGGTGTCACAGCCCTGTGGAAGACATAAGACATGTCAGCTTTCTACTATATACAGAGCAACCTGTCATAGCAACAAAAAAACTATAAAAAACAAATCAAACAAGAATATTCAAATTAAAAAAAGAAGGAGTGAGAGATCCATAAAAATTATTGATGAAATGGATTACTCACCAAAAATTAGGTAGGGTCACTCACTGACCCCACCCTTGAAATCCAAGTCCTTACATTTTTAAAATAATTAAAAAGAAAAGTACTAAAAATTAGGACACCAGTATTGCACCTTTTTGCCATTCTAAAATTTCACATGTGTTGTCAAGTTAAGGGTTATACCTAAAAATCACTCAGAATTGAGGTGTTGTGTATATTTTAGGAGTTACATGTGGAAATGTGTCATGTCACAATTCCCGCGCGCAGCCCCGCATCATTACATATCCCTACGTACTCGTAGTAGCAGATTCCTGCGTACTAGAGACCTGCGCGCAGCTAATTCTGCCAGGCACGCAGCCGATCCTACCCCGCGCGCATCTGTACTTACTGATCCCCGCGTCTGGATCAATTGTGACTAATCTGACAGCCAGGTACTGCTCAGAAGGGCTACAACCTAGTTAAGGTTTCCTGGCATGTGTAAAAAGTTGACATATGCATTAGTAATAGTCTAAAAGGATCAAAAATCAAATAAAATTAATTAAAATTAAGTTTAAAACATTTTTTAATAATGAATCAAAGATCAAGGATTACCACGTAAATCATTAACTCTGATCTTTGAAGACCACAAAACACTACAAGGAGTGTTCATAAAAATTATTAAAAATTATGAACGTGATCAAAGGATGATAGAAAATTACTAAAAATCCACATCTGTCCACTTTAAAGTAATAATAATAGTACAAATGAAGGATGAGTGCAGAATGATCAAATTTAACCCATAAAAGATTAACAGATCCTGTGGCAAAAATAGTACAGAAATCCAGCAGATCTAAGGTCAGCTGATTGACAGAACCAAGTAAACGTGCTAATATTTTCCTGACTGGCTTGCCAGCCTCAGCCCATGAGCAGAAACCTCTCTACGTGCCCTGAGAAGCTTAAAATAACCCCAAAAAGGTATTTATACAGACCTCTTTGAATCCATTATTCCAGAGATTATCAGTTTACCAGGAATTATTATTATCAATCAGACTCTGTGTCATTGTTAGTCAAGTGCTTATGAATATTCTAAGCAAGTGATTTATTACTTAGTCTGTAGTATTATTATTTCTTAAGCCAATCAACCAATTGAAGTCAAATCAGGCAATCATCCCCAACTGCTCTGAAACCCTTCTTATTATTGCAGGATTTTTGTGGGAAAGTTCTCAGAGTGAGTGTTTCCCTTCCTGTCTTGGCCATTGTGATGTTATTCCCGGCAATTAGTGGAATAAGCCCTTTCTAAGGCACCCATCTTCATTCCAACGTTCTTAAACTGCCTAAGGAGGCCCCTTGAAGAGAGGTTGTTTGTCTGTAAAGATCCCCAGTAGTATAATACTGTGGCCCCTCTTTTATATTATATTGAAAACCTTTTATTAAAAAACCAATTAAACCTTGCAAATTATCTTATTATATTATTCATTTGAGCCTCTAAGTTTTTATTTTTGGAATTATTATTATTATTATTATTATTCCAGTATTTTTATCACTCTCTGTAGCTAAAGGAATGCAAGGTTCCTGGTATCAGAGAGCTGACAAGAAATACCTTGTAAACCCTCAAGTACATACCAGTAACAGCTTACCCTAAACACCAGGACCATACAACCCTGTCACCTCAGCCAGAATACAGCAATACAGGTACTGGAGGCAGTGAAATCTGTCAGACCCTGTCACCTCAGCCAGAATACATAAATACAGACATAGGAGGAAGTGAAACCAGTCCAGATCCAGTCACCTCATCAGAATACAGAAATAAAGATTGAAGAGGCAGTGCAACCAGTCCAGATCCAGTCACCTCATCAGCATACAGAAAATACATATGCAAGAGGGAGTGAAACCAGTCCAGATCCAGTCACATACAAAGATACAGATCCAGGAGGCAGTGCAACCAGTCCAGATCCAGTTACCTTATCAGCATTCAAAGATACAGGTAAAGGAGGCAGTGCAATCTGTCAGATCCTGTCACTTCATCCAGAATACATCAATAAAGACATAGGAGGCAGTGAAACCAGTCCAGATCCAGTCACCTTATCAGCATAAAAAGATACAGGTACAGGAGGCAGTGAAATCTGTCAGACCCTTTCAATTCAGCCAGAATACATCAATACAGAAATAGGAGGCAGTGAAAACAGTCCAGATCCAGTCACCTCATTAGCAGACAGAAATATACATAAAACAGGCTGTGCAGAAGTATAAAGGAGCAATATATGCAGGAGGAAACCAAACCAGTCTCAAGAAGAACCAAACAAACATGCAAATACACATACAGGAGGCTGTGAAAAAGTATACAGGAGCAATATAGGCAGGAGGAAGTCAGACCAGTCTCAACCAGAACAAAAAAAAACACAAGTATTGCACAGCAATACATGTAGGTAGAATCAAGTAGCACTAAACAAAACACCAATACAGCACAGCAAATTCAACCTATCTGAACTTCACAGAAATTTATGCAAGGCTGTGCATGCATGAAACCCCTGTACAAGCTTTTCCCAACCAGAAGAAATGCCTCATGTAACTGTAAAAGCTTTTTCCAACCAGCAGAAATGCCTCATGTAAATGTGCAAGCTTTTCCCAATCAGCAGAAATGCCTCATGTACCTGTATCCCAATGTAACAGGGGAAGCCCCAGGGCACCCTCAAGGGCAGCCCTGCGCATCCCCTGAGGACCAAATTGTATATTTAAGGAGGGCCTCTCTGCCCTATCCAGGTTGTATCCTCAGATGCCATCTGGCCCATCATCCACCTCATCACCACCTCCAGACCATCATCCCATCTCATCTTCCATCTGTGGTACCTACCCAGATAAAATATTATTAGTGAAAATCAGTCATAAAAGGCAAACAAGAAATCAGAAACCAAGTTATCACCCATCTTTTAGAAAATTAAACCATCCAACAGGTGCTTGAATAAGGGTTCTTCTGTGACCTGAATATTCAGCACCAGATTAAAGAAAAACCACCCCTTATTCAATAAATAACCCTTAAAAAGAAAGAGAGCACAACAAAAAGAAACTACCAACCTTTCCCCTACCCAGACCCCTGTGGGTAAACCCATCCTTGGTTCCTCTCCTGAACCATCCCTTTGATAAAGCCTTGAAATCTTTAAAGTTTGGATATTGGTTAAGATCACATATATCTGATCAATCAGTGACCAATAACCTTAACACATCTGGTCCACTATTCAAAAACAATCCTACCAACCCACAGCTAATAATTAATCATAGGTTGATCTGAGACCTATATTAATTATAAAAACAAAAAAGCCACCAATAAAAAAATATTGGAAGACTTACTATAGTTTAGAAGGGCAGGCAATGCAAAACCACATCATTTTACTAATACTCTAAAGTAGTAGAAGGAATACTGAATTCCCCTTCAAAGAATGCCAGCAAGCTATTTGCTAAATTAACCATTATCCCATTAGGTGTCTCACAACAGATGGCAAGGGGTCTGGATTGATTACTTAAAAATTACTGGGGTTTAAACCATCTAAAAGGGGCTGTTTATATACCTTTGTGGGGTAATAAGAAATTCTCAGGGCACGTAGAGAGGTTTGTACTTGTGTGCTGAGGCTGGCAGGCTAGCCAGGGCTAGTTTGGCACGTAGTCTTGGTGCTGTCAACTGGTTAGCATTGTCTGTATCATATTTCCATGTGAAATAATTGTCAGAATGTATTTAAATATTAATTTTTTATTTTTAGGTTTCAGACATATTTCCTAGTTTTATATTACTTTCTTTGGGGTGGCATGGGTAGAAGTGGGTATTTGTAGATTATAAGCCATCTTCTGCACATGTAGGTAATTTTTAATAATTTTTTGGTAGACTTATTGATGTGTTTTGTGGTTCATAAAGGTTTGGCAATCTCATTTACGTGAAAACCTTCATTATTGTTTCTCTTAATTTATTTGCTTTAATGTTTTGATTTTCATATTTTTATTCAATTTTTTTAGGTTTAAAACATCTCCCTATCCGTCGGTTAACTTGTTACAAATGCATGATGTATGCATGCAATTTGTAGCATGTTCCTGCGGTACCTGGCTGTTAAAATTAGTACAGCTGATGTTGACGCGCGCAGACTTTGACAGCTGCGTGCGGGAATCCATCATTTGTCATTATGCATGCAAGATTCTTGACATGCACCTACATACTGAGTGTCAGGAGTGTGTACCATTGCTGTATGAATGTGGGGCTGCGCAAGGGAATTGTGACATAACACAAATCTGCCCATAACTCCTAGAATATACACAAAACCTCAATTCTGACTGAATTTTAGGTGTGAAACCTATACATTAGGGGGTATCAAAGTTAACCAAACCCGCCATTTTTTAATGGTGGGTTTCAACCCAAATCCGCCATTTCAAACCCGCCATTAAAAATCAAAAAAACCCACTTATTTCAGATCAGACGTGTCAAAGTTAACCTGAAATAAGTGGATTTTTTCAAATAAAGTATTTAAATGCTTCCACCACCTGTCCGCGTCATACACCCCTGTCTTCCCACCTCCTTCTATCTCCGACCTCATTGGAAAATTTTTTACCCCCACCCTCATCATAAAATTGATTGACCACTCTCATCACTTTATTGCTCTCATCACTTGATCACTCTCATCCACTTCATTGCTCTCAAAACTTCATTGCTCTTAAAACTTCATCACTCTGATCACTTAACCGCTCTCATCACTTGATCACTCTCATCCACTTTATCGCTCTCAAAACTTCATCACTCTCATCACTTAACCGCTCTCATCACTTGATCACTCTCATCCACTTTATTGCTCTCAAAACTTCACCACTCTCATCACTTTATTGCTCTCATCACTTGCGTAGCCCAAACTCTTTCAAATGGCCCCTCAGCAAACCTCCCCCCACAAGTCCAACACACCCAAGAGAAAATCGCCAAGGAACTCCACAACAAACAATCCTCCCCCATCAGCTTCCAAGGGCTCAAGTCAGCTCAAGAGAGCTGATCACATCATCCTGGTAAACTGGCTGAAAATTCCCTCCAACTACGATGCCTGCTTTGGATCCGACAACAAAACACGTGTTGGCAGACCCCAATCCTCTTAGGTCAATGGTTATCTCCTGATGGCCAATGAACTCAAGAAAAAAACAAAAGGTAGGCTGGATCTGTCATCCAAACAGATGAGGGAGCGGTTCAAAAACTATTGAGCCAAGTACAAAAAGGCCCACTCCATGTCTATCTCCACTGGCTTTGGTATCACCGACTTGGACAAAGCCAAAGGAATCAACTCAGTGGTTGATAAGTTGGACTCCATTTGTCCTTTTTATATTCAAATGGATGAAATCTTCGAAAAGAAGGCCAACATCACCCCCCTAGCTGCTTTTGATGCCCAAAAATCCGATTCCGTTGATGGCGAGGACTTGGCTGGGGATGCTCAGCCTACCAACGGGGACCTTGATCAAACCTTGGCCTTGGAGTGGCCCCCATCTGATGACAAGGAGGATATTAAAACACAATCAGCTCCAATCACTTCTACTTTGGTATTGCTTGATCAGTCAATCCTGACCTTGGACCCCTCACTTCCTTCTTTTGATTGCTCTCTTCCTGGGGCAGAACAACTGGAGAACTTGCCCAATGAGGAGGATTTTATTCCTGGATCACCGTTGCCATCAACATTGGCTCAAGTAAGGAACTAAATTGTTTTTGATTCTGTCTGGTTGCTCCTGACTGATTTACATTGTAAAAAAACCGGCTCATCCATTTTTTATTGGCCAAAAACTCAAGCCAATGGGGCCTCCCACATCGCCTTCAAATACTAGTGAGGACTTTCAGACTCAAACCTCCTCTGCCAAGGGTAAGTGAAAGGCCTCCAATTCCATCAATGTCAACCCCAAAAGTCATCAAAAGAGGAGAAACACTTCCAGTTTTTCGGGCTTTGAAGAAATCATGGAGAAGCAAGATTCATGTAAGTTGATTGATTCAATATCCTTGCTTTCAAAATCATGCTCATTGCCATTCCCCTCCAAAAAACAGTGAAATCACAAATTGAATCAGATAAACTTCAGTTTGAAAAGCAAAAGTGGGTTCGCCAACTGGCCATGGATGGTCAAAAGCAGCAAGCCAAGACTTTGGCTAATCAACAAAAATTGGATGCTGAGTGGAGGTTGAAACAAGCTGAGCTAGAGTTTCAAAAAGAGGAAAAGGATAAGGATCGGCAGCAAGTGCAACTGGAAAAGGAGAGGGAACAACGGGCAAACGAAAAAAGGATAAGGTATCAGTAGCTTTGGCTTGCATTGGCAGTGGTAGATCGGTAGAAGAAATACAGCAGATTACTCAAATGCTGGGCTTGTAAATATATTTGCATGGATGAAAGAAAAACAAATTATTTTTTACTACAACAACGTTTGAGAGCATTCTTAACCCCACCAATATACAAATCTTTTTTGTTTTTATTGATATTTTTTTCTCTAGAGTAAATTTGGCCGTTTTTCATGTCCCTACAAGTTCTCTGAGTTTTTTTATTAATTTGGAGTGACATGGCCATTCTGGTATGGGTTGCTGTGTCCACAGCTGGAAAGGTACAGTGCTGGTACTTGTTAGCCGCCCAAACCATTTTGACTATACCTTTTTGCTTGAAATCAATTCCAAAGCCAAGGTCAGGAAAAACAAATTGACCGTCCGAAACTTGATATTCATCCGTATCTTCAATAAGTCGACCATTTGATTTTTTGGTTGGGACCACAAGTAAAAAGGAATAGCCAGAGATGTTGCCTTTGTCAATATGAGGAGAATTGTAAAAAGAATCCGAGGTGAAAGTGAGTTGTGGGGAGCAATCAAAAGGTGTAGGCTTAGAACCAAATTTCAACGAAGAGAAAGAGGGGATGTTGCTGTCCTTCATGGTATCACGGTTTGATTCAAAGGCAAGTTTGGCCAAATTACAAAACATTTGTCCTAAAATTCAGGATACTTTGTTGGCCTTCAAGTTGAGGACAGCGTACTCTTGAGGAGAAGATCTAATGGATGATTTCTTCACATAACTTCCGAATAACTCCAAAGGGTTCATCAATTTTTGCCAACCAATCGCCCACATTTTTCCACCCCAAGATCTTGAGGGACCAACCGGGTTGACAAATTTTTTTGAACTGTGAAGGAATGTGGTCACAAAGTTGATATCTTTCTTATCTTGCTCAGATAGTCGTTCCAAAGGCACAAATTCAATGACGGCAACAAGAGCATGGTGATCAGATTGGTTGAGAACAATAAATTTTCCATGGTGGAAGAAGTGGAAAGCCCCAATTGTCTGTTTTGCTTGCTTAAATTCTTCCTGGGTGGGTTTTCGAGGGTTGTTTTTCTTTTCAGCCATGATAGCAGGGTACAGATCCAAAGGGCATAGCTTTTGTCTAGACCAGGAAAACTTTTCCTTGATCAAGTCTTCAGTCACTTCCAAAGAAATTTCCAAATCCCTCATTTGAGCCCTCCTTTTTCTACGATTCCTCTGCTTGCCACCTCTCTTTATGTTTTTCATACCATCTCCTTCCATCTTTCTCCCTCCCAGGCACTTGCTGCACCCAAGGTGAGGATCAAGGTGAAATTTGAATGGATGTATGACATTTTGAGTTTGGTAGGCATTGAAGGAATCAATATCAAAAAAGGGGTTGGACAAACAAAAAGACCGGTCAAACAAATAAAAAAAAAAAATGTCAGAAACGTTCTCATTATGGAAACGGTGGGATTAAAAAAATAAAAAAGAGATGAAAATCAACGATTCCTCTGCTTGCCACCTCTCTTTATGTTTTTCATACCATCTCCTTCCATCTTTCTCCCTCCCAGGCACTTGCTGCACCGGAGGTGAGGATCAAGGTGAAATTTGGATGGATGTATAACATTTTGAGTTTGGTGGCCAGTGAAGGAATCAATAGATATCAAAAGAATAGAATTAGATGGGGAGGAGTGGTAATGATGAGGAGCCGCAGCCGGCATCATATTAGGCAAACCAGACTGTCCCAGGACGTAGCTTGGTTGGCGTAAGACTTGAGAGTATGTGTTCTGGCCAAGCTCGAAAACCTAAAAAAAAAAAAAAAAAAAAAAAAACAATGGGGAAGTCAGTTCCTGTACCCTACAAAAACCCTGCATTGATTGGCCCAAACGATTGGCCAATTGATCGCGAATCAATTGCTTGATTGATTGCCAATCAATTGCCAATTGATTGCAAATTGATTGAGCAATTGATTGCAAATTGATTGCAAATCAATTGAGCAATTGATTGCCAATCAATTCGCAATCGATTGAGCGATCGATTGCAAATTGATTGGGAAATCAATCGCTCGATTGATTTGCAATTGATTGCCCAATCAATTGGCAATTGATTGCTCGATCGATTCGCAATTGATCAAGCGATTGATTGCCGATCAATTGCCCAATTGATTGGCAATTGATTGCGAATCGATCAAGCAATTGATTGCGAATCAATCGAGAAATTGATTGCCGATTGATTGCCCAATTGATTTGCAATTGATTGAGCAATCAATTGCCGATCAATTGCGAATCAATTGGGCAATCGATTGGCAATTGATTGCGAATTGATTGAGCGATCGATTGCCAATTGATTGCAAATCAATTGAGCAATCGATTGCCGATTGATTGCCCAATTGATTTGCAATCAATTGGCAATCAATCGCTTGATCGATTGCGAATAAATTGGGCAATCGATTGGCAATCGATTGATCAATTGATTTGCAAGCGATCGAGCAATTGATTGCCGATCAATTGCCCAATTGATTGGCAATCAATCAAGCAATCGATTCGCAATTGATTGCCCAATTGATTGCCGATCAATTGCCCAATCAATTGGCAATCGATTGCGAATCAATTGAGCAATCGATTCGCAATTGATCGAGCGATCGATGGCCAATTAATTGCAAATCTACCGAGCGATTGATTGCTCGATTGATGAGAGGAGAAATTGGAGGAGGGGAGGGGCTCACCTTGAGGGATTGAACTTGAGGGATTGACCAAGGGATCCAGGGGGGGACTACAGGTTGAATGATCAAAGGATCAGCAACTGGTGAGGGGAAGGAAGAGGAAGAGCATGGAGGGGGCTTACCGGGATTAGGAGGAGGGGATTCAGTGAGTGAGGAGATATGAGGTGGTGGTGATGAGTGAGGTGGTTTGGTGAGGAGGAGGCAGGGTTTTACCGGTGAGTGAGTGGGGTGGATCCAGGGGGGGACTACAGGTTGAATGATCAAAGGATCAGCAACTGGTGAGGGGAAGGAAGAGGAAGAGTGTGGAGGGGGCTTACCAGGATTAGGAGGAGGGGATTCAGTGAGTGAGGTGAGATGAGGTGGTGGTGGTGAGTAAGGTGGTGGTGATGAGTGAGGTGGTTTGGTGAGGAGGAGGCAGGGTTTGACCTGTGAAAGAGTGGGGTGAGGTTGAAGGGGTTGAGTGGTGAGGGGGAGGGGGGTGGCATTTGGTGAGTGGCAGGGTTTGAGGTGGAGGTGTTTTTGGATTCAAGTCCACTAAAAAAAAAATAAAAAAAAAACTCAGCCTATGAATCTTGGGTGAACAACCAAAACCAAAAAAATACGGTGAAGGGTATTTTTACCAATTTCAAAATCAAAAATTACTCATCAAAGCGAGCAAGGGTGAGAGGAAGAATCCGCTCTCTCATAGAATAAGATGAAGGACCAGATGAGACAGGGATGACTTGAGGCGGATCAGGAATATCATCTTGGAATATTTCGTCCCATTCATCTTTGATGTTGGCAAAAAGGTTGTGAAGGATTACACAAGTGATAATCCAGTTGATGAGGAACCTCATATCTTTGGAACATTGGAGCTGGTTTTGCCTCTCCCGTAAGCTGGCCCATCTTCCTTTCAGAATTCCTATGGCATGCTCAATCCGAACTTGTGATTGGGCAAGATGATAGTTAAAATTGGTTTTTCCTTGATCATTGGACAAAACATTCCGGTATGCTGGAACTACATATTTCCCACTAGCATAAGCCGAATTGGCCAGAAGGTATTGATCTTGGTCAAAGTAGATCTCTGGTTGTTGGGCAATCCGCATCCAATTGAAAACATATGAATCATGACAAGAACCTGGAAGGCCAGCATGGAGGGAGATGAACTTCTTGTTGTTATTGCAAACAAGTTGTAGTGCCACGGAGTATCTAAACAAATAGATGGAACATATTTGGTCAGTGTGTGATCCAAAGTTTTATCATAGCAATTGGAAAAGAAATGAATCAATTGCCTTTTTTTACAATCAAAATAGTGGTTGCCATCTAGGTTGGGTTTTTGACTCAAGGGGATGGTGGTTCCATCAACAAAACCAATGCAACCAGGAAAGCCTTCTGTCTCCATTACTTGAGATATCTCCTTGCGTTCTTCTTTGGTTGGCCATGAAAGGAACAAGCGGCGGAAAGATAGGATAGCAATCATGACTCTTTTGGTGTATAAGTCAATGCTTCCGTAACTGACTGAGAATAGATTTTCCAATCGATGGATTGCTGCTCCATTTCAATTTGACCCCAATCTACAAAGAGCAATGGCAAGTTGGATGGCTGGATCGCGTTGAGGATTGCAAGAATTGTTCTGGAAGATGTGGTGGTCTTCAATCATTGCCAAAAGTTTCATGAAAGAAGGCAACAAAGTTTGGAACAGTTTCTGGAAGCTTAAGTCAGGGATGAGATGAAGCTTTTGCCTTTCATACATAGGGTTATGGAGAGTGTGTATTCTTGGAACCATGTATCAATTTGCCAACAGAGAATTCAAAGCTAACCAAGTTGATTCCAAATTGGAGTCTGAATCAGAGCCTGAATGGGAGTCAAACAGTAGCAAAAGTTCAGTCAGCTTTTTTGCGTTTTCAACTTGCTGGCGGGATGTTTGATTGGACATGTTGAGAAAGGTGGTGAGTGATGTGGGGTGATGAGATGATGATGGGATTTGTGTGAAGATGGGTATGTGAAGGTATGTGAAAAACAATAGAGATGTGTGTGATGCAATGGATATGGGACCGGTATGGATTTGCTGATGTGGATGGGTGTTTTTGATGTGATGGATGGTGGATGGATGATGATGCATAAATGGCAGGTTTAATGGCGTGTTTGATGATTGAAATCCGCCATTTTCATGAAACACGCCATTTTGAAATACACCAGTTAGGGGGTATGTGTATTTCAGAAACCTTCCATTAAAAATGGCGGGTTTCTAATGGCGGGTTTGCTAACTTTGATACGCCCTATTTCATTTTGTGTGAAATATTAGAATTGCCAAAAAGTGCCATAGTGGTGCCGTGGTTTATTTGTCTTTTTCTTCTGAAATTATTTAAAAATATAAGGAGTTGGAATTCAAGGGTGGGGTCAGTGAGTGACCCTACCTATTTTTGGGTTGGAAATTCATCTCTGTAATAATGAATATGGATTTTCCACTCCTTCTAATTTTATGATTTATTTTATGTTTATGATCTGCTTTGACAGGTTGCTTTTGTCAACTAGCAAGCTGACATCAAAAGTGGGATGAGTCCATGAACTTAGACCAAATCTGAAGAGCTAAAAATATTTGATTACCTGAACCCACAGACTAAGGAACAGAAATGAACAAACAATGAAGGAGACGCATGAGAAAGAAGACAGTAGAAGGCTGGAGGTTCTCACTCAGTGCGGACATGAAAAAGATAAAGCGCTTGAATAACAATGACAATCTGAGAAATGAGGAAATGAAAATAAATGGAACTGAAAAGAGATGTTTCGAGATTGGTCAGCGGTTGTCATGGGATCTGAAACAGGTCAACCTCACATGTGAACAGAAAAGGAAATCGGTGAAAAGCTTGATCAGTTGAGGTTTTGAGGCAATAGTTGAGTGTCGAGACAGGACAGAAAGTTGAGTATTGGATGGGAGCTGTTGGGACTTGAGGAGCTTATATGAGGGTCAAGAGATGATGTCAAAGGAAAGAAGGAGGATAGATTAAGGGAACGGTTGGATGAGGAGCAGGGATTTAAGTGATGGTGGAGGAGCGGGAGCGGATGATAGACTGATGGGGAAGCAGAGAGGCGGATGACAAAGAGATGAAGGGGGAGCTGAAGAGGAGAAGCGGATGGAGGGGATTGGAGAAGCGGATGAGGGATGACGAGATGAGGGAGGAGCAGATCAGAATGATGAAGGAGTGGATGATGAGTGAGGAGCACGGGAGCGGGAGCGGTGTTTTGGTAAACTTGAGTAGGGAGCGGGAGCGGTTTGAGAAGCTAAGTTGGTGCGGGGAGCGGGAGAGGTGTGGGAAACCAATTTCCTCTCAACACGCCGCCGTGTTCAGATGAGAGGTTGCAGAATTGTATTGGTGAGGCGTTTGACTGAGGGTTTGATGGCAGATTTTGTCAACGGGTTGGCTAGCATTGATTCCAAAGAGACAAGATTGGTGACAAGGAGTTTGGCGTCCTTTTGCTCCCAAAGCCATTTGATTTGAATGTCAACGTGCTTGAGCGCGCTGTGGTGAGATTCAAAGTTGATAAGATTGTTTAGGGCTTTGTTGTTGATGTGTGAGCAGTGGGTGAGAGACAGAGAGGGATTTAATTCTTTCAGGAGGTTCAGGATCCAGATCTTCTCTTGAGTAGCCAGAACAAGAGATTTGAGTTCACCTTTGGTTGAGGACAGTGAAACAGTAGGTTGAAGCTTGCTGTGCCAGGAAAAAGCACAGCCATAGAGTAATATCAAGTAGCCAGTGTGGCTTCTTCTGGAGACGGGATTGTTACCTCCATTGGATTCGCTCCATGACTCAAGGTCAAATTTGAAGGAACTATTTTTAAGGCAAAGAGCAAGACTTTGAGTTGTTTTGACGTAGCGCCAGGCATGCTTGGCTTTGTTCCAGTGAGACATACCGGGATTTACATTGAATCTGGATAGGGAAGAGACAGGGTAGGAGAGTTCTGGTCGAGTTTGAGTGGCGATGAAGTTGAGGAAGCCCGTAGAGGAGCAGTAGTTGATGTTAAGTTTGTAGAAGTTGGAAGCATCTTCATTGGTAGCAGGTTTGAGCGCGATGCCAGGAGTAATTGGTGTGTTGATTGGTTTGGATTCTGAGAGTCCAAGTTTGGTCAGTCCAGTTTTGATGTGATTGGGTTGATGTAGGCAGGGTCCTTCCGGCGAATCAATCATGTAGTTCCCAAGGATTTTGGTGAGAGGACCTTCGTGCAAGATGGCAAATTTAGCTTTTAATTTTGTTTGTAATTCTTGTGAATCTCTGATGATAACCAGGTCGTTGACGTAGCAGAAGATTAAAAGTTGGAGGGATTTATTGATGAATAGACAGGGGTCAGCAGCGGATGCAACAAAGTTTTGATCCAGGAACCACTGTTTGAGGGTGTCAAACCAGCTTTTAGGGGCTTGTTTCAGGCCGTATAGGGCCTTGTTTAGCTTGAGATAAGGAAAGGGAGTATTGTATCCAGAAGGGGCCTTGATGTAGATGTCTTTGTCAAGTTTGGTGTGAAGGAACGCGGACTTGATTTCCATTTGCCTTATTGGCAAATTGTGATGGAAAGCGTACACCAGCAACATGCAAAGTGTGGTGATTTGACCTGTGGGAGCGTAAGTTTCCCCATAATTGAGGAATTCTAGTTGTCAAAAGCCTTGGACACATAATCTCGCTTTAAAGATGGGGCCATCATTTTTGGGGTTGATTTTAAGCCAATATACCCACACGGTAGACAGAGCTTTCTTGCCCTCTGGTAATGAGTAGCAGCCAGTCCACACACCCATGGATTTGATTTCAGTTAGTTCCTTTTTCATGCCAAGAGTCCAATTTTGACTATTGGGTGAGCGTTTGGCCTCTTCATAGTTTCTGGGAATGGTCCGGGTGAGAAATCCATAGCGCTGGGGCCTTTGAAGGCAGGAGCCGTCTCTGAGAGTTATACCGGAGGGAGTGAGTTGAGATACCAGATCCTCATCGTCCAAGGAGTTGGAGTTGGATTTGGTGATTTGAGGAGTTTCCTTTGGAGCTTCAGGGTCTGGCGTGGGTTTGGCAGCTGGTGATGGTTGCGTGTGTTTGGGATTGTTAGAGCTTTGGTTAGAGGGTGGTGGCTGATTGTGATTTGTCGAGCCAAGGGTATCCAGAAGATCAGAGTTGATTTGAAGAAGGGTTTCAAATGGGTGTTCATGTGAAGAGGGGAGTTCAGTCAGCTTTATGTTTTCAAAAATCTTAACATTCTTAGAGCGGATTGTTTCCCCAAGTTCTGGGACAAAGATTCAATAGGAGTTAAACTGCAGTCCATGGCCCACAAGGATTCCTTCCCAGCCTTTCTTTTCAAACTTTCCAACACTGTGGCAAAGATTGAGAACAATGTTTTTGGATCCCAGAGTTCTGATCAAGTTGAGTTTGGGTTTGAGTCCGTTCCACATCTCCAAGGGGCTTAACTTTGATTCTTTTGCTGGCAGAAGATTGAGAATTTTGCAGCTTCCCACCAGGATTTGGTCCCAGAGCTCGACAGGAATGGACATGTTGATAAGAGTGGTCCTTGCAGCTTCAACTATTGTTCAATTTCCTTGCTCCGCGATGGGGTTGTGTTGAGGAGTGTAAGGTTCAGATGTTGTGTGTATGATTCCCAAGTCCAGGAGGAAGTTGGTGAGTTTGGAATTAACAAATTTGCCGCCATTATCCGAATGGAGCAACTTGAGTTGATATCCGAACTGATTTGAGTGTATTTTGATGAATTTTATTATTTCATCCGTGATGTTGGATTTAAGCTTGATGGGAAGGCAGGTTTTGAAACAAGAGAATTTGTCGGTGAGTAGTAAGAAATATCTATTGCCAGTCTTGGAAACTGGATTTATTGGTCCACATACATCAGCATGTAGCCTAACAAACGGTTTGGTGCAATTTGGTATGTGACCCTTGAACGATGATTTGTCAATTTTTACCAGTGCGCACGATTCACACGACAGCTCACTCCATTTGATTTTCAGAAAGTCTCTGGAAAGGAGTTTGTTTTGGTCCAAATGGGGATGGCCAAATTGTTTGTGGAGAGTGGTGAGTGTTACAAAGGCGTGGGTTGATTCGGACTGAGAAAGAGAAAGATCTTTGAGGACTAAGAGATTGTCGTCTATAGATCCGAACAGAATTTCCTCGTGTTTGAACTTCACAACAAATTTGTTCGGTCCTGATAGATGGAGGGAGCAGCCCTTGTTCAATAGTTGTCCTAATGACACCAGATTCACCGCCAACTGAGGAACAAAGAGTGACTGGCTTAGAAGAACACTGCAGGATTCTGAGAGGATTTTGGCCGTTCCAATACCTTTGGCGTAGAGTGACAAATTCTATTTTCCAGTTTGAATCTGTGTGTTGTCTTCTGTAAGGGCTTCTAAAAAATCCAGTGAGTTGAACATAGATTGAGACGCCCCAGAGTCTAGTATGATGGCTTGCTTGGAGAGAAGTTGAGAGTTGATCATGGCAAAGTTGTAGGAGGTATAGGACAGATTGGCGGAGGCAGGTTTGTTTTTGTTTGATTTGGGGTTGTTGTTGGGATTTGGACGGAGGTGAGGGTATAGCCACCAGCATGCGTGCTTAGGATGGGAGGACTGTGGGTTGTGCCAGGTGGCTCAACACTTGATGGCGTCTTGCTTCATACCTTTGTTCAACATAGCTGAGGCATAGGTGCCGGCAGCGATTTCATTTTTGATTTGATTTAGATTTCGGAGTATCAGATTGCCATTGATTTTAGATTCTCCCAATGAGTGGGTAATGGTGGTCTTGAGATGTTCAAGTTTGGGTGGGAACTTGTAAAGTATGAGGTAAGCAATTATATTGTTGTCCATCTTGATTCCAATTTCTGAGATTTGGATCAGGCAAGCTTTGACATTGGTAATGAATTTGTTGACGTGTTTTGTGTCAAATTGGAGGTTGAGAAAATTGAAGAAAACTTGAGACCTGTTTGCCATTTGAGATGATGCACAGAATTTGTTTATCGACTTCCAGAGTTCTATCCCGTTGGTAAGGTGATAGTCCTTGACACAATTGATGTATGTTTGATTGTCGAGCTTGGCTACAATGTATCTGACCAATTCGAGATTGGTGTCGGGAGGGCATTTCTTGGGTTTGGAGGTCAGGAGCCATTTGGCAATACCTTTAAGGGCAAAGATTGTCATAAGCTTGGAGCGCCAAAGTGAGAAGTTTGATTCCGTCAAGGTGGGGATTGAGTCCATGAGGTTCTTGAGAAGTGGGGAGTTGAGATCCTTTGGTTCAGATATGGGTTCCATACTGTAGCTCGTGGTAGTCGTCGGAGTTGTGGCGTTTTGGCTTTTAACCGTGAAGAGCTAAAAATATTTGATTACCTGAACCAACAGACTAAGGAATAGAAATTAACAAACAATGAAGGAGACGCATGAGAAAGAAGAAAGTAGAAGGCTGGAGGTTCTCACTCAGTGCGGACATTAACAAGATAAAGCGCTCGAATAACAATGACAATCTGAGAAATGAGGAAATGAAAATAAATGGAACTGAAAAGAGATGTTTCGAGATTGGTCAGTGGTTGTCATGGGATCTGAAACAGGTCAACCTCACATGTGAACAGAAAAGGAAATCGGTGAAAAGCTTGATCAGTTGAGGTTTTGAGGCAATAGTTGAGTGTCAAGACAGGACAGAGGGTTGAGTATTGGATGGGAGCTTTTGGGGCTTGAGGAGCTTATATGAGGGTCGAGAGATGATGTCAAAGGAAAGAAGGAGGATAGATGAAGGAAACGGTTGGATGAGGAGCAGGGATTTAAGTGATGGTGGAGGAGCGGGAGCGGATGATAGACTGATGGGGAAGCGGAGAGGCGGATGACAAAGAGATGAAGGGGGAGCTGAAGAGGAGAAGCGGATGGAGGGGATCGGAGAAGCGGATGAGGGATGACAAGATGAGGGAGGAGCGGATCAGAATGATGAAGGAGCGGATGATGAGTGAGGAGCAAGGGAGCGGGAGCGGGTTTTTGGTAAACTTGAGTAGGGAGCGGGAGCGGTGTGAGAAGCTAAGTTGGTGCGGGGAGCGGGAGCGGTGTGGGAAACCAATTTCCTCCCAACAAAATCTCTGAGGCCAAAACAATGAAAGTGAAATCAGTCATGGGTAGGAGCTACACTTTGGGTAAAATTTTCATTACCACAAATCTTTTTGAAAAGTGACCAGTCAGAATTTTACTTGATAGTAGAACTTTATGCTCATTTAATATTTTTGATTTACCTGATATTCACTACCCCAGGTGGAGAGAACACTTACTTCCTGTGTCCAAGGCAAAGTTCAGTAGTTGAAATTCAGCCATGAATTCTTTAGGATTTGTAACTATTCAAATTGTCTTTCCTCACATTAAAGGATTGATAAGACTTCAACTTGAATTTGAAGTCTTGGAAAATAGCCTATATGATTACTTGATACTAGTTAATGACACATTCTGCTTGTATGGGTTAGATTTCATCCAGAGCAAGGATAGATACCTCACTGTTGGAGGAGAATGGAAAAATAAATTTTTCAGCCTACTAGATTACAAGGACCTAGCTCCTTCTAGCTACTAAAGGTGATGAAAATTTTAGAGTAAAAATGTTGAAAAAATTCCAGAGATATATTTTGGCTAAAAGAGTTAAATTTATTTCTATATTTATAAAAATAAACTTTAAAGGAGGGGCCAAGACGTTAATGGGGTTTTTGAACCCTCCGGAACACAGGTATATGTCTGTTAAGCACAATATAGGTGCAATTATGGTTCCTGTTGGGTTTAAAAGGACTCCTTTCCAGAAGGTTGTGTGTAATTTCCTTGGGGTGGGGGTTATGCAGAACCTAAAAAAATAGTATAAGTCAGAAGGATCACTTACTAGGTCTAGATCCGGACTTATTCTTGATGGATGGACCAATATGCAGCAATTCAGGGTTCTGGAAGCTGGTGCTGAGGCAGGCTGGATGATTGGATGTTGATTTTGGCCAGAAAGTAAGGATTCAAGGGTTTTGTCTATAATTTTATCAGAAAGTGATCCAGGATCACACTTATTTCTTATAAGGGTTTGATGGCTTGAGTAAAAAACTATCTGAAGCAATAATGAATGAGTTAGAAATGGCTGGGGGAAGAGCCTTTATTTATATTGTTTGGGTCACCTCAGGGTACAGTCTTTGTACCAGCCAAAGGAGGGTGGCCCAGGCTAGTGCTGAGGACAGTGAGCCATCATTGTGTTTTTTTAGACCTGCTCTGGTCACTACAGAGGTACAGGAAGCCCTATTTCATCACTCTTGGGGCTTGATACATGTTTCTGTACCCTTGATAACCCCATTGTATCTACCAAAGAATTAGTATTCAATTAATATTTTTAAATATAAGTCATGGCTTCCTGAAGCCAGGGGTTTGAAAACATTCTCTGAGACCCCATTCTGGAAGAATATTTTGAGTCTGAGGCTCTTTTGTCCAGGTTGGGGTGTTTTAAATTCACTTAATTGGACAGTACACTCCTAGTAATGATTAGTTACGTACAGTGTTAGTTACCAGGGATACAAGGGGGGTGTTGTATGGCTGATTGGTACCTTTTGAGCCATCTAGCACAAAGCTAGGCCTCTTTTTATACTTAGTGCACACTCTCAGGGTGATAAAGTAACTAAAATGTACCCTTTTGAGTCCAAACCTACCGTACAGGCCCTTTTACAGGGGCCCTGACAACCTTTTATATAGTTCTAAAAAGGGTGCAGGGCCCATTACTCCGGATTTTTTGTTGGTTTATCTGTTTTAATACTATTCCTCACCACATGGTTGCGCTCTTTGAGCCCCATGTTGTGTGGAACAGGGCTTTAGGGTGTATAGGTGGTACCCTAAAGCCTGTTTCTGTTTTGGAAGAGGGGGGGGCTGTTCAGTGAGCCAGCTGGTTGCCTTGCGCAAAGGTATGGCTGGTGGCTAGGGGCCCACGCAAGGTAGTTGGTTGACTACCTTTGGGGCTTTCACAAGGGCTGCTGAATGCAAGCAGGGCTTGGAACAGAGGGGACTCCACTCTCAGTAGGCTTGGGGGGCAAGGATACTGGAAGATGCTACAAGGAGAAGAGTAGGATTGAATTGTAGTTGAGGTGCTGAATGACACTTTCTGGGATGGATTCCTAGTAAGAAGTAGTAAACTGATTTCTTGGGGGACAATCAGGAATATCAAGAAAGAGGCTGCTTCAATAGACAGGAGGCTGGACTAAAACAGAGGTACAGATGCCTTGGGGCTCAGACTATACATGTGATGACAAGGGTGAAGTCAAGTTAACAGAGAGGCTGATCAGGTATGCTACTATGTTGGGGTTAGGTTGCTCACTAAATTGGGGCTAGGATAAAGTTCTGGCTGTCTAAGTGGGAAATGTACAGTGAGAGGATGTATAGTGTACATGGAGGTCATGAAACTATGTACTAATTAGAGAGAGTATGTGATACAATCTGCAAGAGGATGTACATAAGGATTCCAAAAGGATAAACCATAGTGAGGTATAGGATAGGCAGAGTGAAGAAGGTTAGAGGATATTCAGAACCTGAGAGATTAAGTATGTGCAAGCCTAGGGAGTCTATATGTATAATGCATGAGGTTATACTATATGTAGATATGTAAGGCATGAAGATCCTGAGGATATTTGGTTGAAGGAGATATACTGATAAATTCTCCAGAGCCCTGAGGTTGAAGTTCCTGAGGTAAGTAGATTAGACCAAGGTTATACTGAGTTAGACCAAGTTAGGTGTTGGTATGACAGTACCCCCTGGTGAAAAGGAGGGAATCTCCTGATGACCACAAAAGGAGAGGTTGAAGAGGCCATCCAGGTATTCCATCAGCCATGTCTAACTTGATATTTCCTTCCCCCTAACCCCAACCATCACCACCATCCACCCCATTACCATCCTTATCCCCTTTTACCACATCACCTACACCAACCTACTCAATGGAGAAGACCACAAACTACCATCAAGTTCAACAAAACTACCCAAGCTGTGACAGATTCATCAATCTTGGAAGAATCTTTACCACCAGTATCAAACATAACTCTACAAAGTGTGAAAGTTGTAGACAGTATGGAAGAGTATGTGATATGGATAAGCAAGGCAGGAAGGCCATGGGGCCAATCTTATGGGTCCTGGAGAAGAGCCAACATTTTGAGGTGAAGGAGGCTCCAGATGATGATTCCATGACTTTAGCATATTCATCCACATTGGATGAATCTTCAGGTAAGTGCTGCCAGATTTTTGTGTTGGAGGTGTTTTAGTGCTGATATGGGTTTGAATAGTCTGTTTGATGCAGAAGACGCAGGAAAAAAGGGAGGCTTTGCGTCAAACTGGAATTTTGGCAATAGACCGTACATCAAAGCGTCAAGAGGAAGAATATGGAGAAGCCTGTAGAAGATGGGGCACCCCTCACCTAGACTCAGACAATGAAGTGGTCAAGGTTCTGTCAAAAAGAACTAGAAACAGTGAATTTTTCAAATCCATCAAACATGTCAAAGGAAGCTATCAAAGCGTCAAAAATCCACTTTGAACTGTCAAACGTTGAAGTGTCAAAGCTTGAAATCAAACCATTGAAGATTGAAGCGTCAAAGCTGGTTTTTGAAGCGTAAAAGCATCAAACCAATCTGTTGAAGCGTTGAGCCAAATTTTCAAAGTGTAAAATCAAATTGTCAAAGCATCAAACCCTTCCATCAAAGCGTCAAAGCAGTTTTTCAAAACGTTGAAGTTGCATGTCAAAGTGTTGAAGATGGGTGTCAAAGGAAGGAAGAAGCTTAAAATGCCAAGGGATGTTTAGAGATGGAAGTGAGTGAGATGGAAGATGAAAGAGAGACAACAAATAATGAAGATAAAGGAAAAGAAAAAGAGACCATTGTTGAAGACGGGGGAAGATCAGATGAATCCTTGGAGGTAGAAGATTTAAGGAATAAGATGAAGGCTTTAGAGGTGAAGATGAAGGTTATGGAAGATAGAAGAAACAGAAAGAAGGGAATTGAGAAGAGAAATGAAGCAGAATTTTGGTTGGAAGAAATAGAAAATGTAGAAATATTGTTGGAAATGATGGAAGGAAGAAGATTTAGAGAAGATTCAGTTTTAAATGAAGATCAAGTCAATCAATTGTTAGAAGTTTATAGTAGGAATTCTAGGAATTTAAATTCAAGTTTGCAGGAAGGTTTGAAGAAAGCTTGGGTTAGTGAGATAAGAAAAGAAAATTATGGATTCTTAGAGGCTAGAAAGAAAAATATTTCAGAAATAAAGAAAAGACTAGCTGATATATTGGCTTTAGCTGGTCATACTTTTGAAGTAGGTAATACTATAAGGGGTCCTAATTCTTATTGAGTTAACAAATTAGGGTAAAAGAGTTAGAAGATTTGATGTGTGAAGCTATCTGAAAATTTTTTTATGAGTAAGTATTATATAAATTAAATTTTATTTTATTTTTTATAAGAGAGTTTATTATGGTTATTATTTTTTTTGCATTGTTTTATTTTTTATTTTTTGTTAACTTTATTATTTACCATTACATATATATTTATTTTTTTGATAGTATATATATATATATATATTTTTGAAAGAAGAAATTGATTTTATTTTCATTTTTTTAAGGATATTTTTGGTTTTAAAGGATAGAGTGTATGGAAATCTTGAAGTAAAGTAGGTAAGTTGGTAAGATGAGAGTGAGGTTCCCAAGTAGTGTGTTCCTTGTCATTTTGGAAGCCTTTCCATTCAAAAAAGTAAAATAATTTCCCCCTATTAAGTTTTGAGTCCAATATCTGAGACACTTCCCATTCTTCTTCTCCATCAATTTTGACTGGTTCAGTTGGTGGTTGGTTCTTGGAGGATAGTGAGTTTTCCTGATATGGCTTGAGTAAGGAGGAGTGGAAAACAGGGTGAATAGTGGACCACTGTTGAGGATGTTGAAGCTTGAATGAATTTTTTCCAATCTGTTCTGTAATCAAAAAATGGCCTAACCATTGCTCTGAAAGCTTATTAGTTGTAAAATTAGTTTTGATATTTTCAGAAGAGAGCCAAAATTTGTTTCCAACAGCAAATGAGGCAGTAATATTAATTCTTTTTAGTTCAGCATATCTCTTATAAGTTTTAATTGAATTTTCCAGTTCAACTCCTAGTTGTTCCTGATTCTGGTGAATCTGAGTTATGTAGTGGATAGCAGGTTGATTATCTACTACATGGAGGCTGTAAACGTTGGGGTGTCAACTGTAAATGGTGAAGAATGGAGATTGCTTGGTGGAAGGATGGGTAGAATTTTTGTAGGAAAATTCAGCAAGAGGGATCTGTCACACCTTGCACTTAGGAATTATTGTCTTCATCACTTTGACATGTCCTCTCCTCAGTACCATCTACCTCAGTCTATAAGTGTGACACAAATAAAGCACAACATCAATGGTGCTATCTGCTACTTCCTCTGGCTTGCTTTGACCTTCCAATCTTGGCAACCAACTCAGTATATACTTGCAAACTTTGCGGTTAACTCCATACCGGTTGGCCATCCATTATGAGATCCAATCTCCTCCCCTGGCCCATCAAAAGCCTCGGACTTCCATCTTTGGTCACGCACTGTTTGTTAGTTCGCATCTACGTCTATCTAAGCCATCATTACTGTACAGTTTGCAATTCGACTAGTCCTTACCCTGCATACACTATTACTTCTAACTTGCATTACCTTCAACGTCATTTGCTCCTGTCCCAATTCATCATACATTTGTACGCTTGGATTCTATTGTCTTGCACTTACGCCATGGCCTCGGATATGATTGTACTACTGCTTTATTTCCTATCCCGTTCCTGTCATTCATTGCCTCACCGCCTTCAACTGTAGTTAGCTCACCACCAGGTTGTATCTAGTCACTTTGGATTACCTTATAAGGGCTACCCCCTTGCCTGATGATTGTCTCCTCAGTTAGTTAATTTCAAACGTTCTTGCATCTTGCTACAACCTAGTTATCACATTGGATTCAGGTTGAGTTTCCTTCCTTGGAACACATCCCATTCCTCTTGCTGTTTTTTGAGTGGCATAACTAAGTTTGCACTTTGCAACTGAGTCTTGCTATTTGCACTTGCCCTTGCACTCAGCATTCCTCTGCGCTTACAATCATCTAAGAATTGCCCTATAGTACGTGGGGTGGTCGTGTGACAGTAAATTAACTAACTCAACTCATCTATTGTAGCTTGCCAACCTATAGTAGACTTCTTGTTCTCAATGTCAAGTACTCGCTCAACCGGGAACGCTTCCCTCGCCCCTTACAATGATAATATCCATTGGGTAGGGAGAACCAGCGTTCCTTGGGCCCAACAACCCTTAGATCCCGTTCCTTCTTCTAAATCTCCATCTGTTGAACCCCTTGATGATCCTCAGACTCCTTCACGGGATTTTCCGACGGACCCTCTCGGGGAATTTGCAGATTCCGACCATTCTTCCAATGAAACCTTGACTTGTAGTAGACCAGGGGTTTGCACTACTGCTCCCAAGCCCAATGCTTCAACCCTGCTTTCAAAATTGATCCAGGCCCTCACTCATGGTGCCCAGCAATCTAGTCTGAGTACTCCTATCTTTTGCACTCCGGGCATGAAGCAACCCAATCACTTTACGGGAGAACACCCTCATAAGCTTAGATCCTACCTACAGTCTTGTAAAATCATCTTTTCAAACAACTCCAACAATTTCCCTTCCAATAGGCATAAAGTTATGTATGCTTTGTCATTCTTAGGAGGAAGAGCCTTGCAGTGGTTCAAACCTTACCTCAAACTTTTGTCCAGCAACAGTCCCACGTGTATTCTCAACAACTGGGACAGGTTTGAGCAACAACTGTTCACCCTGTTTGGCGACCCCAATGAAGTTCAAAATGCCAAATACAAACTTAATACTCTAGTTATGAAGGAAAATAGTAGAGCTTCCATTTATATTTCTCACTTTTGAACCTTGCAGTCTTGCATCCCGTTGAACAAGGCCGCTCTTCTATTCCATTTCCAAAAGGGTCTACCGGTACGCTTAATCAAACAGCTTGCAGTTGGGGGGCATAAGACAACCTCGCTCCAGCAGCTAATCAATTGAGTGATTGAGCTTGATAATGGCTATCACAACAAGAATTGCTCTTGGCAAAACAACCATGGACCGTCCACCTTGGCTCCAAGGGTGGACGACTCCTCAAAGAAGAACGCAAGGAACCCAAAACCATCCAAACCAACCCCAACTTCAAACGCAAACTCAAAAGGGAAAACCGTCACCAAAACTCCAAAGTTCTTGGACAAAGAAACTGAGATGCTATGGAACAAGGAACAGCTAAGGAGGGAGAAAAATGGGCTGTGTATGTATTGTGGAGGAAAAAATGCTGTCAACAGCTGTACAAAGTGGTTAGCGCGTGAAGCAGCTAAGCAGTCAAAAAATTAGCTTGTAGTTTTTCTGACACTCGCAAGGAAAACTACACATTATCTAAATTACCGCGAGTAAATCTTTGCACTTGCGAGTCACTAGGTGCTCCTAGTTTGAGATTTATCCTATTCAATTATGACAACACCCCTTATTGAGTCTTACTTGACTCTGGCGCTAATGTTTCCTTCATCAGTGAATATTTTGCCTCTTCCAAAAATCTTACGCATTCCAAGATAGATAAATTTCCTATCTATTTAGTAATTAGTGCGACTGAACCATCTTATTGGGTTTCCCAAAAGGCAAAATGGACCTTTGCATTCTCCAATTTCCCCAGCTTCAAATGGGATTTATTTGTCTTGGCTATACCCGGAATGGATGATACCATTCTAGGCCATGATTTCCTTGTTTACTGGAATCCGGATGTGAATTGGCAAGAAGGAGTAATTAACCTTCAAACCTCACACCCCCAGAACGCTAATCTTTCTGTCAAACAGGAATTAAACAGCCTACCTGACACTGTCAGTGAGTTGGATGACACTTTTCCGCCAGGAGATTTGCAATATCCTGACCTCCATTCCCAAATTCCCTCTTCAGATTTAGGAGTTATTGCTTACCTCCTTCCTTTTCCTTCAAAGAGAAAAAGACATCAACCAAACGGTGTATTTTGAGCTCCCTAATCCTCTTTCACCATGCAAGCACCTCAAATCCGGTGCTCAAAGATGAAAAGATTGAAGATTTAGAAATCATTTGAGAGTCTTTACCTTCAGTTTATCATGACTTCGCTGACATCTTCTCAGCTGCAAGAGCAGATAAACTGCCTCCATCCCTTCCTTACAATCACAAGATTGAACTTACCAGCCCACCTCCGGCACCAGGACCAGTTTACTCTCTCTCAACGCAAGAATCAATTGCGCTTCAAGACTACATTGCGGAAAATGTAGCAGAAGGATTTCTTCAACAAAGCAATTCAAATACCGGTTCACCTGTCCTATTTGTTCCAAAAAAGGACAGTGGAATTTGCCTTTGTGTTTACTACAGGAAACTGAACCAGGTAACCTGGAAGAATGCCTATCCAGTACCGCCTATGTCACATCTCCTCACCCTCTTCCATGGAGCTGCTTATTTCTCAAAGTTAGACCTTTGAGGTGCCTATAACCTAATTTGCATTATGAAAGGTCATGAGTATTTGACCGCAATGAGAACCCGGTTGGGCAGTTATGAGTATACCGTCATGCCTTTTGGCCTCTGTAACGCTCCTTCCACTTTTCAACATTTTGTCAACAACATTTTCTCCAATCTCATAGATAAATACCTTGTGGTATATCTAGATGATATACTAGTCTACTTGAGGAGCCTTGAAGATCACATTGCACATGTGAAAGAGGTGCTGCAGCAACTTTGCAAGAATGACCTGTTTGCAAAAGCCTCTAAGTGCAAATTCCATTCCTCTTCTCTTTGGTTTCTAGGTTTTGTAGTCTTGCAGCAAGGACTATTGATGGACCCAGCCATAAGAAAACACATATTGGAATGGCCCCCACCTTCTTCCGTTAAATCCCTTCAAGTTTTCCTTGGTTTCAGTAATTTTTATAGGAGGTTCATTGAGCATTACGCCAAGAAAACTGTGAATCTTACTAACCTTCTTAAAAAAGAAACTCCTTTTGTTTTTATCAAATAAGCTGCTTCGGAGTTTGAAGCTCTGAAGAAAGCGTTCACCACTGCTTGAATACTTGCTCACTTCAACAAACTGGCTCGCACTATTGTCAAAACAGACCCAAGCGACTATGCGATTGCAGGAGTAATCTTGCAGTTCTCTTCCTCCACTTCTCTTTCTCATCCCGTAGCTTTTGAGTCTTGCAAGTTGCTCGCTGCAGAGCTTAACTATGACATTCATGACAAGGAACTCCTTGCAATTGTTTATTGCTTAAAGAAATGGGGTTCATACCTTTTGAGCCTTAGGGAATCCTTTGAGGTTTTAACTGATCATAATTCTTTAAAGTATTTCATGAGCTCAAAATTCCTCACACGTAGACAGGCACAATGAGCCAAATACCTCTCTGAGTTCCACTTTACAATCACGTACCGCCCTGGGAAACAAGCGGTAGTCCCTGATGCTTTATCATGTTGGGACGGCGTTTACCCAGGGGGGGGAGCACCTTTGCCAAAAACAACCCTGAAAATGTTAGGACACTCTTCTCAACCCAATCTGCCCAACTCAGTTTGATCATTGCTCACTTACAAGATTTGGCTTCTGAACTCCAACAAGCTCAACGCGACGACCCCAAGTGCATCAAACTTTGCAAGAGTGAAAACTTATTAGATAGTAGTTACAGTATTGATGATAATGAATTTCTAGTCTATGATAATTGTATAGTAGTACCAGATAATTCTTGCATTAAGTTAGATATCTTCAAGTCACGGCACAATTCTCCGCTTGCTGGTCATCATGGGCAGGATAAAACCTACCAATTGATTGCAAAAGACTTCTACTGTCCTGGTATGACCAAAGAAGTAAAAGACTATGTTAGCGTGTGCTATGATTGCAATCGTAACAAGTCCTCAAAACAACGGAAGTATGGGCTGCTCCAGCCACTTCCAATTTGGCCTCATCCTTGGCACTTGCTTTCTATGGATTTCATCTCTCAATTACCTTCTTCTAGTGGATATGATGCTATTCTAGTAGTAGTAGATTGCTTCTCAAAGATGGCTTTATTTCTGCGCAGTAATTTGACGGCCTCTTCAGAAGACTTGGCTAACTTGTTCATAGAATATTTATTTTTGAAACATGGCCTCCCTGGCAATATAGTTAGTGATTGTGGATCTCTGTTTGTCTCAAGCTTCTGGACCTCGCTATGCCAACATTTGAAGATCACTTGCAACTTATCAATGGCGTACCACCCAGAAACGGATGGGCATACCAAGCAAGTTAATCAGATTCTCAAACAATATCTTTGAATGTATGTCGCCTATCAACAAGATGACTGGTCGCAATGGCTCCCATTAGCCAAACTTGCCTACAACAACTCCACTTATTCCTCCACCAAACAGTCGCCCTTCCAAAATCTTTATGGTAGAAACCCGACTTTCTCTTCCCTTCATGTAGCACCTTTTCAACCTGCTACCAATTACCTTGAACAAATTCAATCCCTTCAATTGCAACTTCAAACCAACCTCAAAGAAGCAAACCAGCACTATAAGGAGCAAGCAGACCAATCTTGCACTACGGCTCCAACCTTTGCAGTAGGAGATCAAGTGTGGCTTGATGCTTGCAATATTTGCAGCACTTGCCCAAATCGCAAACTCTCCAAAAGAAAGCTTGGCCCCTTTAAAGTAGAATCAGTCATCTCCCCTAACGCCTTTAAACTTACTTTACCTGCAAAATGGAAAGGTATCCACCCAGTCTTTCATGTGTTTCTCCTAGAGCCAGCTCAAGTCCTATACCCAGGCAAGAATCATCCCCCTCCCAAACCGGTCACTGTCCTTGATCATCAAGAGTGGGAAGTAAGCCATATTCTGGATTCCAGGTTACGCAAAGGAAAACTTCAATACCTTGTTGAATGGTCTGGCTTCCAGTCCAACAAAGATTGCACCTCGTGGGAACCAGCCCATCACCTTTGCAATTCTCCCAATCTGATTCAAGATTTCCATGCAAGCTACCCTTGCAAACCTTGACAATCATGATTCCATCCCATCCAATCCAATTTCACTCCACATTCCATCCCATCCAATCCCATTTCATTCCACATTTCACCCAATCCCATTTCATTCCACATTTCATCCCATCCAATCCCATTCCATTTCACATTCCATCTCATCCAACCGCATTCCATTCCACATCATCATTCCATCAGTCAATTCCTTCATCTCACCGTGTTATTCCTTCCTCTCATCCCCCTCTCATTCCTATCAAATAAAATTCCATTCCTTATACAAAAAAAAAAGAGAAAAATTTATTTATAAAATATATATATATATATATATATATTTATAATAATAAGTTACAAAGTTTCCTTCACTTCTTTCTCCGCATCCTCCCAATTTGCCGTCAATGCCGCAACCATGGACCAAAAGGTATCCAGATCTTCATCATTTATCAGTGCGGACATCCTTTGGAGAACCAGCACCTCTGTTACAATGTGCCTCTTGAATATCTCCTTGCACCTTGCAATTCAAGCTTGCTTTGGCCAAGAATTCCATCCACCTTCCTCCAAGAGTTCTTTGTACGCTCTCTTCCTTTGGCCTCCCAAAAAACCTTCTCCAATGTCACCCATCAGTCGCCTTGCATCAGTTTCAACCGGCCCTACAACTTGCAATTGATCTGCTTCACCTTGGCCCTCCATTCCTTCCGTTCCCGCCATTCCATCCCTTCCATCTCCTCCATTCCCTTCTCCTAATTCTTCCATTACAACCTCCTCTTCTTTCTCCATTCCCTCTCTTCCTCCATTTCTGTCTCCATCTTCTCTATCTCCCAAATCTCTTTCCACTTTGTTCCTTTCTTCCTCCCTTGCTTCCTCAGTTATGACCCCAACCGGTTCCACACCGTGCACTTCATCTTGCACCTCAGCATTCATCTGGGCCCCCAGAAGTTCAGTTGGCGGACCCCAGTAAGGTGGTGGTGGCGGTGGTGTGTTTTTGGTGTATCTCCCGAAATGGGGAAAAACTAACAAGACAAGTAAAATTTAGTTACTACCTTTATTATAACTAGTCATTCCCAATTAGTACTCACCAGGAACTTGATTACCCAAGTATTCAATCTCCGGCAACGGTGGTATCTTGTAATTAACCCTTGGCGCAGACCTACAACTCCAAATCTCCCTTGATGACTCCGCGGGACCATCAACAGCCAAATCAATATTTATAGGGAAATTACAGGCTACCTTGCAAAGAGGACATTGCTCGCACTTGCCTTGAAGAACTTGGACGGCAGTACTAGGGATACATTGCTAGTTTTGACAAATAAAGTTTTTGCAAAGGTGGGACAACAATTAAAAAATTTTATATAATTTATAAGTCTAACAAGTAATGAATTAAATAATAAGTAAAGGGTATACAGTATTTATTAACGACTTGAAATCAATGGGAAAATTTATCTGAACGCTTGCAGGAGCTTGCATCTTTATACCCTGGCAACTGTCACGCCTCGCACTTAGGAATTATTGTCTTCATCACTTTGACATGTCCTCTCCTCAGTACCATCTACCTCAGTCTATAAGCGTGACAAAAATAAAGCACAACATCAATGGTGCTATCCGCTACTTCCTCTGATAGGGACTCAGGTAGGGAGTGGGAAAAGAAAAAATTGGAAGCCCCAATTGCATCCTCATCTAGAGTTACAATTGAGGAAGAAAATTCTTCTTCACAAAAGGAACAAGTTGTTCTGTCACAAGTTGAATTGAATAAAGGTGGTGGGTTTTGTTGGCAACTCAAGGACTTTGTTGCGCTTCTTTTCCGCAATCCCTCTTCCGTTGGAAGCCACAAAATGCCCTCAAACCTCCAGTGTGGGTACGCAGACTGCTAAAACAAATCAAAATCAAATCAAATCAAGAAAAAAAAAACAAGAATCAAAAGATGGTGGTACTAAATTCACAATGTTTTAAGACACATTCATGACTCAACATGGGCCTTGTGGCAAAACTCAAAACCAACTTTTGGTGGTGAACAGATTTCAAATGTTAGTTTTTTTCCATTTTTTCATACTTTCTATATGTTTATGTTTTAATACCTTTTTATGTTTTTATGTTTTTTTTTTGTTTTGTTTTATATTTTTGTATGTTTTTGTATATCTTTTACATATTTTTTCATCTTTTTTATATTGATTCATATTTCTGCACATTTTTACATATTATCTGATCTCTTGATATTTTTTTATATTGTTATATATGTTTACTTTTTTTTACATATGTTCAACCAGCAAGGCTATTGGTTGGTGATAAGGATCAGGCCACAGAGGGGCAAAGACTCAGGGTCAAAATGGATCAGGGGGCAATCAAAGATATACCCAGGATAAGGATCAGGATTAAATTTCACAATGATGGGGGGGGACACAGGCACACACCCCTATGGATGATTCTCTTAGCTGGGGATCCGATGATCTCCTCTCAAAAAGCAGGGGAGAGCCCCTCTTTTTATAGACCATATGCCTATAAGCTATTTACAAGAGAGATTTACAAATGAGAGCGGAATTTTTTTTTTTTTTTTTTTTTTTTTGATGAGGATCAAGATCATGAGAAAACAAAAGAAAAAAAAACAAACAGGTACTCAGAGACCAAGAAATCCAAAGGGGGGGACGCCCGCGGGCATCCGACGGGCCGGGCAGACTTCCGTGGCCACGGATGACCGCCGGCCGGTGTCTGACGGGCATTGGCAACTGCCAAGACCCGCGGATGACCGCTGGC
The DNA here is from genome assembly GCA_025617555.3 of Puccinia polysora. Classification (NCBI taxonomy): domain Eukaryota; kingdom Fungi; phylum Basidiomycota; class Pucciniomycetes; order Pucciniales; family Pucciniaceae; genus Puccinia; species Puccinia polysora. Next base: position 23,547,987 of record CM062639.1, on the reverse strand, counting down.
CGGTGTCCAATGGGCATCGGAAACTTCTGAGACCCGTGCAGGCAACCAACAACGTAAGAGACCTACGGAGGACTGCGAGCTAAGAGGGGAGGAAGAGAGGTAGGCTTGTTGATCGCAGAGAGTTTGAGTTCAAGGAGGTGGTCAAGATGCCATTCATGGTGGATTGGATATCATCAAGGATCTTCTGAGGGTCTTTGAGCCTGCCTCCATCCTTGGAGAGATTGTCGAAATTGGATGAGAAGGTGGTTGGGTAGACGCTAGCACCAATTGAATGATGACCGTTACTGGATGGAGAGTGGCCAGCCTGAGGCTTGTTTGCAGTCGAATTCAAGATTGAGTAAAATGGTGTGTTGTGGCCAATTTTGGCCTATGGGAGGCCTTAAACCTTGGGAAGCATCAAATAATGTCATTTGGGATAAAGTTCACGAGTGGACGCCAAACACCCACCATGAAAAGCTACCCAACCATCATATGCCTTCATAAATATCCAGGATTTTCATGATGGTAAATGATGGTTCATGTGGGTGCAAATGCACCATAACTTTTACAAACTCTTGACCAAGCATTGTAAGGGTCCATTTGGCAGATGACTTGTAACTGTAACTGCTGGTTAAAAGTTAAAAATCTGCCCATGAGTGAAGACTCAGCTGCATAGTGCAAACTTAGTTATGCCACTAAACAAACGGCAAGAGGAATGGAATGTGTTCCGAAAAAGGAAACTCAACCTGAGTCCAATGTGATAACTAGGTTTTAGCAAGATGGGAGAACGTATGAAATTAACTAACTGAGGAGACAATCATCAGGCAAGGGGGTAGCCCTTATAAGGTAATCCAAAGTGACTAGATACAACCTGGTGGTGAGCTAACTACAGTTGAAGGCGGTGAGGCAATGAATGACAGGAACGGGATAGGAAATAAATCGGTAGTACAATCATATCCAAGGCCATGGCGTAAGTGCAAGACAATAGAATCTGAGCGTACAAATGTATGATGAATTGGGACAGGAGCAAATGAGGTTGAAGGTAATGCAAGTGAGAAGTAATAGTGTATGCAGGGTAAGGACTAGTCCAATTTCAAACTGTACAGTAATGATGGCTTAGATAGACGTAGATGTGAACTAATGAACAGTGTGTGACCAAAGATGGAATTCCAAGGCTGTTGATGGGCCAGGGAAGGAGAAAAAACCTTCCACCAGTCCACGCCCAAGAAGTTTTCCAGCTCAATGTCCACCGGAAGCACCAGACGCTTTCCATAGAGAAGTTTTTAGGGCAAGTAGCCTGTTGAGCTTTTGACCAAGATCCTGTCCACAAAGAGGACCGCCAGAAGGGCCTCCTGCCACACCTTGCTGTCCTCACCAACCATTTTTACCATGGCGTCCTTGATAGGCTGATGACCACGTTTGATTATCCCGGCGCCCTCCGGATAGTATCCCGTGACCCGCCCAAACTGAGCTCCACAATTTGGAACCAGCGTCATCAGACGACCCCGGAACTCCCCGCCTCCATCAATGGTGACCAGGCAAAGCAAACCGTACCGCGCAAACCAATCTTCCTCTAGAAACTGAGCAACCTTCTCCGCCAACAACGTCACCAGGATAAGCCTCAACCCAACCCAATAGATTGTCCTGCGCAACAGCAGGTACACAAACTTTCCCGCCTTTATGTGGACTACATCAAGGGAGACCCGCCCAAACAACGCATCCTCCCCCATAGGGTGACCCACCTCCCTGGGCAGCCTGGAGCTCCGCCGTTGACACGCTTCACAAGACTTCACCCATTCACGCATCACCCACACCACCAAGGGGGGGGGCATGGAATCAGACCATCACATCATTGGATTGGATCAATCATCTAACCAAAAGATTAAAGGAACTCATACTGGATACACATCCAGGTGGAATGTTCTTAGGATTGAAGGATTGGCAATTTCACACTCTCTCTATTTTTCTATTTCTCATTTAAGTGCAACTTTGGGCATCCTCATCTCCTTTCAGACGCAGGAAACCGTTAACTTCCAAACCTTGGGACAATTATAGGGGGACAACCCTTATTCTTTCCACAGTTGACCTTCCAATCTCGGCGACCAACTCAGTATATACTTGTAAACTTTGCGGTTAACTCCATATTGGTTGGACATTCATTATGAGATCCAATCTCCTTCCCTGGCCCATCAACAGCCTTTGACTTCCATCTTTGGTCACACACTGTTTGTTAGTTCGCATCTACGTCTATCTAAGCCATCATTACTGTAAAGTTTGAAATTGGACTAGTCCTTACCCTGCATACACTATTACTTCTCACTTGCATTACCTTCAACGTCATTTGCTCCTGTCCCAATTCATCATACATTTGTACTCTCAGATTCTATTGTCTTGCACTTACGCCATGGCCTCGGATATGATTGTACTACTGCTTTATTTCCTATCCCGTTGTGGTGTCAATTTATAGACACGGATTGGGAACTGCATCGCGGCTGCGCACTCAGCATTGGGGGCAAGCCGGCTCCGCACTAGGGTATGCAGAGTGCTCAGCAGCAGCCGCTGTTTGGCTCCGCACCTGGTGGACGGCTCAGGCTCAGCATCAAATGCGGCGTGGGCGGCGATCCGCCCCGGGGATCGGATTTGGAAGGTAGTGCGCTTGACTAGGTTTGCGGGCGCGCCCGTTTGGATACGTAGGGGCGGAGCAATCCGTGGGCTATGAAGGAACAGATGGAGCGCGCCCGCAAGCGCGCGGATCATGCCGGATATTACCAAACATCCACAACGGGCGCGGACAAACGGATACGGACAGGTGCGGGGGGCTCCAAGTAGGGCGCGGTGCAAGGACTGCTTCATGAGAAGGACAAACCAGATGGATGGAACGGCATATGGACAACGGGGGGAGTTTGGTACGGAGGAGGTGGGGAGAGGAGGCTAGGGTTTCTGTTTCGGGATTGTTTTGTGATTCTTTGTCATACTGTCATTTGCGCGTGTACTTAGGTTAGGGTTGAGGGGGAGGACTTATCCTCACTCCCAACTCCGGGTTAGAGGAGGGGCATGCATGCATGGATGCAGAGGAGGAAGAATCACATCACATCATCGGATTGGATCACTCATCTCACCAAGAGATTAAAGGAACTCAGAACGGATACACATCCAGGTGGAAAGTTCTTAGGATTGAAGGATTGGCAATTTCTCTCTCTCTCTCTACTTTTATTTATCTCTTTATCTCCTTATTTCTATTTCTCATTTAAGTGCAACTTTGGACATCATCATCTCCTTTCATACGCAGGGAACCGTTAACTTCCAAACCTTGGGACAATTATAGGGGGATAAACTTTATTCTTTCCACACCTTTCCTGTCATTCATTGCCTCACCGCCTTCAACTGTAGTTAGCTCACCACCAGGTTGTATCTAGTCACTTTGGATTACCTTATAAGGGCTACCCCCTTGCCTGATGATTGTCTCCTCAGTTAGTTAATTTCATACGTTCTCCCATCTTGCTACAACCTAGTTATCACATTGGACTCAGGTTGAGTTTCCTTCCTCGGAACACATTCCATTCCTCTTGCCATTTGTTGAGTGGCATAACTAAAATTGCACTTTGCAACTGAGTCTTGCTATTTGCACTTGCCCTTGCACTCAGCATTCCTCCGCGCTCACAATCATCAAAGAATTGCCCTATAGTACGTGGGGTGGTCGTGTGACAGGATCCAGGTATCCCAGTTGTCTTGGTGGTAACTGACATACATCCTAAGAAATTTTTCTAGGATCTGATTTACCCTTTCCATTTTCCCATCTGTCTCAGGGTGATAAGCTGTGGAGACAGTTATTTTTACCTGTAATTTTTCACATAAAATTTTCCAAAAGGAAGAAACAAATAAAGATCCTCTGTCACTGACAATTTCAGTTGGGAGTCCATGCTTAGTGAACACATGGGAGATTAGTAGGTTAGCTAACTCCGCAGAGGAGATATCAGTTCTATTTTTAATAAAGAGAGAAATTTTTGAAAAAAAATCAACTACCACAAGGATTGAGTCAAATCCATTGGATAGTGGCAGCTGTGAGATGAAGTCCATAGAGAGTGAAGTCCAGGGAGAATCTGGAATTTGTGGGGGTTGAAGGAGTCCAAACTTCTTGTGATGACTGGATTTGTTTCTGCTGCAAAGGTAACAAGAAGAAACATAATCTTTGATAAAGGAATTCATATATTCCCAGTGGAAATCTCTTTTTACTAGATCAATTGTTTTGTCTTGTCCAGGGTGACCAGAGAGAGGGGAGTTGTGTTGTTGTCAAAGTATTTCAAGTTGAATTTGTTTTTCCTCCTTGGGGATTGCTATTCTATTCTGGAAAATAAGGAGTCCAGTGTCTGGGTCTATGAGGTAGCTCTTTACTTTTTCTTTTATATGTAAGTTCAGAATAATCTGTTGGGTTGATTTGTTGGAGATCTGGGATTGAAGTAAGTTGTGCAAGTGTGTATCAACTTGTTTTTTAGAGATAAAGAAAATTCTAGAAGGTTCAAAGTCAGTCTTTTTCAAGAGTTTTTTGACATTTTCTGGATTCTTTTCTGCATATGGAATCCCCCCTTTGGCATAAAGGTTTTCTCAATGTGACAGCACATCAGGAACTATTAAGTGTTTTCCAGGTCTATAGAATATAGTAAAGTCAAATTCTGATAGGGCTTCAGCCCAATGGGCTTGACAATGAGTCAAGACTTGAGAAGTCATAAAATATTTAAGGGAAAAGTGATCAGTGAGAACTTCAAAATGAGATGAAAGACTGAGGAAGCAAGCTCTCTAGATCTTGATGGCACATACAATGGCCAGGAGTTCCTTATCATGGATTTCTTAATTCAGTTCAGCACTACCCATTCTTCTGCTTTCAAAAGAAATTGGGTGTTTGGTTCCTTCAGGGGAGACTTGAGTGAGGACAGCCCCTAGGGTATAGTCACTAGCATCAGTCTCCAAAAAGTTTTTTAAGGAAAGATCAAAATATCTAAGGATAGGGGCCTTGGTAAAGGCTAATTTGAGGTCCTCAAACTTCTGCAGAGCCCCTGGGGACAAAGGAAAGATGGAGTCTGAACCAGTTAAAGCAATGAGGAGGGAGACCTTTCTGAAATAGTTAATGATAAACCTGAATTAAAAATTAAAAAAACCCAAAAACTGCTGCAAGGCCTTTTTTGCTTGTTGGTGGTGGCCAGTCCAAGATCATTTGGACCTTGGAGGTTTACATTTCAATACCATTCCTAGAGATAGCTTAACCTAAGTAATCTACTGAGGAGGCATGAAATTCACACTTGGAAGCTTTTGCATATAAGTTGTTTTTACAAAAGACTTCACACACACAAGCTGTATATTCTACTAAGTTTTTTGAAAAAATAAGAATTTCATCAAGGTATACCACCACACAGCTGGTTAGAACGTCTGCAAAAATTTCATTAACAAGACATTGGAAGGAGGCAGGAGCATTTTTTGGCCTAAATGGCATTACCAAATATTCAAAATTTCCAAACTGAGTTCTGAATGCTGTAATATGTTCATCCCCTTCTTTAATTTGAAGCATATTTTAAGCACCCCTGAGGTCAATTTTTGAGAAAATGGTATAACCGGAAAAGACTTTTAATAAGTGAGTCATGGGAGGAATAGGATACCAACTCTTTTGAGTAACAGCATTAAGTTTGTGATATTCAAAACACAACCTAAAACCACCATCCTTCTATATCACAAAGGGGAATGGTGTTCCAGTTCTTGAAGTTCTGGGGGAATGAAAACTTTCTCTATATTTTTTGCCATATAGGCTTGTAGGGCCTCCTTCTCATGGTGACTGAGGGAGTAGATAGGCCCAAGGGAGGCAAAAGGCCTTCCAGTCTGATATGGTGATTGTAAGCATGGTGAGGAGGGATTTTATCAGCTTTAACCTTGGAAAAAACATCTAAAAAGCCATGGTAAGATTCTGGAACTGTCTCCATCACAGTTCCAATTTCATCAGTTTCTTCATCTTCATCTAGTCCTTCAGCAGTAGTCTGCTTTGGGGCAGAGTCAGAAGTGGAAATAATTATACACAAGATTTGAACAGATAGATCATCCTCTATTTCCTCCAAGAATTTCAGAGAATTTCCAAAGAATATCCTGTTCACAGAAGTGGTTGTTAAACTCAAGGGAAAGTGTTATGAGTGCATAGATTCTGAAGGGGGGGCAGGAGAAGTTATCTGCAGATTCACTGGCGGAAGATGAGTAGTGGGCAAAAATATTTGAACAGAAGGGGAATGATCCAAAGTTGGTTGGTGCCTTGGGGTGATCAATCCCCATTGCCAGTTTACCTCTGGTTTCCAGAAATGTAGGAAGTCAATACCTAGAATAATACCTTCTTTTTTAAGAGTATCAACAACCAAGAAATCCCATCCTAAGTTGGGAAAGGAAGGTAGGGAGAATTTAAAGGAAACCTTATGAGTGATCTCCTGGGAAGGTGAGTCAGAAGGATTGAAGTTAAATAGAAAGATAGGAGTGGTCAGAGGTTTGGGAGAAAGAGAAAAATTTGAAACCATAGATTTGGAAATAACAGATTGAGTTTATCCAGAGTCAACAAGTACGCTATAGGCCTGATTATTGAAGAGATAAATAAAACGCAAGTCTTGAGTAGGGAGGTTAGAGTCTTTCCCTTCCAAAGTTTGTACTCAAATGTTGGAGGGCTGATGGTCATGGAGTACGACATTTCCATCACCTAGTCTTTTCCCTGTTTGGGTTTACCAGGAGTGCGCTTTTGGCCAGGTTTAAATTATGGAAGTTTCCTGCAGAGGCTAAACTTGTGAGCACCTCCAAAGTAGTCAAACAAACCCTCTATTTACTTTCTAGCCTTTTCTTCAGCCTTGAGGTGTCCATCCTCAACCACATTGGGATTGGGAACATAGGTTGGAGCAGAATTAGTAGGGGTTGCCTTTGCTTTCCCCTTGAACCTACCTTGTTGGCTGGGCTGTTGAGATTTTTGAGGATTTGAAGATATGGATCCAGGTCTTGAGGTCTGATGGGAGCTGAAGGAATTTTCACGGATCCTTTCATGGTAGCGGGTATCATACTTAAGGAATATGTCCATTAGTTCTTGCAAGGCTTCTTGAGGTCCATCATAGCCAGCTATTTGGTACAGTATTCTTGCTGGGAGTCCCTTTCTAAAATGGAAGAAAAAAGCTTTATAACCCCATCCAGAGCCCTTAGTCATAAGTGTAATGAATTCAATGATATAGTTAGTTGCATAACCAGTATCTTTAATCTTAAGGAGGGTCAGTTCTTTCTCAGCACATTGGATTTCCAGAAAACCCCCAAAAAGGGTATGGAGCTGTTGATTAAATAGAAACCAAGAGTTAAGTATGAAATCTGGCTCATGATTACCAATGTGAGCAAGATATGGTTGGATCCATCAACTAGCATTTCCTGTAAGGTAAGAGACTGTAAAGAATAATTTCTTTCTGTCATTAGCAAAGACCCTCTCATCAGTAGCAAAGGTGAGTTCATAAGCTTGGAGGAAGAGTCTGAGCTTGATTGGGTTTTTCCCATCAAATTTTTCTTGAGAATTGATAGATGGAGATTTAAAGTTAGTAGAAGGTTCATGGTCAGCAGGTTTAGAGAAATGGGTCATTGCAGTGTTCATTTGCTGAAGAATGGCCAGAAGAGCAGGTTAAGTTGAAGGGCCCTGAGAGGTGGAAGGAAGGTTAGTGGCTGGGGAAGTTGAAGGGACTGCTTTTGCATTAAAAGTTGGGCTAGGATTACCCCCTGGGGAGGGTGAATCAAAGCCACTCAAGATTCTTGAATAAAATCCTGGGTCCCCATCCTCATCCTCATCATCTTCTTCTTCTCCTGGGATTGGGACCATGCTGGAATTTTAGGAAGGGAAGTCCAAGCCATGGTAGTCTGGAATTGGAAACTGACCTACAACCCTGTGGAGGCTAGCATTGTCAGAAGAACCAATAGTAGAAAGACATACTTGTGGTATAGGCTCCAATAAGCCAGTATCCGTAGGGGTAGAAGTGATAGCCACTGGTGCTGGAAGGTTAAAAAAAGCTCTACCATGAGCTCTGGGAGTAGAAGGGTCTAAAAGTTCAGTGGTACCTCTCCATCTGGAACTAAGGGTGACAGCTGGGCTAGAGTTGTGAGAAAAGGTAGCATGTTGTGGGAGAGTTCTTATTATTGAGGATAAATAATTACCCAAAAGTTCTTCTTCACTTTAGAACAAGAATAAAATGATTAAAAAGATTTTTCCCTGATTACCTTAATTATTGTCAAATTAACCGTTGAAGTACCTTGTCCAAGCGCCAAAGTGTCAAAGTGTCAAAGTGTCAAAGTGTCAAAGTGTCAAAGTTTCAAAGTGTCAAAGTGTCAATGTGTCAAAGCATCAAAGTGTCAAAATGTTGAAGCTTCAAAGAGAAAATTAGATTATAAGTGGGCCTTTTATGGAGGTTTGACAGTAAGGTAAGGGGTAAAATGAAAATGGCCACAAATCAAATAGCCAAGTTCAAGTTTTGGGAAGGAAATAAAGCAAAAAAAATTGTGGCAACTCAATAGCAAGATTTGATTCTGTCTTGAGGATAAGGATTGTGGTTGGTGAAGAAGGGGTTATTGGGGAAGAAATCAGTTTAATTTCAAAAAGGCTACTGAATGCAAGCAGGGCTTGGCACAGAGGGGACTCCAATCTCAGTAGGCTTGGGGGGCAAGTATACTGGAAGATGCCCCAAGGAGCAGAGTAGGATTAAATTGGAGTTAAGGTGCTGAATTACACTTTCTGGGATTAATTCCTAGTAAGAAGTAGTAAACTGATTTCTTGGGGGACAATCAGGAAGAGGAAGAGAAGGGCTGCTGAAATAGACAGGAGGCTGGACTAAAACAGAGGTACAGATGCCTTGGGGCTCAGAATACATATGTGATGACAAAGGAGAAGTCAAGGTAACAGAGAGGCTGATCAGGTATGCTACTACATTGTGTTTAGGCGGCTCACTACATTTGGGCTAGGCTACAGGTCTGGCTGTCTAAGTGGGGAATGTACAGTGAGAGGATTTACAGTGTACATGGAGGTCATGACACTATGTACTAATTATAGAGAGTATTTGATACAATCTGCAAGAGGATGTACATAAGGATTCCCAAAGGATAAACCATAGTGAGTTATAGGATAGACAGAGAGAAGAAGGTTAGAGAATATGCAGAACCTGAGAGATTAAGTATGTGCAAGCCTAGGGAGTCTATCTGTATAATGCATGAGGTTAGACTATATGTAGATATGTAAGGCATGAAGATCCTGAGGATATGTGGTTGAAGGAGATATACTGATAAATTCTCCAGAGCCCTGAGGTTGAAGTTCCTGAGGTAAGTAGATTAGAATGAGGTTAGACTGAGGTTAGACTGAGTTAGGTGTCAGGATGACAGCCACATTGCTTGGGGAGATTGAAGGCATTTCAGTTAGAGGTAAGGTCATTCTTTGAAAACTTGCGGAGCCATTGCTGCTTAGTGGCTGGGAAATAGAATTGGGCATTGATTGATTGGGATTGGGCTGACTCTGTGACAAAATCTAACCAGTCAAGATGAAACTGTGAGGCAAATGGGATGTGGGGGACAGGATTGGACAATTATATCTGTGGGAGTTTTGGGGAGTGTCAGGAGGCATAGTTTGAGACAAGTCAGATATAGAGGGCAGGACATCTTCTGATTGGGGAATGGTGAGGATGGTAGGTGTGGTCCATTGAGAATGATTTCCAGTAGGGCTGGGGGTCAAATCAAAGCAAGATTTGCATGTGTTATGTATAAAGGGGAGAGGGGGGGAGGTAATGGTAACTGGAGAGAGGCTCAAGAGGATGTATGTACTTTTAAATGCATACATGAAGCCAAATTTTGGTCCAGACATGAATTTGGAGTCATTTGGATTTTGGGCCTATGGGAGATGTGAAACCTTAGAAAGCTTTGTAAAGCATCAATTTGGAAAATGTGGAAGGGTGGACGCCAAACACCAAACATGCAACGCTTCAAAAGTGTTGTATACCTTCATGAAAATCCTGCATCTTCATGACAGTATAAAACACTTTTTGTGGGCCCAAATATGCCCTTAATTATTATTGTGGACAGACATAACCAAAACTACATAGAAAAATTAAATATTTACATTGTACAAACATTAACCACACTAAACAACAATGGTTTTACTACTACCTAAACTAAAATATTCCAACCAAACAGGTACAATATAAATGGAAAAACAAAATCATTGCAATTCAAGACTCATGCATTCATTCCACAACAGGCTATGAGCCTATGGCTTGAATTTGGAACAAAATTTTTTGTTTCCCACTTGCCCTTTTTTTACAAAAAGGAGGTAAAAAAATTTCCTGGTTCAAAGGCATGACATTGTATTATGCCAAATAGTCTTAGTTTGATGCTGAAGCATTGGGTGGTATATTTTTCATTGTTAGCACCTGTCTTGTGTTGAAGTGCCGTTGAGATTTTATGCCACATTTTTCTTTTAGGATCTTCCCTATTTCTGTTTCTTTGCCATACTATTGCTTCTATCTCTTGAGATATGATAAATGCTCCCATTCAGTCATCAGGACCCCAGTCCCTGCATGCTTGTAGTTTTTTTTGTAGTTGGTGTGGAGAATTTGGAACAAATAATGATAGTTTAATTGATCAGAGCTAGATATTTATATCTATGAACTTAGGTATGCGTAGCAGGGCTTGGTGAGAAGTATATGTGATTAGCGTGTCTAAGTCACAACAATCCCCCCCCCTGACCAAACCCACTGCATACCTGTAACAAATCTTAGCGGAAATCTTACTAGTAATAATTGAGACACTACCCATTGATAATCAGTAACCTTTGGTCAAAACTCTTCTTATTTTGGTTTTGTTTATTAAATGGGTAATGTTAAATTCATGGCTCATTGAGCTGTGTACACGGCTCTGTACACAGCTATTTGAGTTGTGTACAAAGATCTTTGAGTCGTGTACACGGCTCAATGGGCCGTGTGGCACCCTACACGGCTCAAATGAGCCATGTGGCATGCTACAAGGCTCAAATGGGCCGTGTGGCATGCTTTATGTCTCAAATGGGCTGTGTGGCATGCTACATGTCCCATCTGAGTTTTACGGCATTCTAAACAACTAAAATCACGTTGTGTAGTCTCCACTAAATAATAAATAATGAATAATAAATAATGAATAATAAATAATAAATTAAAAATAATAAATAATAAATTATATATAATAAATAATCAATAATAAAAAATAAAAAATCAATAATAAATAATAAATAATAAAAAACAAAAAATAAATAATAAATAATAAATAATAAATGATGAATGATAAATAATAAATGATAAATAATAAATAATAAATAATAAATAATACATAATACATAATACATAATACATAATAAATAATAAATAATAAATAATAAATAATAAATAATAAATAATAAATAATAAATAATAAATAATAAATAATAAATAATAAATAATAAATAATAAATAATAAATAATAAATAATAAATAATAAATAATAAGTAATAAATAATAAATAATAAATAATAAATAATAAATAATAGATAATAGATAATAAATAATGATTAATAAATAATAAATAATAAATAATAAATAATAAATAAAAAATAATAAATAATAAATAATAAATAATAAATAATAAATAATAAATAATAAATAATAAATAATAAATAATAAATAATAAATAATAAATAATAAATAATAAATAATAAATAATAACTAATAAATAATAAATAATAAATAATAAATAATAAATAATAAATAATAAATAATAAATAATAAATAATAAATAATAAATAATAAATAATAAATAATAAATAATAAATAATAAATAATAAATAATAAATAATAAATAATAAATAATAAATAATAAATAATAAATAATAAATAATAAATAATAAATAATAAATAATAAATAATAAATAATAAATAATAAATAATAAATAATAAATAATAAATAATAAATAATAAATAATAAATAATAAATAATAAATAATAAATAATAAATAATAAATAATAAATAATAAATAATAAATAATAAATAATAAATAATAAATAATAAATAATAAATAATAAATAATAAATAATAAATAATAAATAATAAATAATAAATAATAAATAATAAATAATAAATAATAAATAATAAATAATAAATAATAAATAATAAATAATAAATAATAAATATAAATAATAAATAATAAATAATAAATAATAAATAATAAATAATAAATAATAAATAATAAATAATAAATAATAAATAATAAATAATAAATAATAAATAATAAATAATAAATAATAAATAATAAATAATAAATAATAAATAATAAATAATAAATAATAAATAATAAATAATAAATAATAAATAATAAATAATAAATAATAAATAATAAATAATAAATAATAAATAATAAATAATAAATAATAAATAATAAATAATAAAATAAATAATAAATAATAAATAATAAATAATAAATAATAAATAATAAATAATAAATAATAAATAATAAATAATAAATAATAAATAATAAATAATAAATAATAAATAATAAATAATAAATAATAAATAATAAATAATAAATAATAAATAATAAATAATAAATAATAAATAATAAATAATAAATAATAAAAAATAAATAATAAATAATAAATAATAAATAATAAATAATAAATAATAAATAATAAATAATAAATAATAAATAATAAATAATAAATAATAAATAATAAATAAGAAATAAGAAATAAGAAATAATAAATAATAAATAATAAATAATAAATAATAATTAATAAATAATAAATAATAAATAATAAATAATCATTAATAAATAATAAATAATAAATAATAAATAATAAATAATAAATAATAAATAATAAATAATAAATAATAAATAATAAATAATAAATAATAAATAATAAATAATAAATAATAAATAATAAATAATAAATAATAAATAATAAATAATAAATAATAAATAATAAATAATAAATTATAAATAATAAATAATAAATAATAATTAATAAATAATAATTAACAATTAATAAATAATAATTAATAAATAATAAATAATGATTAACAAATAACAAATAAGAAATAATAAAAAATAAACAACAAACAATAAATAATAAATTATAAATAATAAATAATAAATAATTATAAATTATAAATTAAATGAAGTAGTGTATGGGCCCCCACGCTTTGAGGGGCCCTACACAACTCCCACAGGCCGTGTGGGGCCCTAAACGGCTCCCACACGCCTGGAGGGAGCCATGTACACGGCTCCCACATGACTGAAGCCTTGAATTTAATATCAACCTTATTAAATATTTCCACTTTTTTATTCCTCAAAGAATCAGAAAGATTCATCCCCCTCTCCTAAGCACTCTTTAAAACACCATTTGATTTTTTTTAAATGGTCCAACATCATATACCATTAGAGGGATCCTTCCTCCATCTGAAAATCTTTTTAAAAGTTTCATCTCACCTTTTAACACAATCAAACTCAACTTGTGCATTATAATACATAATTTTGGTTACACAATACTTCCTGTAAACCTTAACAGTAATCTAGCTTAGATTTCAAAATTCTAGATAACATATTCCCTAGATATATAGTCATCAAATTTGAATTACTAAAAGCCCTCAAAATTATCTTGCCATCTTAAATTTCTCTCCCTTCCTTCAAAAAGAATGGATCCATTGTCATCAAGATGTTTGGAACTATCAACTTCATTATTAACTTCCTCCCGCAAATTACCTACAGTAGAATCTAAGTTTTTTCAACTTTCCAGAATGGATCCATTGTCATCAAGACATTTGGAACCCTCAACTTGATTATTAACTTCCTCCCAAAAGGTCCCTACACTAGAATCCAAGTTTTTTTCAGCTTTCCTTTCAGCTGTATTCTTTGAGCTTGGGATCTTCTAGTAAAGCGGATCTCATTAGTGTAAATTTGTAATTTTTCAGGTTGAAATGTCTCATTAAAAGTTCATCTAATAATATCAAAGATCTATCCGGTCTAGGAAATGTTTTCCAAAACAAGATGGAAGAAGATATGAGCCAACTTAGAAAAATTTTAGATAAACTATACTTAGCCAATCAAAAACTTTCATTTCAGTCATTAGAACTTTCAAAGGGGGGAGAAAATTCCTGCCCTGATATTCAGGATCTCCTTAATGTTTGAGAAACAAAGAAGAAATTTTATTTCATGAAAGAGAAGCTCCACAAAAGAGCAAGAAGCTTCCAATTGAAAGAATCAAATATAAATTGGAGTGTTTGTCACTTCTGTCCCACTGAAAGTAATCTAGGTGATAGTATTCCATCATATACTTGATGGATGGCATTTCTTAGGGAAAAAGCAGGGATTAAGTTCATCAACCCAGATTTTGCCTAACTAGAAGGCCCTTAAATATTGGAAAAATTGTCTTCTACAAAGGTATTCCTCTGACACCCGGAGGAGGTATTTAGCAATAATAATAGAGGTGAGGAAGCCAAGGAGGGTCTCTTTTTGTGCAATGAATTCTCTAAAAGAATTGAATAATTTAATGCTTTGTTCAATTTGTTGGTTTTTGCCATTAATCTTTCCAAATAGTGTCAATGCAACATATATGGGAGGGCCTTACACCCAGAGTTCCTTTGCATTCCCATGTTCCTGGGATCTTGGGTGAATTTCCACAAGTTAAAGGAACATCAAAAGATTTTGGTTTCTGATGCCAGGGCCCAGGAAAAGTTTTCTATCATCCAGGGTTTGAATAAAAATTGGATGGCCTAATTTCTGACAATTATTTCACACATAAATATGACACATCCAGATACAGCTGAGTGGCAGCACTAAGAACGCATGCCAAACCAGCCCTGGACAGCCTGCTAGCCTTAAAACTCAATCAAAGCCCTCTCTACATGCGCTGAGAAGGCTCCATCACCCCAAACAGGTATATATACAGTACCTTTTAGTTATTTTGAACCACAGTAATTCTTAGTATAAATCCAGACCCCATTTCCATCAGTTATAAAGTGTTTGTAAAAGATAAAAAAGTGATATATGGCTTCAGTCTGATAGAATAGTTATTAATTCTAAAACCAATTATTAATTCAATTGAAGAAAAATTGTCAAAAACCCCACCAAGTGATCTGAGACCCTTCAACCATGAATTTCTGCAGGATTTTGAGGAGCCACTACTCAAAGAAGTAATTTATCTCCTCCCTCCCTCTAGAATTAAGTGCTGTAAAATTCATGTCACACCCATTCCCTTGGATCAACACCTTTCTGTAAATCAAAAGGACCCCATTATACCAAGGTTTTACAAGGTGAAAGTTTGCCCCTTGAAGAGAGGTTTCTCAGGCTGTAAATATCCACAGTTCTGTATAAAATTTGGCCCTTCTTTAAAAAATATTGAAAAAATTTTGAACCAAACCAATATAAATCTTACAATTGCTCTTATTTTCTTTAATTATTTTGAGAATTTTACATGTTTTTTGTGGAAATATTATTATTCAAAAAAAATATAAATTTCTGTAGCTAAAGGACTGTAAGGTTCCTGGTATCAGGAAGCTGGCAGGTTCATTAATCATTTCCTGCACTGTAAGACTCCAAACGGTGCTAGGCCGTGGCAGTTCTGTGGAGGGGAAAGTTGCTGTTTAGGCTTCCCTCCTGAGTGTTACAAAAATATTTAAATGTAACCAAGATCAAAGTCCAGAACCTGGTGAACGGGGGACCAAATGTAAGAGGATAAAGATTATAGTGGTGGGTAGCTGGGAAACAAAACTATCTGAGGCAACATGGTGCCAGGGAAAACTTGAATAGAAGAAGTGAAGGTTTGTTCAGAGCTCAACAAGACAAGGCAATTGTAAGTAACAACACCCACAAGTTAATAGCTCTGGTCGTCAGCAGAAGCTTAGGAAATATCAACTCAATCCCAAACAACCTTCAGGTTCTTCATGAACCTGCCCAACTCTCCGCAATCAAGCGCTTGAAGGGTACCAGATAACTGTGGGTGGCTGCACAAGACAAATCTAATTGTTTGAAGAAGCTCTAGGAGCAAAACAATAACTTATTCAAACAAGAATAACCCAACACTTCTCAAGGGACTCAAGAGTAGCGTGGCGGAATTCAACTTCAAAAGTGATTAAGGGAGGTTTAACACTCCAGTTTTTAAGCTTAATAAAACCTCTTCAGTCAAAAGTGACTGGTTCCAGAAAGATAATCAAAGAATGATCCGGACCAGTATGGTCGGATAAAGGGATAACAAGTGGTGCAACACCCTCAAGAATTCAATTAGTCAAATTGTTCTTCAACCAGCAAAGCTATTGGTTGGTGATAAAGATCAAGGATCAAGGGTTTGAGTATGGAGGCTCAAAAATCAAGGGGAAATCATAGATATACCCAAATTTTTGTCTCAGATAAAGGGGAATGAAGACCCCACGGATGATGTATTCCAAGGTAAAAACAATGATGGTACTATGGTGCTTGTGGGTTCCAGGATGATCCTCTCTGGTGGGATTTTTTCACCTCCAAAAGGAAGGGGAGATCCCCTCCTTATATGGGCAGGCAGCCCTGTTAGAGTATGTACAAGGGATACTACAAATGGAGCGGAAAAAGAATTTTTTTTTTGATTTTCAGATTTTTGGTGATCAGAAGGATTTGATCACGCAGGCCGGTGGAAATCCGGCCTGCCTGACCGGGGTGGGATCTAGTTCATCCCTTCACCTATCCTGCGTCCGTCTGTGGACGGATGCGCGCGAAAATACCAGAGTCACACCCACCCCTCAGCCAAAGGCGGAAGGAGTGGGAAAGGAAAACAGATCAAGCCGCCTGCCAGTGTCTGCGGGCGGTACACAACATTTTCCCACCCTCACCCAAAGATGGAGGGGGGAGTGGGAATGATTGATGGATCGGTGGCTGAGCGATTGGAGTCGCTTGGAGCAGTTGGCGGAGGGGGGAGGAGGGAGTGAGTTTGGTCTCAAGGTAAATGATTGGATGATGCTTGACCAATCAATGAAAATTGATGGATTGATGATGGTGGGAGGATAGGTCACCAATTGTAGCCAGGTTTTTTGACGGGATTCCTTCAACAAAATTTGTTCTTTTCATCTGGGGGGAAATAGATGAGTGAGGGGATCAATATGACATTGAAACAAGCCTATTGTGAGAAGACTTGATTGATGCCAAGTAAGGATTTGGTACATTGACCAAGGGACAAGTATTTACAACAACGGACAACGCCCCATTGGAGGGTGAGAAAGTTGATGAGACTGCTGGTGGAGCTGGTTGAACCTAGGAGTAAGAACCAGGGGCTGATACCTTGATGAGAATTTTGAGGAGATCATCCAGTGATGTTGGGGAAGGTAAGAGATCAATAGAGCAATCATGGTGATGAGGGAGGGGGAACAATGAATGGAATGGGATGTCTTGGGCTGAGCGGGTCTAGGCCCGCGCGTTCAGCCAAAAGGACGGGGGAGAGAACAATGAGAGAAGGAATTGAACACAGTGTCTAGATGGTGAGGTTGTGAAAGGCCTGTCCTAGACAAATGGGACAAAGGGATGTTTGACAGGATGAGGAAATTGGGGAGGTGATACTGAAAAAGGAAATTCTGATTTTTTGTTTTTTTTTTTTTGAATAAACCTAAATAAAAGAACTGTAAAAATTTTTGAATTTTTTGGCATCTGGTCCAGGGTGTCCAGGTTTGGTCACCACAGCGCAACTTGTTAAATCTTTGCTGTTTTGTTTATATAGACAATGTTTTGATATTTTCTTCTTCCCAAGAACAGCATCTAATCAATTTGAATGTTGTTCTGGACCATTGTGGTGCAAGATTGTGTGCAGCTACTAATATCTGCAACAAATCCAATACATTACCAGACTCTTGTCTAATTCTTGAGTTACAATAAATGCCCCCATCTGATTATCTCAGAAAAAGCTTCCTTTGCAGAGAAGATAACTATGAATTGCAAAAAATGGAAAACACCCCAAAATTCCTTCTCTGTTGTTTGTGTAACAAATCAATGCCCTTCAAAATCTTCTTTGAATAATTTGCCATGAAATAAAGGTAAAAAAATACCAACTAGGCAATGAGCTCTGAACTGAAATATTCCTCCAAAAATACTCCAAGCTACTCCAATAAAAAAAAATCCAAGATACGTAAACACAATTTCCATAAAAACTATGCTCCCTAAAAGATTCAATTATAAGGCTCCATATTACCTCCAGATCACTAGAAAGAAAAATATCCTTTTATGTACAACCAAAAAATAAAATAAAAAACAAAAGAAAAACAAAGAATGAATTCCTCTGGTCCTCCGTCTCCATGCATTCCACAACAACCCGGATCACTATTTGCCATGATCCTCTGAGTCAATATGTCTGCATACATTGGCTACAGTGATACCTGCAATCTCCAATGACCCTACCAGTTGATTCTGCCTTAATGCAATACTAAAGACAGATTCACATCAATCTTCCTTAGCAGATCCCCTTCAATCCTACATATTTTATGAAAAAAAACCTCCAACAATATTCCTTACAGATCCCTGTAAACCAATATTCTGCACCCTTGAAATAACTTTTCATTTGAAACAACAAATAAATACTCTCTGGCAACCCCCACTGAATACCCCATAGTTGACTTTTGGATACATACTCCATAGTTCCAATCAATTCCTTTTGCATTCTTTGCTCCTAAATCCATAATTGCAGAAGGTTGATCAACTACCATGAATATTGTCTGAAAAATGAAAAAGCCTGGCTCAGATTTGCCATTGCACTGTGGAACCTGCTTCTGCGCAGCTTCTGAGCCCTCAAATATCCCCACCAGAGTAGGCATTAAGCCAAACTCAGCTTTTCAATCCTATTGTGCTGCAGATCCTG
This sequence comes from Puccinia polysora, assembly GCA_025617555.3. Classification (NCBI taxonomy): domain Eukaryota; kingdom Fungi; phylum Basidiomycota; class Pucciniomycetes; order Pucciniales; family Pucciniaceae; genus Puccinia; species Puccinia polysora. The sequence continues at coordinate 23,529,118 of CM062639.1, read as the reverse complement.
CACCCACCCACTGCTGAGCCTTCTGGTCAAATTTTTCTGCTGAGCCTACTTGCATTCATGTCTATAAATAACCACCACACTGTCTGTGGGCTCATTCCCTAGCAGCTTCTCTAGATAAATGCATTTTTATTTCATTCTAGTGTAAAGATCCTTGTATTCATTATTTCTCAAGAGGTTCTGGACATTTACCCTTTGGAGGTAATTACCATTTTCAATTTACCTAGTCCTTGGAACTTTGTAGAACTCCACATATTTATGGGGTTTGGTAACTTCTACCATTGTTTAATTTTTAATTATTAATTGATTGCAAATCCCCTTACAGATTAAATTTTCAAGGGCTCTTTCTCAATCAATTCTATAGCCTTGGTTTTGGATTCTGGCACCTTCCACTGTTTAAAGGACTGTTTAATTTGTGTTCCATTACTTTGAAATTTTGATTATAACCTCCCCTGGGTCTTACAGGTTGATAGCTCCCAGTTTTTGTTGGCTGCAATTGTAAGCCAGCCAGATGAGGAAGGGAAGCTCCATCCTATTTTTTTCTTTTTGCAGATGCTATTGGATTGAAAAAAGATTTGGCCAATATATGATTTAAAACTTCTCACTATTGTTTCTGTGTTTGAAGAATGGAAAGCATGGCTGATTTGTTCTCTAGTTCCTGTCAGAGTCATGACAGACCATTCTAAACTTTGTTATTTTTTCTCTGAAAGGAATTTATCCCTTAAAAAAGCCCATTGGTTTTCATTTTTGGATTCCTTTAAATTTTTTACTACTCATGTTTCAGAGAGGCTGAACCCTGCCAACAGCCCAAGCTGCCGGCTGGATTACAGGTTAGGCTATGAAACTCCTCCCAACTAACAGGCGTAGGAAATAGATTATCCTGCTCACACAAACAAAATTGGCTTTTCTATTACTTCAAATTTGCATGAATTGTTCTTCAAACGTCCTAAAATGGACTTATTTGAATTTTTAGCTCAATATTACCCAAATTTGTCCCTAAAGGACCTTAAAAATTTGTTTTTCCTTGATGGAGCTTATTGAAACTCTGATCAAGCTTTTTTTGTTTCCCAAGGAAAGGCGCCTCCATCTCATGCAGTTGTTCCATGACTCTCCCTTTGAATTCTATCTTGGAATAGCCCATACCCTTTCATTATTAACTTTTTCTTTCTCCTGGCCTGGAATCCGCAGATCTGTCATAGATTATGTTTTTTCAAGCAACTTTTGTCAGAGTTTCAAGCTGAGAGGGTCTCCCCCAACCAAAAGATGAGCCAAATACCTATCCATCATCTCCCTTTGAATAAAATTGGTCTGAAATTTATCACTAAGCTCCATGTTTTGGGGGATTCAATTTTATTATGCTCATTACAAAAATTTTCTCTAAAGCTTTGCATTTTATTTCCTGCAAGGAGGTGCAATCTGCCTTGGACTTGGCCAAAGTGGTTCGGAATAAGTTCTTTTGACTACATGGCATCCCATATAAAATGATTTCTGATTGGGGTTCAGTGTTTGTAAGTGATTTTTGAAAAGCATTTATGTCTTGCTTAAAGATTAGGTCTGGATTTTCTAATGAATATAACCCTTGGATCAATGGTCAAACAGAGGGAAAAAATCAAACTTTGGAGGATTACCTCTGGCATTATGTTTCCTATCATCAAAATGAATGGCACAATTTGCTTGATATGGCAGAGTTCACCATGAATAATTTGGAATTCTCCTCTAATGAGATGTCTCCCTTCTTCCTCTTATGTTGCTATCATCTGTATTAAAGGAGTAATATAGAGGTCTCTGGCCTGGATAGTACAGAGTAGAATTTCACATGGCTACCCCCTGTACTATAGAGCAATCTTAGATGATTGTGAGCGCAAAGGAAGAGACTGAATGCAAGCAAAAATGCAAGGCAGAAAGGCTAACAGCAAAGTACAAACTTATGATTTGGTGACTCAAAAAACAGAAAGGAGAGGGAGGTGTTCCAATTGAAGGAAACTAAGGCCAAGCCCAATGTGATGACTGGATTTAGAAAATGAAAGAACATATGAAATTAACTAACTGAGGAGAAAATCTTCAGGCAGGAAATGCAGCCTTGATAAGGTAATCCAAAGGTGACTAGATACAACCTGATTGATGGATAGCTATAATTAAGAGGCAATGAGACAACAAATGACATGAAAAAACCGGGAAATGAAATAAAAGTACAATTTTTTCCAAGGTTGTAGATGTGAGAATTATTGGCCCACAAGCGTAGTCAAAGAGCAGTACTTAAAGCAAAAGAAATTCTGAGACAATAATGTCTTATGATTGATCCTTAATATGAGGCAGAGGCAATGGCACCCTTTTGAATGTGAATGAATTTATGAATGAATTGATGAAAAACATCAGGGAGAAGAGCTCCTTAAATACAAAAGATGGTGCTCATGTGGAGCTCATGTAATGACAATCAAATGGCAACAATTCCGCTCCAAATGGGCTCTACAGGCTCTAAAAGTCTTGCTAATTGATTTGGGCTTACTCAGCCCACTTGGCATTAGTCCCTGAACCCTTATGACCAGTCTGTACCGGTTGAATTTGGTGTTCCCACCCTTACTGGGCTGAACCAGCCCTTGTTGCTGTTCATACCCTGGCTGGTTGTAAGAGACAACCATCCCTGTTACCCCTCTGACCATACTTACGGGCTGGTTAACTCATTCAACCAGCCCCTGGCCCCTCATATGGACCAGGTGGGACCCAGGAATCAACTGGGTCCAGTCTCAAACTCACATGGGGGGGATGTAACTGGCAGGCATGCCGCCTCCCCCCCTCTTTCCTACCTAGGTGACCAGCAGGGGTGGTCAGATCCCCTGCTGGTCACCTGGGACGCAATTTGCCCCAGGAAATCTGTCAAAAAGAGTGGGCTGGAGGAGGATCAGGTCTCCCCAGCCCTTGGAGCCTCCTCCTTGGTAACAGGGGGGGGGGGGGGGGGGAGAGTGCCCCGCACACTTGGTGGGAGGGTGATCAGGTCCCCCCCAACGCATTGTCCCCTCCACCACCAACAGGTGGGAGGATGATGAAATCCCCCCCCACCCTGGTTGGTTTCCATATGCAACCAACCTCTTGCTGGTACTTGATGAGGGGGAGGACCAGCCATCCTCCCTCCCCCTCACAACCAAGCGAGGGGAGGGAGGGAGGCAGGGGCTGCCAGCCACTGCGGCCGCAACCCACCCCGGCCTCCGCAACTGGGGCTGTGCCCCCACACACAGTGGGTAGGGGGACTCCAAACGGAGTCCCCTGCCCCATACATTGGCCCTGCGCAGGCCGTCAGGCCCTGCAACGGGCCCCAGGGGGAAACAAGCGGCCCTTAGCGGGCCCCAACACAGGCGGCTGCCCCAATGGGCCGCCAAGGCCCAAAGACCACAAAATACATACTTTGGCGGGTCAGCCAATCTGGAAAAGTATGTCCAAAATAAATCTTGGTCCCAGCTATGCCCATATAAGCCCATGTGGCTAAGGTGGCCCGTCCACCCTGGCGGGCCCGTTAAGGCCTGTGTCCCAAAAGACCTAGAAAACGTGTTTTGGTGCACAAATGCCCAAAACCAATAACATCCACGTAGGCCCACGTGGCTCACGTAATGTAAAATGAGCTGTGGAGGCCCATTTGTGCATCCCATTTGAACTACACAATAATATGCACATTAGATGAGTGCATCCATATTTTAACACACACCCTTAATCCAAAAGGGATGCCATATGCATACTAGACACAAAACCTTGATGTTTTTTCTATCTAACGCCTTAGTTATGATATCCACAATAATTGATCCAGTGGGAATGTACCGTAACACTATCTCTCTGCAGTTCACTGCATCATGTACATAGTTATAATGAACATCAATAGTTTTTGTTCTTGAATGGAACACATGGTTTTCTGCCAATGCAATGGCACTCTGATTATCAGAATAAAAACACGCAAACCTTTGTGGTTTATGAGTATCCTCTAAGACCTTTCTCAACCACTTTTCCTCCTGTGAGGCTGACAGGTACGCTCTGTACTCTGCTTCTGTTGATGGAAGACTTATTGCTGACACATTCTTAGACATCCATGACACAAGATTCTTCACTAAAAAGAATACAAAACCAATTTTTGATTCCCTAGTGTCACCATCTGCCCAACTTGCATCAGAATAACCAACCAAATCAAAATTGGCTGAATTTGAAACCTGAAGTCCCAGACTGCTTGTTCCTTTAAGATACCCCATAACTTGCTTAAACGCAGAAAAATGTCTCATGCTTGGTTTCTCTAAGTTTTGTGACAAGATGACAATTTCATAAGCAATATCTGGCCTTGTAAACTGCCCCAAATAATTTAGCAATCCAATATCTGACTTATAATTGTTCCCAGATTGGACAAAATCCAGATGCTCTTCATCTGTAGACTTTTCTAACTGAATGTTGGACTGATTTGGAGTTACAAACTCCTTTGCATCCTCTAAGCCATACTGCTTAATTAGAGCTAAAAAATAATGGTTTTGATCCAACTTGATCCCATTATTGCTCTTACTACCTTTCATTCCCAGCACCTGTTGTTCCAGGCCAAGATCTTTTATCTTGAACTCCTTTTTTAGTGCCTTCATGACTCTCTCTTTAGCATTCCCAATAATGATAATGTAATCAACCCATAAAAACAAAATTGCATCCTTTCTCACAAAGAGAAAAGGGTTGGCTTCACTTTTCCTGAACCCAATCTCTATCAGTTTCTTACTCATGGTGTTATACCATGACCTAGCTGCTTGTTTCAATCCATACAGGGATCTACACACCTTGAGGACATATTCCCCTTTATCCACTGAGAGGGAACTTCTCACACAGATTTTCTTCATAGTTTCTGGCTTGGTCTCTACCAGCCATTCCTTGAAGCCGTCAGGAATTGACATATAAACAGTCTCCTCTTCTCCAAGTTTTGAATTATAGTATGCACTCACAAAATCAGCCTGTCTGATTTCTTTTCCCAACTCCACTGCCAAAGCAATGACCTACCTGAAGGTGGGCAGCCTTCCAGTTGGAAAAAATGTTTCTTGATAATCAATACCCTCTTTCTGTATGAAGCCTTGTGCAAAGCATCTAGATTTGAAACTTTTTAAAAATCCATTGGTATCAAACTTCTTATTCAACACTAACCTAGACCCAACAATGGTCTTTCCTTTTGGAAATAAATCCCGCTTTACCACTTCAAACACACTATTATTTTCCAGAGAATGAAATTCCTCAAAAATAGCTGTCTTCCAATGGGCTCTATCATCAGAATTCACAGCTTGGCCAAAGCTATTTGGGTTAACCCTATTACCCATTTCTGAACTTAACTGTAGAATCTCATTAAGCATACATTGTTCCCAAAATGTATCTTCTTCGTATTCTGAAGAAGCATAATGGGACTTCAATTCCCCATACCTATCTACAGGTATCCTACTCCTTCCACTCCTTCTAACTGGAGGGGGAAGCTCATCAGGTTCTGATTTGATAGATTCTCCTGAAGTGGGTACTGAAACCTCCTGTGGCACCTCTGCCATCTCAACATCATCACTCATGATATTCTCTACAGTATCTGCTGGTGAAATAGGCTCCAATGCTACTTCCTGCTTTGATTCCTGAACAGCACTATGTTGAATCCTTTTAAGTGGAAAGGTACTTTCTTCAAATTTTACATCCTTATAAACTACGGATAACCTTTCTTGTCCCTGGACAATAAATCCTGTATGACTTACTTATTAAATCATAGCCTACAAGTGCCCCTGTTCTGGCTCTAGGATCTAACTTTCCAACCATTTCATTATGGTGGACACCATAATACACTAAGCAACAAATTTTTATTAGGTGTGATGTTTTGGGGTACAACTTCCAAAACAGATAATGTGGACTTTACCCATTAACACTTACAATATTGTGCAACAGACAAACTGTGCACACCAACTCATCCCATAAAAAATTTAGCAAACCAGATTTTGCCATGATAGTTCTGAATTTTTCCAATAGATTCCTATTCATCCTCTCAACTATTCCATTGTTTTGTGGAGTACTTGTGGTAGTAACTATTTTTAAAATATGTATGCACTTACACATGTGCTACGTAAAAGTTTAATCCAAATGGGATTCACATGTGGACCTCTGCAGCCCATTGGAAACACACACAGACCATACAGGCCTGTGTGGATATCATGTATTTGGGGAAACTGGCCTCAAAATGCGTGAAACAGGTGTATTGGTACATGGGCCCTATTGGGCCCGGTGGGGTATATGGGCATATACAGCCAGATGGACTTTTATGGGCATAATTGGGCCCAAGGTTTATTTTGGACATACTTGGCCGGACTGGCTGTCCCACCAAAGTATGTCAAACTCACGTTTGGGGCTTGAGGCGGCCCATTGGGGTTGCCTCCCGTGTTGAAGCCCATTTGGGGCTGCTGCCTGTGTTGCGGCCCACTCAGGACCAATTGTCTCCCTCATTTTGGCCCATGCCGGGCCAGACGGCCCCCGCAGGGCTGTTGCAGCAGCCAAGGGATCCTGTGAAGTGCAACGCTGCATAGGCCCGGACGGTCACAACCGGCGGTCAGCGCTGCAGGAGCAGGGGCCAGTGGACCTGGCTCCCCTCCCTCCCCTTGCTCGCCATTGCAAGAGGGAAGGAGAAGGCTGGCTGGGTTGGACCAGCGAGCAAACAGCAGGTCAGGGTGAGGGGGATTTCATCACCCCCTTTCCCAGAAGGATGGCTGGGCCGGTTGCAGCAAGGTGACCGGCAGTGGGGGGAAATTGATCACACCTCCACCATCAAAAGGGGTGCTCTCCCCCCCGCTTTACCAAAAGGGAGGAGCAACAGGCTGGAGGGGATTTGACCACCCCCCAGCCCACTTACCTTGAGAACGCCCTGGGGTATCAACCTCCAGGGATGCTGGTAGGGGGATTTGACCCCCCCTCCAGGGATTTGAGAGAAAGAAGGGGGGGGGGGGCATGTCCACTAGTTACACCCCCCCATGTGAGTCTGAGACCGGACCCAGGTGTGTCCTGGGTCCCACCTGGCCATTTATATGGCCAGGGGCTGGTTGCATGAGGCAACCAGCCAGAAAGTGAGGTAACAGACAACCGGCCAGGGGTTTGAACAGCCAAGGGGCTGGTTCAGCCCCATTACAGTGGAAGAACCAGAAATGACCAGAATAGGCTGGTTGTAAGGGTACAGGGACTGATGCCATGCGGGCTGATGTAGCCCAAACCAAGTAACAAGGCCTGTAGAGCCTGTAGAGCTCTTTTGGGGCGGAAAATTTGCCTTTTGGCTTGTTTTATCATGGGCTCACAAGAGGCCAATATTTTGTACTTAAGGAGCTCTTCTCCCTGCTGTTTTGCATCATTCATTCCACATCCTATCAAATTCATCAACAATATCATCCAACGTATTGCCCCATTGTGACGGCCCATTAGCAATTATTGACACAAAGTGTCCAGCATTTTCTTAGCTTTAAATACTGCTCATTTGCCTAAGCTAATTGCTGGCCATAATTATAACAACTATATGAGTGATACCATAATCATTCAACAGTTTCTCAAAATCTTTACTCACAAACTCACCCCCTCCACCAGTAATAACCCCCTTGATCTTGCTCATCAAACAATTCTTTTTCCAGACTTTGAAGATTACTGAAACCTCCTCTGTGTTCTGATCCTTTGATATTATTGGTTTCACCCAAAGATAATTAGTTTCTGTATCAACCAAATTGATGATGTACTTTGCCACCCAAAGGGACACTGGCAAAAATGGCCCTGCCAAATTAATGGAAAATTCCTCTCTAGGAAATTCTGTGCGGTCTCTTGTCAGCTTAATTATATCAGGAAATTGGCTGTCCTTTAGCTACAGAAAGTGATATTGGTGTTGGAATAATAATAATTCCAAGAAAATTACGTAAAATGCTCAAATGGTTGATTTAGAAGCAAGTACAAAGTTTGAGTGGTTTGGTTGGATTAAATTGATTTAAATATATTTTTCAAGAAGGGACACATTTTATGCAAACAGGGGATCTTTATTGGATAAAAACCTCTCTTCAAGGGGCTCTTTTGAACTGTGTAAAGACCTTGGGACAGTGAGGTCCTAATTGATTAATCAAAAGGGGTTTCCTCAAGGGTATTGGGTGTACTGGCTTACTCACAGCACTTATTCCTGGATGCAAGAAGGAGATAACTTACCAATTTCATCAGAAACCCCAAGAAACTTGCGGAAATTCATGGTTGAAAGGGTCTGAGGACATTTTTTGGGCATATTGCTGATACTCTTAAATGGAATTATCAATTGGTTTAGAATTAATAATTATACTATCAGACTAAGGACATAAATCACTTGTTTATCTTGCATAAACACTTGATAAAGGATGGCAAGGGGTATGGCTTGAATTCTTATAAACTACTGGGGTTTAAAAAATCTAAAAGGGTTGGTTTATATACTTTTCTGGGGTAACAAGATCTTCTCAGGGCCCATAGAGAGGGTTTTGCTTGTGTGCTGAGGCTGGCAGGCTAACCAGGGCTAGTTTGGTATGTATTCGTGGTTCTTCCAACTGGCTAGCCTGTCCTGGGTCATATTTCTATGTGAAATAATTTTCAGAAGGTATTTAAATATTAATTTGTTATTTTTATGGTTCAGGCATATTTCCTTATTTTGTATTACTTTCTTTTGAGTGGAATGGGTAGTAGTGGGTATCTGTAGATTCTACGCAATCTTCTTCCTATTTTGGTAATTTTGAATAATTTTTTTGGTGGATTTCTTGGTGTGTTTTGTGATTCATAAAGATTTGGCAATCTTATTTACATGACAAATTTATTATTTTTTCTCACAATTTATTTGCTTTACTGTCTTTATTTTCATATTTTTATTCAATTTTGTTAGTTTGAAACATCTCCCTATCAGTCAGTAAACTTTTTACATATGCATGATGTATGCATGCAAGTTGTAGCATGTTTCTGGGGTACCTGCCTGTTTGGAATCAGCACGACTGATGTTGTCAGCTCTCTGATGCCAAGAACCTTGCAGTCCTTTAGCTACAGAGATTAATAAAAATGCTGGAATGATAATAATTACTATTATTCCAATAATAAACACTTAGAAGCTCAAATAAATGATTTAATAAGAGCAGTTGCAAGGTTTAATTGTTTTTGTAGTAAATGGTTTTCAATATAATATAAAAGAGGGTCCACAGTATTATACTACTGGGGATCTTTACATACTAGCAACCTCTCTTCAAGGGGCCTCCTTAGCCAGTTTTAAGAACCTTGGAATAAAGATGGGTGCCTTAGAAAGGAATTATTCCACTAATGGCCGGGCTTAAAAGCACAACTGGCCAAGACAGGAAGAGTAACACTCACTCTGAGCACTTTACAACGAAAATCCTGGAATAATTGGAAGGGTTTCAGAGCAGATGGGGTAGATTGCCTGACTAAACTTCAATGGTTGATTGGTTAATAAGGTTAAATAATACTACTACAGAACAAGTCATAAATCACTTGCTTATCTTTATATAAGCACTTGATCAACAATGACACAGTTTCTGATTGATAATAAATAATTCCTGGTAACTGATGATGGAATAATGGATCCAAAGAGGTCTGTATAAATGCCTTTTTGGGGTGATTTTGATCTTCTCAGGGTATGTAGAGAGGTTTCTGCTTGTGGGCTGAGGCTGGCACGCCATTAAAGGCAAGATTAGCACGTCCAATTGGTGCTGTCAATCAGCTGTCCTTAGATATGTTGGATTTCTGTACTATTTTAGCCACAGGATCTGTTAATCTTTCACGGAATAACTTTGATCATTCTGCACTCATCCTTCATTTGTACTATTGATATTGCTTTAGAGCGGGAAGATGTGGATGTTTACTGCTTTTTCATCATCTGCTGATCCTTTAGATAATTTTTACTAATTTTTATGAACACTCCTTGTAGTGTTTTGTGGTCTTCAAAGATCAGGGTCAGTGTTTTACGTGATAATCCTTGATCTTGGATTTATTATTAAAAAATGTTTTAAACTTAATTTTCATTGATTTTATTAAAGTTTTGATCTTTTTAGATCATTAGTAATGCATATGTCAGTTTGTTACATATACTATGCAACCCTAAATAGGTTTTAGCTCTTCTGAGTGGTACCTGGTTGTCAGATTAGTTAAGACTGATCCAGATGTGGGGATCAGTTGGTACAGATGCGCGCAGGGTAGGATCCGCTGCGCGCGTGGCAGAATCAGCTGCGCGCGGGTCTCTAGTACGCAGGAAGCTGCTACTACAAGTATGTAGGGATATGTAATGATGCGGGGGTGCACGCGGGAATTGTGACATAACACATTTCCGCGTTTAACTCCTAAAATATACACAACACTTCAATTTTGAGTGAATTTTAGGTGTAAACCCTATACGTGAATATGCGTGCAAATTATTAGAATGGCCAAAAAGTGCCATACTGGTTTTGTAATTTTTAGTACTTTTATTTATGGATTTCCCACTCCTCATTTTGTTAATTGAGATATTCTTATTTTTCATAGTTTTGTGTTGCTATCAACAGGTTGCTCTGTACATAGTAGCAAGCTGACAGATGTTGACGCGCGCAGGCTTGACAGCTGCATCTGGAAATCCATCATCAGTCATTTTTCATGTGGGTTTCTTGCCATGCGCCTACATACTGAGTGTCAGGTGTGTGTACCCTTGCTATATGGATGCGGGGCTGCGCGTGGGAATTGTGACATAACACAAATCTTCCTGTAACTCCTAAAATATACACAACACCTCAATTCTGACTGAGTTATAGGTGTGAAACCTATGCATGGCATTGTGTGAAATATTAGAATGGCCAAAAGGTGCCCTAGTGGTGTTGTGGTTTATTGGTCTTTTTCTTCTGAAATTATTTAAAAATATAAGGAGTTGGAGTTCAAGGGTGGGGTCAGTGAGGGACCCTACCTATTTTTGGGTTGGGAAGCCATTTCTGCATATTATTTATTTTCTGTTTTTAATCTGCTTTGAAAGGTTGCTCTTGTAAAATAGCAAGCTGACATTCCCACACTCTAAGATATGTCTATATCTCAAAAATATTTTGGGGTTCAGTTTCTTTTGTTAGCCCTGTAATTCCTTAAGTGGATAGGTCCATCAGGGATTTTGTTTTCAGGTAAACATTCATCTTTTTCAGTAGATTCTGATTTTTATCTGACTAGTTACATACTGAAATATTTTCCATTTATCCTTTCCTTCTTGTCTTTGAGAATTTTGCCTATTTTTCCTTTTGTTTAGCTTCTGGTTCAGGTTATCCTTGGTTAGTTTAGGAATCCATCCTCTTTCCAGTAAATAGGGTGCTGATTTAGTGGTAGAATGCTTGCTGCTGTTGTAGGCCATTTTTAGGGCAGGTAAAAGGCTAACCCAATCATGGCAATACCCATCAGTATTCTTGTATTCTATACCAAAGCAGAAGAAACTTGTGAGCATGTCTTCTAAGGTCTGAATCATTCTTTCAGCTATTCCATCTGTATGAAGGTTATAAGCTGTTGAGGAGGCCAAGGTAGTGCCTAACATGTCATGGAGACTTTTCCAAAAATTCAGAGGTGAACTTGGGATCCCTATTACTGATGATGATCTTGGGTACTCCTGCGTCAGCTATGAGTCTATTCCAAAACAGTAATGCTACTTCCATGGTAGCGTCCTCCTTATGGTTGGGCGGGAATTTATATTTCTTGGATAACATGTCCACTATGACCAGGACTGAGTTGTACAAATAGGCTCCTCCTGGGGGTAATTCAGTTACAAAGTCCATGTTGATGATTTCACATCTTTTCTTAGGTTCAGTAATTTTCTGTAGTAGACTAAACTGTTTTTCAGTAGTCCTATGTGACTTCTGACAAGTTTCACAACTGGTGACATACTGGACTGTTGAATATCTCCAACTGATTCACCAAGCAGTTTGTTTGACCTTTTCTATGGTTCTATCAGTGGATAGGTGACCAGCTGAACAGTTATGGTGGCATTCAGCAAGAATATGTTTGATATGGTCTTCTTTGTTTAAGACTATAACAATGGAATGTTGCTGTCTATAGTATACTATACCATCCCATAAAGTGAACCTTCCTGCTTTTTAATGTTTCAGGAGAGTTTCAGGTAGACTGTTAATCAGTTCAGATGGTGGAGAGGTACTTTACATAATGGTGATTAGGGTCTTCATACTAGGGCTCTAAGCTTCCTTGATGGAGTTGAACAGGGATTCATCCAGTTCACAGATGTGGATTCCTAGAATAGGAGCCTCAATATTCATCATTTTAATGCTCAGTATGGTAAATATATCATTATCTTTTGGGTCATCAACCGGTTTTCTTGGATCATTGGGTAGAGCATTCTTACTCAAACTATCAGCATTCTGATGTTTTGCACCAGCTTGATGGACTATGGTCATCTGTCCTCTTTACTGTTGAATGGCTATCTGCCACCTTAACATGTGCATACTAGGGGTTTTAATGTTCATTAAAGTCCTGACAGAATTGCAATCAGTAATTAACGTGAACTTGGTACCTTCTGAGTAGTACTGGAGTTTCTCCACATCCCAAGCTAAGGCAAGGCATTCCATTTGGCTTGCACCATACCTTTTCTCAGTGTCTTTTACTTTTCTGGATAAGAAGAGTATGGTTTTTTCCACTGGTTTATCATTTTATATCACTTCTTGGTGTAAAGCAGCTCCTAGCCCTTCCATGCTAGTGTCTATATAGAGTTTGAAAGGTTTAGAATAGTCAGGTTGAATCAATACTGGAGCTGAGTTCATGGCCAGCTTGAGTTCTTCATAGTTCTTGACGCTTTCATGAGTCATTTCAAGCATGGTGTTGTTGTTGCAGATTTCATACAAAAATTTGGTTAGAAGGGAAAACTTAGGTAGATACTTCCTGTAGGAGCTGCAAAAGCTGATAAAGGATAGGAGCTCAGTTTTGTTCTGAGGCATTGGCCTATTCATCACAGATGCTAATTTGTTCTGGTCAAAAGTTAAAGTTAGTCCTGAAACAATGTGTTCTAAAGATTTCAGTTCTCCATAAACAAAGTTACATTTCTTCATTGATACTTTTAATCCCACTGCAGAGATGGTTTCAAGGACTAGCCTTACTTTTTCCATGTGGGCATTCCAGTCATCAGAATAAATGATAACATCATCAATCTATACCATCATCCAATCTTTCCTGATGAATGATCCTAAAACTGTATCCATCATCCTTTGGAAGTGAGAAGGAGCATTCTTGATACAAAAAGGCATCCTAAGGTACTCATAAATTCCCAAATGACATATGATTCTCATAAATTTCTGGCTAACAGGAATGAAAGGTATTTGGTGAAAACCTTTCAGCATATCCATAGTAGTGCTGAACTTAGCCTAAGAGATGTCATGTAGAGCATGATCAATCCGGGGAATAGGGTAATAATCTTCTTGGGTATAGTTTTTCAGCATTTTCAAGCCTCAAACCATCCTAGATTTATGATTGTGCAAAGCTATAATTGATGGAGTAGCAATTTCCACTTGTTCATTGTTTCCTACTTGACTTAAGAATTGCAAGTCAATTAATTCTTGGATATGAGTTTCAAGAGATGTCCTTGATTTTGGACCAAAAGGGTAAGCAGGTCCCCTGAGGTTGGGAGGATAAAAAGGTGTAATGTTTAAAGTTAGGATCATGTCATGTCTTTTGATGTTACCAATTGGATGATCCTTGGTGCAGAAGGCATTCTGATTTTCAAAGCAGACTTGGAGAATGTCCCATTTTTGGTCTTCACTCATCAGGGGGTTCAGGGCTACTTGGGAGAAGTACTCGGCCTGGTTGAACTTCTCCAGGTGTTTTTTGTAAGTTAAATCAGAAGCTTGAGCATTTAAATGGCATTTTTTGAGCTTCTTGTTCCAGTCTCCTCCTACTCTGAAGTACCTGCCCTTACTTTGGAATACATCAATAACATATAAGCAAAGAGAATCATTCCCTAGAATGAAGTAATCACCCACTCCATTCTGGAGCACTACAAATTCAATTTTAAGTTTGAGTGATCCTTTTGAGTGAGGGAGGAAAATATCAGAGGACCAAACTCCAATGGCATTAAGGGAAGAGTTACAACTACTAAACTTAGCCTGAGGTACTGGTAATAAGTTCACTTTCCAATTTGGGTCTTGTTGTTCCAAATAAGTTGAAATAAAACAGTAACAAAAGGCTCCAATTCCTAAGAGTAACTTAAAGTAGATCCGTGAATTAATCCAGTAGCATAGCTGGTTTTACCAGAATTGTAACTTTTACCAGAAGAGGGTTTGAGAGTCAGAGTTTTTGCTTCAGAAACATGGTGAATTTTAATATTGGGAGTCCATTGTTGTGGTAAGTGGGAATCTTTGTTAACAGAGTTAATGTCTAAGGAAGATGTTATACTTCCTTCAATGAAATTGATAGGGTTAGTGATCATTAACTCACACTCAGATAAAGATCCATCAGTGTCATCAAGTTGAGGGTCAGGGTCATTGTAATTCTCTTCTCCCTCAATGAGATTGATCTTCCTCCTAGGGTGTGGGCAATTGGGTCTCACATGCCCACTTTGGTTACACTTCCAGCATACCTTTTCCTTAGTGTCAGAATTTTTCTTAACTTCTAGTTAGGGAGTGGTAGAGTCTTTGTTTTGGGGATTTCATTCTTCTTGAGTCTTGGGAGTGAGTTCTTTAGGCCTATTGTTCCTTTTGGCAAGACCATTCATATGAATAGTTTCTTCTAGAATACCAATGAGGGTGGAGAGATCAGCATCCATGGACATTCTACAACTCACACTGTGATTAAGGCGTCAGGGACACAGATTGAGGAGCCTTTTATTGATTTCCTCTTTATTAGCTTCAGGATAGAAACAATCTAGCCTCTTCTTTTGTTCCAAACAACACTTGTGGGGTTTGTCCTTTAAAGGGCCTAAAAGTGAGTTCTCAAAAGTTTTCATCATATTTTTTTTCCAGATTCTGGTGCAAAACTTTTATTTGATAAGACACTTCCAAGATTTCCAAGTTTGAGATCCTACTTCTCCTATTTTTTTGATAAACCAATCCAGTGCTTCTCCTTCAGAAATCCTGGGTAGTCTCACTACAGCTATAGTATCTGGCAGTTCTTAGGAGGCAAGGGTATATTCAATGAGTTTAATGAAGCTGATATGGTTTTATTCCACTTCTCCTGAGAATTTAGGCCATTCAGTTACAGGGGGAAAGAGTTTCAAAGCTTTTTCAACTTCAGGGGTAGGACTAGGCTGGTAAGACTCATTCCTATTCACTTCAGAACTAAGAGAGATGTTGGGAGTTATACTGGTCCTGGTGGGTTTTGATTCTTCTAAATTGGCTAAAGGAGGGGCAGTCGATTTAATTTTAAAGTCTCTTAAATCATTCCTAATCATACCTAGTTCCAAATCCATTTTTTTCTTAATAAGTCAATTTTATTTAAAAGATGAACTGAAGGGGTATCACTTTTTTTTTCTTATTTATCCTTTGAATTGCTGAAGGAGAAGGAGTATCTCTTCCTGTCCGCAAGAACAGGTAGTACCAATATGATTCATTAAATATTCTTTTTTTAAATCAATGATGTTCCTTAACAATTTAATTTCAGACTCATTGGCTCTCAGATGGTAAGTTTGGTTTATTATTTTTTGGATTTCTTTTTCAAGTTGTTTGTGAAGATTGTCTAAATTGTTACTCAAGATATTAAAGTTTTGGAAAAAATTGTCAGAAAATTTGTTATACAATGAGGTTATATCATCAGAATTTAATTTTGATAAAATTTCTTCCATTTCTGGGCTGGAGATATTATGTTTTCCCAATCTTTTGGGTTCCTCAACCTTTGATGATTTGAGGATCTCAATTTTTTGGGGTCCTTTCCCTTTAATTTGGATAGTTCATCCCAAGGGTTCCATTTTTCTATGTATTTCTATACCTCTGCTCTGGGAATTAATTTCTGCAGGGCTATTTGAGAGGAATTGGCCTGTGAAATAGCCTTTCTCATGGCTGCTGGATCCTCCTGCTCCTGGGCTAACTTGTATGATTCCCAATGACTCACATGATCCTTCACCAGATACTTTATCTTGGACTCTTTGGCCAAGTCCAGACTGGGAGGCGTAGGAGGAGGATTAGCTTTACGGGACAAATGTCTGGGCAAAGGACTCACTTACAAAAGTTTGTTGGTTGACTTGGCGGGTGCGGGTGCTGGAAGA
The DNA here is from genome assembly GCA_025617555.3 of Puccinia polysora. Lineage (NCBI taxonomy): Eukaryota > Fungi > Basidiomycota > Pucciniomycetes > Pucciniales > Pucciniaceae > Puccinia > Puccinia polysora. Next base: position 23,512,914 of record CM062639.1, on the reverse strand, counting down.
TTTTGCAGAGCTCAAGTTGGGGGTTTGAGCCTCCTCATTGTGCTTGCTACAGGCACTTGTATGGGCGCGCATTCCTCAGGTAGAGGTCCATAGAACAGGGCTTTTCCGGTTGCGCAGGTGTTGGGCCCGTTTTGCAATATTGTGAATAAAAATGAGTACAAGTTTTTTGTCAAAACTTTGTAAAAATGAAAAAAATAAAAAAAATATTTTTATTTTATTTTTAAATTAATTTAAGCTAACTTAGACTTAAATTCAATGGTAATAAGGCTTTTTGAGGGTTGTAGGAGTCCTTGGAGGGTAATCCAGGGGGGTCTTTGTGGGTACCAATGAGGTCTTGGCTTAAATCCAAAGATCCATGGTGAGAACCATTTTCTAACAGATCTTGCTCAATAAAATTGCCAAGGGAAAAGATTCTTTCCACTGAAAATAAGTTAAAAATTAAATTGAATACATTTTGATAGTTTATTATGATTTCATTAATTTCTCTGATGCTTCTTTCAGGCTGTGTGTTGCCTGAGTAAAGAATTGAAATTAATAACCCTTTCAAGTTCTATTCTTCATCTTTCAAAGCTTGTTGTTTACAATGGTTTAATTTTTCTTTTTGTTGCTCAGGAGTTATGATAACAGGTAAAAAATTAAGGATTCTCTCTTATTTTCTCTTTTTAAGAAGATTATAATAATAATTGATTGATTCTTCATTGGTATTAAGATTGACTGGAAGAATAACAATAAAAATTAATAAGTATTTTTTACTTGTATTTACGTAGATTATCTGGTCCAAAGAAATTAATTAATTAAAAATTAATTATTCAGGGATATTTCCCTGCCAGACCCCCATTTTTTAGCTTACTGAAACCAGGAAAATTTGCGTCCTTTAGCTAAAGCAAGTGATATTGGTTTTGGAATAATAATAATTCCATGAAAATTACGTAAAATTCACAAATGGTTGATTTAGAAGCAAGTGAAAAGTTTGAGTGGTTTGGTTGGATTAAATTCTTTAAATTTATTTTTCAAGAGGGGCCACAGTTTATGGAAACAGTGGATCTTTATTGGACAACAACCTCTCTTCAAGGGGCTCTTTTGAACTGTGTAAAGACCTTGGGACAGTGAGGTCCTAAGTGATTACTCAAGAGGGGTTTACTCAAGGGGATGGGGTAGACTGGCTGACTCACATAACTTATTCCTGGATTCAAGGAAGAGATAACTTACTAATTTAAGCAGAAACTCCAAGAAAATTCTAGAAATCCACAGTTGAAAGGGTCTCAGGACAATTTTTGGGGATATTGCTGATATTTGTCAATGGAATTAACAATGGGTTTAGAATTAATTACTATAATATTAGACTGAGGCCAGAAATTACTTTTTTATCTTGAATAAACACTTCATCACGGATGGCAGGGGGTCTGGATTTATTACTTAAAAATTACTTGGGTTTAACCCATCTAAAAGGACTGGCTTATATCCTTTTCTAGGGTAATAAGATCTTCCAAGGGCACGTAGAGAGGGTTTTGGTTGTGTTCTGAGGCTGAATGGCTGACCAGGGCTAGTTTGGCACGTAGTTTTGGTGTTTTCAACTGGCTAGCCTTGCCTGTGTCATATTTCTATGTGAAATAATTTTCAGAAGGTATCTAAATATCAATTTGTTATTTTTATGGCTCAGAGATATTTCCTTTTTGCATTACTTTATTTTGAGTGGCATGTGTAGAAGTGCTTATCTGTGGATTCTACGTCATCTTCTGCACATGTTGGTAATTTTCAATAATTTTTTGGTAGAATTCTTTGTGTTTTTTTCATAAAGATTTGGCAATATTAATTACGTGACAACCTTTTTTATTGTTTCTCACAATTTTTTTCGTTGATTGTTTTGATTTTCATATTTTTATTCAATTTTCTTGGGTTTCAAACATCTTCCTATCTGTCAGTCAACTTGTTACATATGCATGATGTACGCATGCAAGTTGTAGCATGTTCCTGTGGTACCTGGCCGTTGGAATTAGCATGACTGATGTTGACGCGCGCAGGCTTGACATCTGCATGTGTGAATCTGTCATCAGTCATTTTACATGCTGTTTTATTTACATGCGCCTACATGCTGAGTGTCAGGCTTATGTACCTTTGCTATAAGAATGCAGGGCTGTGCGCGGGAATTGTGAAATAACACAAATCCACCTGTAACTCCTAAAATATACAAAACACCTCAGTTCTGACTGAATTTCAAGTGTGAAAACTATACATAGCATTATTTGTGAAATATTAGCATGGCCAAAAGGTGCCCTATTGGTTTTGTGGTTTATTGGTCTTTTTCTTCTGAAATTATTCACAAATATAAGGAGTTGGAATTGAAGGATGGGGTCAGTGAGTGACCCTACCTATTTTTGGGTGGGGAATCCATTTCTGCAATAATATATATGTATTTCCCATTCCTTTTAGTTTTATCATTTATTTTCTGTTTTTAATTTGCTTTGACAGGTTGCTTTTGTCAACTAGAAACCTGAAATATCTACTCTTTTAGAACACATTCCTGGTCTTGGCCCCTAAATTACAACTTTGAAAGTTGCTGTCCTTTACCTTATGGTCACTTCTATTGCAAGAAACAGTGCTCAGAGCTGAAAACTTGAACACGTTTGCACAAAGCAAATTATTCTGAACTTCTCCACTCAGGATAGTTCTCCCATTCAAATCAATAACAAACTTATCTTCTTTAAGATAAAAAATCTGGAAACCTTTTTTCCAGAGAACTCCAAGAGACACAAGGTTATTAGGAAAATCTGGTACATAGAACACTTTATCAAAAGATATTTTGCAACCCAAGTGATTTGCAAGAATAAATTTTCCAATTCCTTTAATCTGAATTTTTCTTTGTTTTTGGTCAATATTTACAATACCATCCAAATCTCTATGATTTGAAAAAAAAATTGTCTCAAAAAACACGTGGTCTGTACAACCAGAATAAATCAAAACAAGAACATTCTCCTTCAATCCTCCTACAATTAAAGAATAATTATCAGCCACTGATAAGTTCTTATCATCAAGTTTAAGATTACATACTTCATAATCAATCAAGTCCATGTCTTGATCCTCATCAATTTTGGCCTTCCTGTTGGGTATTTGTTCCTCAACAGCTTGTTCCATTGAAACATCCACTGCCACCATAGCAACATTTTCCATTGCAAGGTTGACCTCTTTGTCATCCTTTTCACTTTCCTTGGATTTCTTACTCTTCTTGGACTCCTTGCAATGCTTTTCATAGTGCCCCTTCTTCTTAAAATTATGACAAAAGGCCATTGATAAATCCCTCTTGGCCTTTGCCTTCTTCCCCAATTTTCCTGCTTTGCCCACCAGAGCAGTTCCTGTGCCCTCCTTCATTTTGAATTGAAGATCATCCTTTTCAATCCTTCTAAGCACATCCTCTTCTCCAGGAAGGGAATCCAATTGAGATATAATCCTAACAAAGGACTCATATTCTTTTGGTAGATTTTGAAGAATTAAGAGTGACAAACACTCAGGATCCATGTTCAGCTTAGATGAATTGAACTTAGCAATACATGATCTTGCCTCCCCCACAAATTGTGTACAGTTGACAAATTTCAACTTGAAAAATTTATTGAAAGCAATACCCTTTTGATGAACAGAATCACCAGCATACTTGGCCTTGAGCATTTTCCATAAAACACTCGCCACCCTCTTATGTTCCTCTTTTAGAGTATCAGCAACCCATGCAATATGACTCTCATCCATATGTCTAAGAATAAGATGATAGGAATTCTTCTCCACCTCTGAACTGATAAAAGTGTCATCTGCATCCACAATTTTCCCACAAAAAATGTTGCCCAACTCACTGTCCATGAAGACAGACCAAGCTCTATAGTTTTGACCATTCAAAATAATCTTGGTGCAGCTGGAATCTGGGATATAGGGCATCTTCTTGGAAAACTTGAGATCTTTGAGGTTTTCCAGAGTAAGATATAATGGTCTTTCCTGCTTGGAAGTAATGATGATGATTGTACTGATAATGTTTGAGAATTATTGGCCCACCAGCTTAGTAAAAGAGAAGTACTTAAAGCAAAAGAAACGCTGAGACAAGAATTTCTTATGATTGTTCCTTAATATGAGGCAGAGGCAATGGCACACTTGTGAATGTGAATTAATTGGTGAATAAATGGATGGAAAACAGCAGGGAGATGAGCTCCTTAAATAAAAAAGATGGTGCTCATGTGGAGTTCATGTAATGAAAAGCAAAAGGCAAAATTTCCGCCCCATATATTCTCTACAGGCTCTACAAGCCTTGCTAATTGGTTTGGGCTTACTCAGCCCACTTGGCATTAGTCCCTGAACCCTTATGACCAGTCTTTACTGGTTGAATTTGGTGTTTCCACCCTTACTGGGCTGAAAAAGCCGTTTTTGCTGTTCATACCCTGGCTAGTTGTCTCTTACAACCAGCCCTGTTACCCCTCTGAATATACTTACTGGCTGGTTACCTCATGCAACCAGCCCCTGGCCCCTCATATGGGCCAGGTGGGACTCAGGACTCACCTGGGTCTGGTATCCTACTTGCATGGGGGGGATGTAACCGGTGGGCATTCCACCTCCCCCCCCTCTTTCCTACCTAGGTGACCAGCAGGGGTGGTCAGATCCCCCGCTGGTTGCCTGGGACGGAATTTTACCCAGGCAATCTGTCAAAAAGAGTGGGCTGGAGGGAGATCAGGTTTCCCAAGCCCTTGGGGCCTCCCCCTTGGTATTGGGGGGTGGGGGGGGGGGGAGAGAGGGCCCTGCTTTGCTTGGTGGGAGGTTGATCAGGTCCCCCCAACCACCAAAAGGTGGGAGGGTGATGAAATCCCCCCCATTCTGGTCCGTTGCACATGCAACCAACCTCTTTCTGGTCCTTCATGAGGGGGAGCACCAGCCATCCTCCCTGCCCCTCATAACCAAGTGAGGGGAGGGAGGGGGGCAGGGGCTGCCAGCCACTGCAGCGGCCAAATGGAGTCCCCTGCGTGGGCCGTTGGACCCTGCAACAGGCCTCAGAGAGAAAAAAGTGGCCCCAAGCAGACAGCAACACCGGCGGCAGCCCCAATGGGCTTCCAAGGCCCAAAGACCACAAAATACATACTTTGGCGGGCCAGCCCGTCTGGCCAAGTATGTCCAAAATAAAGCTTGGGCCCAGCTATGCCCAGATAAGCCTGTCTGCCTAAGGTGGCCCATCCACCCTGGCGGGCCCTTTAAGGCCTGTGTCCCAAAAGACCTAGAAAACGTTTTTTGGTGAAGAAATGCCCAAAAACAATAACATCCACATAGGCCCACGTGGCCCACGTGATGTACAATGGGCTGTTGAGGCCGATTTGTGCATGCCATTTGGATTACACAATAATATGCACATTACATGAGTGCATCCGTATTTTAACAGTAGCGTAGGTGCAAGACAATAGAATCTGAGCATACAATGGGTGTAATGTATGAGACAGGAAGGAATGAAATGTGAAGACAATGAAAATGCAGCATAAGGGACTAGTCTTTTTGCAAACTATACATTTGAGATGGCTATGTAGGCATGGGTGTGAACTAGGGTGAGTGCCTGAACAAGAATGGAAGTCAAAGGGCTGATGATACCCAGGGTAGAAGAGCATAGCTTGAATGGATGGCCAACCGGTATAGAGTTCACTGAAAGATATGCAAGTATATATTGAGTCAGTTGCCAAGATTGGAAGGTTGTTAGGCAAGCTAGAGGTGGTATGTGGAATTCACCATTGATTTTTGTTCCTAAGGAGATGTTGCTAATGTGCCTTCATCTCTCTCACTACGCCAGGTTACCACGCTACCACGTGTTTTTGCTGTGTGCTCTGTTGTATTTTCTTTGTATTTTATTTTTCTGTGCAGCGGCGCTCCTTAGAGCGCCCCAGGAGCTATGAGCGCGCTCCACTTATCTACTTGCACCGGCCCAGAACAAGGATTCCTTTCTCCTTTTACAGTTTCAATACCAAACCACTCGCATCCTGGATTCTGGGATAGGTAAATCATGTCTTTCAGCTTCCTCAATCCTTCTCCTCATACTGATACTCTCCTGCTTTTCTTATACTCATCAGACTTGTTATTGCTTTGTTTGTGCTGCTGTCCTATCAGCCTGTGTGGCCTTGAGCCTTTTCTTTTTAGTCTGAACTTTACAGATTTACAGTCCCATTTTCACTCTCTCAACCTAACAAGAAAAGGCTCCTTGCCATGACCAATCAAGAAGATAATCCAAAAATCATCATCCCACTTCTCACAAAATCCAACTTTCCCAACTGGTTCATTCTTCTAAGGAGCTACCTTAGAAGGAAAGGGCTGCTTGAACTCATTGAGGGTTATAAACCCAATGATGCGACCACTCCTATGCAAAAAAGGAAGATTTACAAGGCATGCAACATAATCATCCAGCACCTTGGCAACATTGATTTTGACGCGGTCGTGAAAAGCTCAAATGAAGCCAACCCACGCGCTATTCTGGAAGCCATCAAAAAGAGATATGCCTCTCAATCGTCCAACAATTGCGGTCGTCTCTGGCTGAATTTCATACGCTACCAGTACAAAGGGGATCTCTCGCAATACATCAACGACTGTTGCAAATTGATGAATGAGCTATCAGTGGTCAAACTTGATGTGCCGCAAGATATTCTCAGCTACACTATTTTGGCCAAACTTCCCACCGCCTTCCATCACATTGTTGACACTCTCCTTCTAAACAACAAACTGCTTACCAACCCAACCGCAGTGATCAATAAACTCAGAGAAGTCATGCACCTGGAAACATCTCAAAAGGTAGAGATTTCTGAACCTGGAGAAGAAGTCTCATCCACTTCCCTGCACAAAACTGCGCACCTGAAGAAACCAAAGAACAGACACCCGTGCTCTAATGGGAAACACAACCCATTGTCAAGCCACTCAGAAGATAGATGCTGGTTTCTCCATCCGGAACTGCGCCCTGATCATCCTACCTCCAGAGCTGTCTCCCATCTCCACTTGGCAGTGTTTCCAACTGATGAAACCACCAATTTGACCAAAACAGAACCTCCCCAAGCCTACCCAAACGCACAGCTCTACTTCAAAGACTCAAATAACCATGCGTCACTTCTTCCTGTTCTAGATTCAGGAGCTTCACATCATATTGTCAACTCACATCACTATCTCTGGGATTCCACCCCAATAGAATTAAAGGTGGGCACTTGAGCCAAAGGAACTGCATTGCTGGCCACAGCAATGGGTAAGGTTACCCTCTGCAACCATCTAGGCGAACAGATTCAACTGGATAACGTGCTCCTGGTCCCCACTCTGAACCACTGCCTCATCTCACTTCCACAACTTACAACTAAATCAGCCACTATCAAATGAGTTGGGTTCTCAGGATATGAAATTGTCCTGGATCACTTTTCTCTCTTGGGAACTGCCAGAAATCATCTGGTCAAACTCTGCGTTACTAGGTTCAAAAACACTAAAATCATAAATTCCACCAAAAGCTCTGCGCTTCTTACACACCCTCAAGGCTCTTGTTAGAATTATGGCCAGAAATTATCTTAGGCAAATGGGCAGTTTTTAAAGCAAAAGAGATTCTGGAAACTGGGTGTCAATATTGGCTAATGGGGCTCTCACAATGGGGCAATATCTTGGATGAATTTGATTGGAATGATGAATGGATGGATGGAAAATAGCAGGGAGAAGGGCTTCTTAAGTACAAAAGATTGGCCTCTTTTGAGCCCATGATACAAAAATCCAAAAGGCATATTTTCCGCCCCAAAAGAGCTCTACAGGCTCTATTGGCCTTGTTAGTTGGTTTGGACTACATCAGCCCACATGGCATCAGTCCCTGTACCCTTACAACCAGCCTATTCCGGTTATTTCTGGTGTTTCCACCTCAATGGGGCTGAACCAGCCCCTTAACTGTTCAATCCCCTTGGCTGGTTGTCCTTTACAACCAGCCATGATGACCTTTATTGCCTTGTTTACGGGCTGGTTGCCTCATGCAGCCAGCCCCTGGCCCCTCAAATGGGCCAGGTGGGACCCAGGGCACACCTGGGTCCGGTCTCAGACTCACATGGGGGGGGGGGTGACCAGCAGACATGCTGTCCCCCCCTCTTTCTCTCAAATCCCTGGTGGGGGCGGTCAAATCCCCTCACCAGGGGCTCTGGGGGTCAATACCCCCAGGGCGTTGTCATTTAAAATGGCCTGGGAGGTGATCAGGTCCCCCCAGGCCCATCGCTCCTCCCCCTTGGTAAAGGGGGGGGGAGAGCGCCCCTATCCTGTTTGGTTGCATTAACCAATCAATGGTGGGGGGGTGATGAAATCCCCCCCACCTGCCGGTTGCTACTCTTGCGGCCGGCGCCGCCATCTCCTTGGGCAAGGGGGTGGTCAGGTCCCCCCTGCCATGACCGACCGCGCTGTTGCGGTTGGTTGCTGGCTGGTTCAACCCAGCCAGCCTGCCCCCATCCCCTTTGGGACGGCGAGCAAGGGGAGGGGGAGCAAGCCGGGGCGGCAAGCCCCGGCTCCGTGGCGCTGGTTTCCTAGCGCAACCGGCCGGGCCCGCGCGGGATCCCTTGGCCGCGCAACAGCCCCGCGTTGGCCGCACCAAGGAACAAAGGCGGCCCCAAATGGGCCGCAATGCGGGCAGCGGCCCCAAACGGGCCGCAACGCGGGCAGCGGCCCCAAGCGGGCCGCGACACGGGCGGCGGCCCCTAGCGGGCCGCGCCAGGGGCGGCGGCCCCAAGCCCAAATTGTGAGAATTACATACTTTGGCGGGCCAGCCCGTCTGGCCAAGTATGTCCATAATAAAGCTTGGGCCCTTTTATGCCAAAATAAGCCTATCTGGTTTGGGTGGCCCATCCACCCTGGAGGACCCGTGAGGGCCTGTGTCCCAAAAGACCATAAAAACGTGTTTTGGCGCCCAAATGCCCAAAACCAATAACACCCACATAGGCCCACACGGCCCAAGTGATGTACAATGGGCCTTGGAGGCCCATTATTGTATCCCATTTGGATTACACACTCCTATGCACATTACCTGAGTGCATCCGCATTTTAACAGCTCTCCATGGCACCTTTGGCTGGGGCACCCTCACAATGCCATTCTCAAAGCCGTCATTCCAGATAGCTCTCCCAGTTCCAACTGCAACGTCTGCAAAAGCTGCAAGATGACCTCTACTCCGTTTCATGGCCACTTCAAACCAGCCACTTGCTTCCTGGAAGCAATTCATCTAGATCTTGTTGGGCCATTTCCTGTCCAGTCAAACAGAGGCTGCAAGTATTTCCTTACTATTGTGGACCAATTCTCAGGTTTCAAGTCGGTCTCTTTCCTTTGCTCCAAGAATCAAGCCTCCGGGGCTATCAAAGATTTCATAAATCACTCTGAAAGACTTCTCAAAACCAAGGTTGCAACAGTCATGTTGGAAAACGGAGGCAAATTTGTGAATGAGGAACTCTGTGAGTATTTTAAGCTTCATGGTATTGATCATCACCTGGCTCCCGCGTACACACCTGAACAGAACGGTCTAGCTGAGAGAGCAAATTGCTCCATTCTAGACAAAGCTTGATGCTTACTTGTGAAAAGCGGCCTTCCTCCCTCCTACTGAGCGGAAGCTGTAAAGACATCAACCAATCTACTCAATGCACTACCCATCATATCCAAGGGCCTCAAGATTCCCTACAAAACCTGGTTTCAACGACCATTCAATCATCATTTCCTCAGGCCATTTGGCTGTACCACTTACTCACTCATTCCCAAGGTCAGACGCGGTTTCAAACTATCACCTAATGGAGAGAAGGATACACTCCTTGGGTATGTAAACAATTTCTCATCCTATAAGATACTTGATCATCAAACCAAACGGGTGCATTCAAGCGCCAATGTCACTTTTCTTGAAGACACTTTTGAGCGCAAACAAGATGAAGCCTTGAAAGGCCTTTGATCTTCTTCTTCTACTTCCAATCCACTAAAAACCATCTCTGGGGAAAGTCTTCCCAGCATTCCGGCTGAATTGATTTCAGGACCTGGTCAAGTGTCTTCTGTTACTGAGGCAACCTCTGTTCCTGATCACAGTATAATTTCCAAGCAAAACATACTCTTGCATTCTCGACAGGAGACAATGGCCAATAACCCCCAACTAAATTCCATGGACACCAAACTCCAAGATCCCAAATCTTTGGATGAAGCCCTTTGCAGTCCCCACAGACTGGAATGGATTGCTGCCATGGAGAGAGAACTCCAAAATCTCTTGTCCTACAATGTTTGGGAAGAATGCAAGAAGAATAACTCTACCAGCCAGCTTAAGTGCATTTGGGTTTTCCGCACCAAGAAAGACAAGGAAAACCAGATCATCAAATTCAAGGTGCGTCTCTGCGTGCAGGGTTTCCACCAAAAGTTTGGCATTGACTATACCAATGTGTTTGCACCCATGGGCAACAAATCTTCACTTTGGCTTCTCATTTTGCATGCCATGCAACAAGGCTACAAATTCCACCAGCTTGATATCAAGTCAGCATTCCTGAATGCTCCCTTGAAGCAAACCATCTATGTCTCAACACTGGCAAACGTTCCTGTAACGCCTGGGAAGTCCCTCAAGCTCAAAAAGGCCCTGTACGGCCTGAAGCAGGCTCCCCAAATGTGGTACAACACACTGAGTGCCTGGCTTTCCTAAGAAGGGTTCATCCAGAGCAAGGCCAATCAATGCGTGTTCTGGAAGAACAGCACCTACGTTTACATACATGCAGAAGATATTTCCATCTTCAGCCCGGAACCACAACTTTTTATTGACGCCGTCCGGAGCCGCTTCAAAATCAAGGATCTGGGCCCGGAGTCTCTCCTTCTGGGTATGAACGTGAGGCAACATATGAATTGTTTCCACCTAAGACAAGAGAACTACATCTCCTCCCTAGTGGATCAATACCGGCTCCCTCCACAAAAAAAATGCTTGACTAATTTCAAACCTTTTGGAAAATTACTGCTGGCATCTGAGGAGGAACATCAACTTTTGGTTAAAAGAGGGCTGAATTACAGAAAGCTTGTGGGTGAGCTAACCTACATAAGCTGCAACACCCAACCCAACATTACATTTGCCGTCAACTACCTCACTCAATTCTTGAACACGCCCGGGATGACTCACTGTCATGCTGCAACACTTACTCTCAGTCATTTACAGTCAACACCTAAGGTGGGGCTAACTTTCTCTAAAAAACCATGTCAGACTGGACTCAGTTCATATTTAGATGCCTACTGGGCCACTTTTCCAACCAACAGAAGATCAATAAGCTGTTTTGTCGTCCTGTGGAAAGGTAATGTAGTCCGCTGGAAATCACAAAAACAACCAAGTGTTACACTTTCCACCACAGAAGCCAAATACAAAGCAGTGGCTGAGGCTGCAAAGGAAATCCTCTGGTTCAAATCTCTGGCTGAAGAGGTGCTTAGATCAACAATCAAGGCTCCAATCATCCTCCATGAAGACAACAATGGTTGTGTCAAACTTGCCTCCAACTCAGAAAATCATGCGGTGTGGTGAACCATTTGGGACACCTTGGGAAAATAATTCAAAAAAAAAAAAAAAAAAAAAAACAGTCCTAGTTGCGTCGCTCATCCTCATCCTCGCGCGTTGCTCATCCTCATCCTTGCGCATTGCTCCTCCTCATCCTTGCGCGTCGCTCATCCTCATCCTTGGGCATCACTCCTCATCCTTGCTTGTTTCTCATCCTCATCCTTGCGCGTTGCTCATCCTCATCCTCATTGCATTGCTCCTCCTCATCCTCATTACTCGCATCCTTGATTGCTTCCTCACTTTCATTGCAACCATCAGTTGTTCATCATGACCCTCCCTATTGCTTGGCCCTGCGCGAATCATTGCCTTCCCTCTCATCATCAATTTATCTATCATGGTGTCCTCATCATCACCACCATCAGCGCTTGTGAGCAAGGATCATTGATCACATCAACCCCATCGCTCATCATCAAAACCATCCAATTTCTTTCTTTCTCACCCCCCTCCAGATTTGGATGGGAGGGGGTGTTGCGTTGTTACTAGGTGTGCAAACATCTGCACGGACGTTTGCAAGCAACAGGCGGGGGTGAGAATCTCTCACCCCAGTCTGGAAGATTGGCAGAAGGGAACCGGGCCTCCCCAAGCTTGAGCCTCATCATTGTAAAAAAAAAAAAAAAAAAAAAAAAAAAAAAAAAAAAAAAAAAAAAAAAAAAAAATCCGCTTTCATTTGTGTTATCCAATTTTAAATAGTTACAGGGCTCTCTAGCCTATAAAAGGAGGGGCTCTCCCCTGCTTTTTTCCTTCATCAATTCTTCCCACTAATCAGAATTATGAGCTTCTGATCCAAGAGCTCCTTCCTTTGTGAAATTGATCACTTATCTGGATACATCTTTTGATTATCCCTTGATCCTTATCCCTTACCCTGGAATTTTTTTTAAGTCCAAAACTCTGATCTGCCCTTCTGTGGCCCTGTTCCTTATCACCAACCATAGCCTTGCTGGTTGAAGAAGAATTCATTAAATTGAATTCTTGAGTTTGTTATACCACTCTTGATCCCTTTTTCTGACCATTATTTGGTCTTGATCATTCATTTGATTGTCTTTCTGGACCAGTCACGTTTGACTAAGAGGTTTTATTATATTTAAACCTGGAGTGATAAACCTCCCTTTAATTATTCAAGTTGCATTCTGCCACACTATTCTTGAATCCTTGAGAAGTGTTGGGTTACTCTTAGTCCAAAATTGTTACTGTTTTTTTCAGTGATCCATAAACATATTGCGTTGTCTTGTGCAGCCACCCACCGTTATCTGGTACCCTTCAAGCGCTTGATTGCGGAGAGTTGGGCAGGTTCATTGAGAACCTGGAGGTTGATTGGGTCTGAGTTGATTTCTCCCAAGCACCTGCTGACAACCAGAGTTATTAGGGTTTGGGTGCGGTTACTTACAACTGCTTTGTTCTATTGGGCTCTGAGCAAACTTTAACTTATTTTGTTCCAAGTCTTTCTCCTCATCATCTTGGTTCAGGTAGTGCTGCTTCCCCCTCAGCTATTGTTGCTATTGACTTATCCCTATCCCATTTGATTCCTCATTAACAAAGGTTGCTGGACCTTGATCCTGGTTACATTTAAATATTTTTGTAACACTCAGGAGGGCAGCCTAAAAAAGCACCTATCCCCTCCACACAACTGCCAACGCCCTGCGCCATTTGGAGTCTTACATTTGGTCCCCCGGGCCGGGATCAAACCAGCAACCTTGGGATTTACAGTCCCAGATTTGTGGAATCAACTTTGAAATCCAATCTTTTTCTCTCTTTCTATTTTTCTTTTTTTTTCTGTGTTTCTGTTATCATCTAGATCTGATCCCTGGAGGCAACTTGTTCCAGAAGTAAGTCCTCCCAATTGTGCACCATCAAGGGGTTTCATCCTAGTCCTTTTTTTTTAAACCCTACCCTTGCCACACTTGTGAGCCACTTTGGAAATCTGTTCTTTGGATCACTTAGGAAATCTTTTGTTGAAATGGAATTTATCAGTACCCCTTCTACCCCTTTTTGGGCCAAGATGATCAAAATCAAACCTCAGAACAAGAACTTATGCTTTAACGGTACAAATGTTGAACGGTTCCTGGATTCCTACAAGATGGCTGCTGAAGTGGACGGTGCTAGCAAATATGACATGGCTTATCAACTGCAATTCTTTATCTCCTCTGATGAAGTCATGGAAGTGATTGAATCATTTGATGGATTTTAATCCCATGACTGGGTACTTCTTAAGGAGGCAATGATTGCCTATTGGGGCAAAATTGATATAGCTAGGTTCACTCTCCAAGATCTGGATGCCCTAGTCTCTCAATGGACCTCCAATGGTGGTATCTCCTCAGCCTCTCATTATCAAGCTTTCAGAAAATCTTGGGACCCTATCCAATCCTATCTTATCCAAAATGATCACATTGATACGGTGGACAAAATTTGAGTGCGATTTTTTCAGTCTTCCTCTCCAGGAGTGCAGGAAAGAATTAAGGATGAATTGGTGAAAGCTGGATCCATGATCACTACAAGAGATAATTGGTTCAAGCTCCCTGCTTTCATGGTTCTTAGGAATACTGTGGATAAAGTAATGAAAGGTCAAACAGCTCTCACCTTTGAAAAACCTAGAATCACTGAACCAGTCCCTGCCCCCTCTTTTCAAGCATCTAAAAAAATCATGAATAAGATGGAAGCCAATCACAGACCTAAACCAAATCCTCAGACCCACCGGGAAACACCGACTATCAATGAGATCACCAAACTCCTGCAAGCTTTTGAGAATAAAATGGATCAGAAACTCTCCTCTCTGGTTGTCCCTAAAACCTCCAACTCTGTTCCTAGGTCAACCATGGTTTGCTATTATTGCCACAGAGAAGGTCATGGAACTGGTTGCTGTCCTGAACTCCAGAAGGACAAGGAGGAAATGTTGGTGGAACAGAAAGGGAGCAACTTCTTTCTGCCTAATGGTGCACTTATCCCTTTTGATTCATCTTGTCCAATTTGTCATGTGGTGGCCTCTTTCCAGCCTTCTGCTCCCAAGAAGGCATACTTGGCCTCTTTTGATTTTCAATCTGCTTGTGGAACTCTTCAACCTTGGTATCCTCCTGCTGTCTCTTCTTCCAGATTTTCTGGAACTTATCAATCTGATCCAGCTAGGAAATTACATGAAGAGCCCACACCTCATAAAGCTCCTCCTGTTCCATCTTCAATTCTTCAAAAACCTGTCAAACTTCAATCTTCACTGGAGCCTCCTTCTTCTGAGGTAGAAGACATGGAAGTAGAAAAGGAACCCCTTGTGGATAGGTTCCCAGAATACTCTGATCCTGCTCCTCTGTCATCCAAATCACCTTCACCAACTGATCCAGTTATAGTGCCACCCTCACCTGAACTTCCTCTTCCAACTGAACCCAAGGTTTGATTCAAAAGGGGAATTTCCAAAGACCACCCCAACTCTATGGAAGGGGTATTAAAGAAAATCTCTGATCTTAAAATCCCTGATCTATCTATGGCTGAACTCCTTTCCATCTCACCATCTGTGGCTGAAGGCATGAAGAAATGGGTTTCTTGGCGACATGTGGAGATTGGTCCTGATGAATCAAAAGTTTCCTCTGGAACCTTGATGGAAGACTCTGGTGGAACAGATCCTCCTTCTAATTCAAATCTTTATTCTTGTCCTCTTGGATTTTTACCATGCTCTCTAGGTGACTCATCCAAAATGGTTTCTCTACTTGTCAATTCTGGGTCCCAACTAAACTTAATTTTGGATGCAATGGCCTGCAATCTCAATCTCAGTCCAAGGGTCAGCTTAAACTCTGCTGTTTATGGAATTGGTAATCAATCTTGTGAGTTGGTGGGTATTGCTGAGGATGTGCTAGTTCAAATTGGTTGAAATATTGTTGGAACCTGTCACTTTTGGATCACTTGTTTGGAAGGTCCTATGATTTTGGGTTGTCCTTTCTTAATAGACTTTGGAGGCACCCTGATGTTTTCTGATCAAGTTGGGGAGAGAATTCTTCTTCCTGATGCTGATGGTAGAAAGCTTGAAGTTCCTCTCTGATCTTTGGATTCTGGTTGTTGGGAAAGAGATTTCCCTGGTTCTTCACCTAAATTGGTTCTGAAGGGGAAGCAGAAGGATTCTTCTAACTCCTATCATTTTTTAGCAGAATAGTTGGTAATACTAATAATTTTAGTTCTTCTAAGCCTCAGAATTCAACTACAGGGCCAACTTTAATCTCTGAGGCATATTTTTCATCCTTTTCATCTCTTTCTTCTTTTTCTTCTGATCTCAAAAATGTCCAGAATCAAAAACATGTTAAAACACAAAATTCCAAAAATATTTCTCTTCTCTCTGGTTCTGTTGTTTCTTCTTTTCCTTGTACTGTTATCACTGATCAATCTTCCTCTAGCTCTGGTTCAATTCTCTGCAATGAGTATAAACTAGATCCGGATCTCAATTCTTTTCTTAATGGTTTTGGTATGGAGGAGTATGGGCTCCAGTGGAGGCACTTGGGGGTAAACGTAAGTAATCCCAATTGTGCACCATCAGGGCATTCTTCTACCATAGTTTGTGAAACTCTACCTTGTGCCACACATGTGAGCAAAGCGTTATCTTTTGGATCCTCTTTTATGGAAAAGGCACCTTTCAAAAATTTTATGGAACATTGAACTTGGAGGATGTTGGAATCTGGTCTCAGTTTTTGTACTCAGGTCTTGCTGGTGAATGCTTGGAGGAAAAAAGAACTTCTCTCTTTTGCCACTAAGTATAAGCCAGTTGCAAAAAAGTTCCAGCCTGTCAACCAACCCATGCCTCTCAATCTCAATCCTCCTCTCATGCGTCCTCCTCTATCTTGTGATCCTTATTGTGGTCTATCTCACTCTCTTACTGGCCCCTTTGTACCTTGTGGTTGTGTCACTGAAGAACAATTGAAGGTGGTCAACTTTGGTCCAGATGGATGGCTTTTACCTGATGAGTTAAATTCAATCAAAAATATCTTATCTCTAAGGGAAAAATCTATTGCATTCTGTGAAGAAGAGAGAGGTCTCTTGAAAGAATCCTATGGTCTCCCTTATATCATCCCTGTAGTTGAACATGATCCTTGGCAAAAGGAAAAGATCCCTTTTCCTGATGCAAAAGTCAACAAATTCATCAAGTTGGTCCGCAAACAAGTCCGTACCGGTCTATATGAACAGTCAACCTCCAGTTACTCTAGCCCTGTTTTCTGTTTTATAAAGAGTAATGGTAAACTTAGAGTAGTTCATGATCTCCAACCTCTCAATAAAGTTACTATTTTATGACTCTTGTGTTCCTCCTGCCACTGAAAAATTTGTTGAATCCTTCTCTGGTGGAGCCTGTCATGGTCTAGGAGACATCATGGGGGGTTATGACAAACAATCTTTGCATCCTATTTCTTGCCCTCTCACTACTTTTGATACTCCTCTTCAACAATTTCAACTGACTCGATTGCCTCAAGGTGCCACCAACTTTTTTGCAGTCTATCAGGCTCAGATGATGTGGATCCTCCAAGACAAAATCCCTGATCATGCTGGAATCTTTATTGATGATGGTGGAATTAAAGGTCCAGTTTCTGACTATGATAATGAGCTCTTACTTTGGCACTCAGGAATTTGACAATTTATCTGGGAGTATGCTACTATCTTGGAAAGGATTTTGTTTCAAATTAAGGAATCTGGCCTTACTGTCTCTTGATCAAAACCTGCTGCCTGTTTCCCTGCCTTGGAAATTGTTGGTAATATAGTCTGCAAGGAAGGAAGAAGGATGGCACCCTCTAAATTGAACAAAATCATCTCCTGGCCTACTCCAATAAATCCAACTGAAGTTAGAGGTTTCCTAGGTGTTGTAACTTATGTCAGGATCTTCATTCCCTCTCTATCCAAAATCTGTGCACCCTTGCATTGTCTAACCAGAAAGGAAGCTGAATGGATTTGGACCCAAGGTTGCAAACAATCATTTCAGTTGCTCAAAACTATTGTTTTCAATGACATAGTTTTGAAAAAGATCTCTTATGGGCCTGGAGCTGGCAAAATAAAATTGGCTGTTGACTCTAGTTATAAATCTGTTGGGGCTGTCCTTACTCAGGAAGATGAAAATGGTTTTGACCGCCCCGTTCTTTATGAATCATTGCTATTTTTGGATGTGGGATCTAGATACTCTCAGCCCAAACTGGAACTCTGTGGTGTGGCCAGAATGCTGAAGAAACTCCAAACAGTACTCTGGGGACAACATTTTGAATTGCAAGTTGATGCTTGATCCATTTTGGAAATGATCAATGCTCCCAGTCTTCCAAATGCTCCAATGACTTGCTGGGTAGCTTTTATCCAGCTTTTCTCTTTTGATATTGTTCATAGGCCTGGGAAATCTTTTACTATGCCTGATTGTTTATCTAGAAGACCTATTGGAGACAATGAATTTGATGTTGGAATGTATTTTGATGAGGAAGAACCTTTGGTCCGCCCTGGTTTTGCTTTCTGCTCCCAAGATTCCTCTGGTTTCCAACAAGGTTTCTGGCTTAAGTTAGAGCAGTACCTTTCAACTCTTCAAATATCCCTTGATCTCTCTGCCAAAAAATTTCAATCCCTTAAAAGAAATTCCTCTAGTTTCTTTGTCGAAGGATCCAGGCTTATGAAAAGAGGAACTCCTTGTGCTCTTTTTGTGGTTACTATCCCGGCTAAGAAAGATTTGATCCTTGAAAGTCACCATGAGGGTCTTGGTCATTGTGGGGAAACCAAAACTTATCAACAACTATCCAAACAGTTCTGGTGCCCATCACTGAATAAATCTGTCTCTCAATGGTGCAAGAGTTGTGAAGTTTGTCAAAAACGTGATCTTAGGCGTCCAGCTGAAATTTGCTATCCTACTGGGGAGTCCACTGTCTTTGGAAGGGTTGCTATGGATGTGGTTCATATCAAGGCAGGTGGTGCTAAGTACCTCATTGTGGCTAGAGATGATTTTTCTGGATGGGTTGAAGCCAAATTCCTTAAAAACCTTAGTTCTGAATCTGTGGCAGCTTTCCTTCATAAGAATTGGACAATGCGTTAGGGTTTTGTTTGATATTATTCTACTGATGGTGGCTTGGAATTTGGTAGAAAACTTGCTGAAATGATCCCATCACTACCTGGACAACATAGAGTTACTACTCCCTATTATCCTGAAGGACAAGGAATGGTGGAAAGAGGCAATGCTCCCTTGAAGGCTGCTCTTGTTAAACTGGCTGGTGAAACTTGCAAGAATTGTCAAAAGGTTCTGCCCTTGGTCCTATTCTCTGATTGAATTTCCACCAAGCAAACCACTTGCTACTCTCCTTATGAAATCATCTTTGGTCAAAGGGCTGTTCTTCCTCTTGATCTTGAAATAGAGTCTTTCTTGGGCATCTCTTGGTAACAAGTTTCTTCAACTACTGACCTATTAGTTGCCAGATCAAAGCAACTGGAGCCGAGTGAAGATATTTGTAACAAAGCTTATCAGAAGATGATGGAATCAAGAGCAAAATCAGTTCAGTATTGGGAAGATAAAAATCTAACTCAAATCAGAGATCCTTTAAACCCTGGTGATATGGTATTGGCTTATAATTGATCTTTAGAGACTCAGTGGGGAAAACTTTTTTTGAATCATTGGAATGGTCCTTATAGAGTGGTTTTTCAAGTTAGAGGTGGATCTTATGTTTTGGAAGAACTGGATGGTACTCAGTTGGCTAGAAGGTTCTCTGCTGATTAATTTAAGAGATTTTATTGTTGTGGGGGCAATTTGGGTTCAAAGTAAGTCCTCCCAATTGTGCACCACCAGGGTCTTCTGCTGCTTTTTGTTGTAAAAACTATACTTTATGCCACATACTTGAGCACCTGGGACGCCTTTTCTTTTATCTTCTCCACATTTAGGCTCTTTTGGATGGATCAAGATGGGTTTGAACATTTTTTTTACCTAGAGGATCAAGAAACAGCCAATTATTTTCTTTTTTTTTCTTTTTCATGTTTTCAACATTATGATGCAGACTAGGGACATTCTGTAAGTTGGGGAGAGATGTGGTGAACCATTTGGACACCTTGGGAAAAGAATTCAAAAAAAAAAAAAAAAAAAACTTTCCTAGTCCCATTGCTCATCCTCATCCTTGCGCATCTCTCATCCTCATCCTTGCGCGTCGCTCCTCCTCATCCTTGCGCATTTCTCATCCTCATCCTTGCGTATTGCTCATCCTCATCCTTGAGCGTTGCTCATCCTCATCCTCGCGCGTCGCTCATCCTCATCCTCGTGCCTTTCTCATCCTCATCCTCGCGCATGGCTCATCCTCATCCTCATCGTGGCACTCCTCCTCATCCTCATTGCTTGCATCCTTGATTGCTTCCTCACTTTAATTGCCACCATCAGTCGTTCATCATGACCCTCCCCATTGCTTGGCTATGCGCAAATCATTGCCTTCCCTCTCATCATTGATTCATCTATCATGGTGTCCTCATCATCACCACCATCACCGCTTGTGAGCAAGGATCATTGATCACATCAACCCCATTGCTCATCATCAAAACCATCCAATTTCTTTCTTTCTCACCCCCCTCCAGATTTGGATGGGAGGGGGTGTTGCATTTTTACTAGGTGTGCAAACGTCCGCATGGATGTTCGCAAGCAACAGGCCGGGGTGAGAATCTCTCACCCCAGTCTGGAAGATTGGAAGAAGGGAGCCAGGCCTCTCTAAGCTTGAGCCTCATCATGGTAAAAAAAAAAAAATTCTGCTTTCATTTGTGTTATCCAATTGTAAATAGTTACAGGGATCTCTAGCCTATAAAAGGAGGGGCTCTCCCCTTCTTTTTTCCGTCATCAATTCTTCCCACTAATAAGAATTATGAGCTTCTGATCCAAGAGCTCCTTCCTTTGTGAAATTGATCACTTATCTGGATATATCTTTTGATTATCCCTTGATCCTTATCCCTTACCCTTGACTTTTTTTTAAGTCCAAAACTCTGATCTGCCCTTCTGTGGCCCTGTTCCTTATCACCAACCATAGCCTTGCTGGTTGAAGAAGAATTCATTAAATTGAATTCTTGAGTGTGTTATACCACTCTTCATCCCTTTTTCTGACCATTATTTGGTCTGGATCATTCATTTGATTGTATTTCTGGACCAGTCACGTTTGACTAAGAGGTTTTATTAAGTTTAAACCTGGAGTTTTAAACCTCCCTTGAATATTCAAGTTACATTCTGCCACACTATTCTTGAATCCTTGAGAAATGTTGGGTTACTCTTAGTCCAAAATTGTTACTGTTTTTTTCAGTGATCCATAAACATATTGCATTGTCTTGTGCAGCCACCCACTGTTATCTGGTACCCTTCAAGAGCTTGATTGCGGAGAGTTGGGCAGGTTCATTGAGAACCTGGAGGTTGATTGGGTTTGAGTTTATTGCTCCCAAGCACCTGCTGACGACCAGAGTTATTAGCGTGTGGGCGCCGTTACTTACAACTGCTTTGTTCTATTGGGCTCTGAGCAAACTTTAACTTATTTTGTTCAAATTCTTTCTCCTCATCATCTTGGTTCAGGTAGTGCTGCTTCCCCCTCAGCTATTGTTGCTATCAACTTATCCCTTTCCCATTTGATTCCTCATTAACAAAGGTTACTGGACCTTGATCCTGGTTACATTTAAATATTTTTGTAAAACTCAGGAGGGCAGCCTAAAAAAGCACCTATCCCCTCCACAGAACTGCCAACGCCCTGCGCCGTTTGGGATCTTAAAGCGGTTTTTTGGAAAAAACACATGGAACTATGGTTCCATTTCCTAAGAGAAGAGGTGGAAAGGGGTAAAATATCCATCAAAAGTATAGATTCAAAAGAAACCCCCTGGATTTCCTTACCAAACCAGTCTTGCAAATCTCTCTGCAACAAAAGCTCAGGCAGATCAATGTAGGTTTTCCCATGCCAGAAGGCTGAAGGCAGGGAGGGTGTTGATAAGGAGATGTTGCTTATGTGCCTTCATCCTTCTCACTACGCCAGGTTACCACGCTACCCCATGTGTGTGCTATTTGCTTTGTTGTATTTTCTTTGTATTTTCTTTTTCTATGCGGCGGTGCTCCTCAGAGGGCCCCAGGAGCTATGAGTGAGCTCCACTTTTGTACTTGCACTGGCCCAGAACCAGGATGCCTTTCTCCTTGTACAGTTCCAATACCGTACCACTCGCATCCTGGATTCTGGGCTAGGTAAATCATGTCTTTCAACTTCCTCAATCCTTCTCCTCATACTGATACTCTCCTGCTTTTCTTATACTCATCAGACTTTTTATTGCGTTGTTTGTGCTGCTGTCATATCAGCCTGTGTGGCCTTGAGCCTTTTCTTTTTAGTCTGAACTTTACAATTTTGAGCTTTATTTGTGTCAGGCTTGTGGACTAAGGTAGATGGTACTGAGGGAAAGGATATTTGAAAGTGATGAAGACAATAACCCTTAACCTTGAAGCGTGAAAGTTTCCCAGGTAGAAAGAGGCAAGCTCTTGAAAGCCTCAGATGATTTTACCATTGATTCCAACAATTGTTTTACCCACTGTATACCCTTTAGTTGATACTGTATTTCATCCCTTTTAAATAAAAGTTAATTCAACTATGTTTTCATCCTAATCCTGTTGCTGCAAGAATTTCATTTGTTGAAATGAATGATGTGTCCCTAGTACTGCCATTTGGTGTCTCCTAGGCAAGTGTGAGAAGTTTTGCCTTTGAAAGGTTGCTTTTTTGTTTACTTTCAATAACAAACTGGTGGTTGGTACCCCAGTGGCGTCCACAAGTGAGGTGTGAAGTTGACTGCCCCTCAAGTGAATGATCATATTCCTCCAGTGCCAGAGATCAACATATTAGGATTACAAGACCCAGTTGATCAAGGCCAGAGACTGACTTAATGGGAAAAGTGAAACCTAATTTGATTTAATTATTGATCTTTATAGTATTGCCAAGATTCCAGAGGTATGAAACTAATAAGCCACCACCACCACAACCACCACCATATATTGGACCATTGGCCAAGTTTCAGGAAAGCCAAATGAATTCCAAGGCTCCCGGCAAGGTGCAAGGTTAGGAGCAAGCTGTAGTGATAACCAATGAAACCAAGGAAGAATGGGTATAAACAGAGAGAGGAAACAGGATGGGAAAGGAGGAAGGAAGCGGAGGAAATGGAAGAAACAAAACAGAAGGGAGAGATGGAGAAAAGCAAGAGGAAGGGGTTGGAATCAAAGGAGATGGGACAGAAAAAGACATGACTCAAGGGAATGGGGAAGAATGCCAAGGCAAGAGGGACCAAGTGCAAGTTTTGGTGCTAATTGGAACTGATGCAAGGCAGTTTTTTTGGCCTACTAGATGCCACAGACCTAGCTCCTTCTAGCTAATAGAGGTGATGAAACGTTTAGAGTAAAAATGTTAAAAAATTACAGAGATATATTTTGGCTGAAAGGGTTAGGTTTATTTATATATTTATAAAAATAAACTTAAAAGGAAGGGCCAAGACCTTAATGAGGTTTTTGAACCCTCTGGAAAAAAGTTATGTGTGTGTTAAGGACAATATAGGTGCAATTATGGTGCCTGTGGGGTTTACAAGGACTCCTTTCAAGAAGGTTATGTGTAATTTCCTTGGGGTTTGGGTTATGCAGTACCTACAAAAAGATTATAAGTCAGAAGGATTGCTTACCAGGTCTACATTTGGACTTATGCTTGATGGATGGACCAATATGCAGGGATTCAGGGTGCTGGAGGCTAGTGCTGAGGCAGGCTGAATGGTTGGATATTGATTTTGGCCAAAAGGTAATGATTCAAGAATTTTGTCTATAATTTTATCAGATAGTGGTCCAGGATTACACACTTATTTCTTATAAGGGTTTGATGGCTTGAGGAAGAAAATATCTGAAGCAATAATGACTATATGCCTGGATGAATGAGTTAGAAATGGCTGGGGGAAGAGCCTTTATTTATATTGTTTTGGTCCCCTCACGGTACAGCCCTTTTACCAGCCAAAGGAGGGTGAACCAGGCTAGTAATGAGGCCAGGGAGCCATCAGTGTGTTTTTGTTGACCTTCTATGGTAAATAAAGAGGTACAGGAAGCCCTTTGTCTTCATACTTTGGGCTTGATACATGTTTCTGTATTCTTAATGACCTCATTGTATCTACCAAAGAAGGTATTCAATTAAAGCCACAAGAGGGTGACTAAGCCTAGTGCTGAGACCAGGGAGCCATAAGTGTGTTTTTTTAGACCTGCTCTGGTCACTACAGAGGTACAGGAAGGCCCTATGTCATCATGCCTGGGGCTTGATACATGTTTCTGTACTCTTAATGACCTCATTGTATCTACCAAAGAAATAGTACTAAATTAATATTTTTAAATATAAACCATGGTTTACTGATTCCAGGGGCTTGAACACATTCTCTGGGGACCTCATTCTGCAAGAAAATTTTGTGTCTGATGATCTTTTTTCCATATTGGGATGTTTTACATTCACTTAATTGGAAAGTACACTCCTAGTCATGTTTAGTTACGTACAGCTTTAGTCACCAGGGACACAAGGGGGGTGTTTTATGGGTATTTGGTACCTTGTGAGCTATCTAGCAAATATATAGGAATCTTTTTATTCTTGTTAAAAACTCTCAGGGTGTTAAGGTAACTAAAATGTACCCTTTTAGGTCCAAACCTAACATACAGGCCCTAACAACCTGTGATACAGTTTTCAAAGGGGTTCAGGGATCATTTTTCCGGATTCTTTGTTGCTTTATCTGTTTTCATACTATTCCCACCACATGGTGAAGCTCTTTGTGCTCTATTTGGTGCGTAACAGGGCTGTAGGGTGTATAGGCAGTACCTTACCTTTATTACAGGTTAAGATTTTATTTCTTAATTTTTATTATTTATTTGTTTTTATTTTTGATTGATGTATTTTATTTTTGGGGGCTTTAGTCAGTTGGTTCTGAGTAGTAGCCAGCTGGAATCCCCCTTTCAAGATTGGTGTAGCCAAAAGAAATTTTGGGAGGGGAAACAGGTAAAAGAGGTTCTTGGGTGGAGATTTTAATCTTTCCTTTTTGAAGCTCTGAAATTCCTCAGAAGGATGGGGCCATCTGTTATGTTACTTTCTGGTAGCCATTCATCCTTGTCTGCTGATTCTCCTCTGTATCTGACAATTTAAAGCCTGACATCCTTTCCATTGACTCTCTCCTTCTTTTCTTTGAGGATTTTGCTTACTTTGCTCTTGCTCCCTTCCTGTGGGATTTCTAAGGGAATATTTTGGGAAGGTGGGTCTTTGGTTTCTCTAGGGTTATAGTGTTTAATAAGAATAACTGGAAAAACTGGGTGTTTCTTGGAAAATTCCTCATTAAGGATAACTTCAACTGCATTCTTTCCATGGAGGATTTTTATGCAGAAAGGGCCTACAAAGGCTGGTTTCAGTTTTTTACTACCTCCTAGATTGTTGAAGTTGACCGTGGACATTAAAATGTTGTCCCCTACTTTGAAGTCAGGTTTATTGTGGCTTTTGTCCCACCTAGTCTTATTATACTCAACAGCTCTCTGAACACATTCTTGGGCATGATGATTAGCTTTTTCCAACATTTTCTTGAATTACAGGGATGTTGGGTGGACATTGACAAGGTTTTGGTTGACTCTTTCTTTAGGAATTCTAGGTACCCATCCTATTTCTAGAATATAAGGAACTTCTTGAGTAGTTGAGTGCATACTGCTGTTGTAAGCTATTTCTAGGGCTGGAATGAGATTTACCCAGTCATGCGTTGTGGAAAGAATAAAGGTTATCCCCCTATAATTGTCCCAAGGTTTGGAAGTTAACGGTTCCCTGTGTTTGAAAGGAGATGAGGATGTCCGAAGTTGCACTTAAATAAGAAATAGAGATAAGGAGATAAGAGATAAAGAAAATTAGAGAGAGAGAGAAATTGCCAATCCTTCAATCCTAAGAACTTTCCACCTGGATGTGTATCCGGTATGAGTTCCTTTAATCTCCTGGTGAGATGAGTGATTCAATCTGATGATGTGATTCTTCCTCTTCCGCTTCTCTTCATGCATGCTTCCCCCCCTCCTCCTAGCCTGGAGTTGAGAGTGAGGATAAGTCCTCCCTCTCAACCCTAACCTAAGTACACGCGCAAATAACAGTATGACAACAAAACAGAAAACAATCTCAAAACAGAAACCCTAGCCTCCTCTCCCCACCTCCTCCGTACCAAACTCCCCCCGTTGTCCGTACGCCGTTCCGTTCATTCGGTTTGTCCTTCTCATGACGCGGTCCTTGCACCGCGCCCTACTCGGAGACCCCGCGCCTGTCTGTATCCTTTTTTCCGCGCCCGTCGTGGGTGTTTGGTAATATCCGGCATGATCTGCGCGCCGCTCATCAGTTCCTTCACAGCCCGCGGATTTCTCCGCCCCTACGTATCCAAACCGGAGCGCCCGCGAAACTAGTCAAGCACACTACCTTCCAAATCCGATCTCCGGGGCGGATCGCCGCCCATGCCGCATTCAATGCTGAGCCCAACCCGTCAACCAGGTGCGGAGCAAAACAGCAGCTGCCGCTGCTGAGCACTCTTCATACCCTAATTCTGAGCCCGCTTGCCCCCAATGCTGAGCACGCAGCCGCAACGCAGTTCCCAATCCGTGTCTATAAATTGACACCACATCCCCCCCCCAACTTGAGTTCTGTCCCCAGAAGTTTCCCATTGCTTTGCCATACCACCACCTCCGCTACTTCCGCTCCACCCTCACCACTTCCCACTACCACCTTCCCCATTTTCCTTCCTACCCGTGGCCATCATGCTCCCATGCGAGTTCTGCGCTCGGAACGGGTACGCGTGTTTGATCATCCCCGGTCGTCGCGCCTGTGTAGCTTGCCGTCGCGGTCATTGTTGCTGCTTGCTTAGCGACAGAATCCCTCAAGCTCCCCCCCAATCTGGCTCTTGCCCCAGGCCGCACAAGAGGGCTTGTCCGGACCCGTTTGTTTTTTGGACAACAAGTCAATCTCGGAAGGCTCGTGGACACCACCTGGTTCACCTCCATCCCGCTGCCCCCAATCTCCTTCACCCACCACTTTGCACGTGAGCTGCAACTTGGCATCACCCCTCCACCGGGCTGGACCTCCGCAACGGGGCAAATACAAAACTTCCAAGGAATGGCGCCCGGCGACCCGCGCTTGGGCCGCTGCTGTTGGCGTGAACCCAAAGGTACCGGACCCGAGACTCTCTGGAAGACCCGCGGCCGCGCCAGCACCTCCTCCTCCTACTCCATGAACGCCAACACCGCCCGCGCCACCAGCAGACCCGGATGAGAGGCCTACGACCTGAGACTCTCCTCCGCCTCCGTCACCAATTGTTGTCCCGTCATCACCTCCAGCTGGACCAAGCCCCCCTGTTGGTTCCTCGGAGGCACCATCTTCACCGGCCGCTCCTCCAGCCAGCCCTCCCGAGATCCCGGAGATTCCAATTGTAATGGCGCTCCCAGCGGCCGGCTTCAAAGCTTTTGCGGAAAGCTTGACCACGATGCTCTGGAATTTCCTCGCAATCCCCGGTGCACAATCCTCGGAATCCTGGCGCGAACTCCTGGCGTCTTTCCGGGCTTTACTGGCATCCTCAAGGGCGGAAATGGAGGAAATGATGAAGATGGCGTAGGCGCATCGCCCCTCCCTTTTCCCCTTCTCCCCTTTCCTCTTTTCTTCTCTTCTTGTTGCTTGTACCGCGCTTCCCTTTTCCATTAAGAAAATACATGTCTCCGCGCGAGGTCCTAACCTTCTGAGAGAAAAGTGGGCGGCTGCGCTTTGAGAGAGTGAGTCCGAGATTGAGTCCGCGCCCGCGCGCTTGCTTTGTGAGCAACCGTAAGTGACTAGCCGTTCCAAAAGAGGCACCTGGACCGCCCCAGACAAACTGCCACACAGTTCCCTGTACCCTTCCTGTAACAAACACCACAACCAAAACACCAGCGCGCACCACCGTAAGGGAAGAGAGAGAGAGAGAGTAGGAGAACGGACATTCTGGGGTGTCTAGTTGTCCCGGCTGTGAACCGGCTAGAGCACCCCCTCACCAAATCAAGCTTAGTCCAATACCAGCCACCCATCCTTGAGATATCCTGAGAGAAAGAAAAAGAGAAAAAGAAACCAACAGAGAAGAAGAATAGAAAAGAACCCCTCTTTTTTTTTCTTTTTTTTTTTTTGTTTTTTTTTTCGTGCAACGCCCGTATACCGCCCGCAAATTGCTCTTTGTCCCTCTTCCCCCATCTGCGGGATTGCCCATGCGTCCCGGTTCCGCGGGGCTTGTCCTTGCATTTACGGACCCGGATTTGTGCTGCGCCCGCGTTTCCTGCAAAAACCCCAAGCCAGCAAAGACCCCACAATCCAGATTAGAAAGAAACATGTTGACATTTCCCATTAATCTTATATTCTTCATCTTCAGATTTCTTTCTTCTTTGCTGCTGTTTCACTTTCTTCATTTTTCCTTTTCTTTCTTTCACCTGTTTGTTCTTTCTTCTCTATCACATGTTGTCTCCTTTCTTTCTCTCTGTGTCTCTTTTTCATCATCCTGACGTGCGCGCACTCACTAATCTCACAACAAACTCCCCTGCGACTGCGCTCCCAACTGTGAACTGCGCTCCCGACTGTGAAACCTCAACGCGCCCCTCAACAGTCGTCACAACACAAATCTAATCTCTGGACACATTCCTCACTCGACTCATCTCCAACCATACTCTCACTCACCTCCAACTCTCAACTCACTCACCTCCAACTCTCAACATCCAAATCCCTGATTACGACCAATTCCCACCTCATCAATTGTGAATCTTCACGCTGCTTATCTTTCCATATCTCTATTACCTCCCTCTCAATCCAACTTCAACCTCTGCTTCCTCATCCTATCACGTGGTCAACAATTCCTTTAGGTATTTTCCTAATCCTCTTCCTCACGTCACCCCTTTGTAAATATCTATTGAGTTTCTCACTCTTATTGAAATGAAACTTTAGTTTCATCCTCTATTTCTTCAGATTTACAGTCCCAAAAACGAACCATCAAACCTCGCACTAAAGGAATCAGCGATCTTGGATATGTCTGACTCAGAAGAGGAACAGAAAACCAGAGGCATCCCCAGGTTGAACGAATCTAATTACATCCAATGGTCCATCCAAATCAAATCCTATTTCAGAAAGAAGAAGCTGCTTCTCTACTGTACCAATCCCCCTCCCGAAACTCCCACTCCAACGCAAACTCAAAAGATCAACAATGCTGCCGACCTCATTCTTCAACACCTTGGGACCATTGCCTTTGATTTGATCATCACCCCCTTCAACTCAGACAAACCCTACAAGCTCTGGAAGGCTATCCTCAAAAGGTTTGGAATTCAATTGGCCAATAATAAGGGCCGAGTTTGGGTACAATTCATGAGACTAGAGTACCCTGGGGATTTGGACACTTATCTCACAGAATGTAAAAAAATCGCCAACAAACTCGCTATCATGAACCTAAGCATTCCTGACGACATCATGAGCTACTCCATTCTGGCCAAACTCCCATCCAAACTCTGGCACGTAGTGGACACCATTCTCCTCAATGACGACATCACCACCAAGCGCTCTCTTGTCCTCAACAAGCTGCACAAAATTGTTCATCTCGAGCAATCCAGGAAAAACACTTCTTCCTCCATGCCACCCTCTGGAACCTCTCTCCTTAAGGCTCCTGGCAACCAAAAAAATAATCCTCATCCTGGTCAAAACTGTCTCACCAATTCCCTTCCCAAGCATCCCTGCAGACCCGGGTACCACAATCCTCTTGCAAATCACCCTGAAAACCGCTGCTTTAGACTATATCCTCATCTTCGCAATCAATTCTACAACAAGAAACCCCAAGTGAACCTGCAACACTCCTCTGAACCAACCAATTCAACCACCCAACAACCTAGTCAGCCCACCTCTGGGGAACCTTCTGCTCATTTCCTAGCCAAACTTTACCTCTCATCACCAACCGCACCCAACAACATGGTCCTGGACTCTGGAGCATTGCATCACATATTCAACGACCCAAGTCAACTCTACAAGCTCAAACCCATTGACATATTGGTTGGTACTGGAAACCCGGACCAAGGACTCAAAGCCGAAGGTATTGGGAAGGCTCAACTCACTCTCTCCAATGGCTCAAGTATTGTCTTAGACAACGTTCTTCTCATCCCATACATCTCAAGCTGTCTTTTATTGCTCCCCAAACTGCTGAACTCAGGTGTTACGATCAGTCACACCGGACACAGTGGATTCACCGCTCACTTCCAAAACTCTTCTCTCACCCTCACTGGGACTATGTCCAACAGTCTGCTTGAGGTAACTAACGCCAAAATCTCATCTCTGGCTCCCACTCTCAATTGCCTTGTCACCCAAGCTTTGGACAACTCCTCTCTCTGGCACTTCGTCTTGGACATCCTAGCTTCCAGTACAAATCCAAGCTGTTCCCTAAAACCTCTCCGTGCTCAGACTGCAACGTGTGCCTGAGATGCAAGACTACTCGTATTCCTTTCCTCAGCAGCTTTGCCCCTGTCTCCAGACCTCTTGAAACACTCCATCTCGATTTAGTAGGTCCTATTGCTGCAGCATCCAAAAAAGGGACTTGATTCTTTCTCTCGGTCACTGATCAATTCACCTCCTTCAAGCTTGTGAAATTTCTCAAGACAAAGAGAGACACCTTCAACGCCTTCCGAGATATCGTGGCTGAAGCCAAAAATAAACTACAGGTGCGACTCCTGAGGATAATTTCTGACAATGGAACAGA
Organism: Puccinia polysora; assembly: GCA_025617555.3. NCBI lineage: Eukaryota > Fungi > Basidiomycota > Pucciniomycetes > Pucciniales > Pucciniaceae > Puccinia > Puccinia polysora. The sequence goes on along the minus strand of CM062639.1, from coordinate 23,482,648 downwards.
GTTCCTGAATAAAGACTTCAAAAAATTCTGCGAGGAAAAGGGAATTGTTCACAACTTCTCTCCACCCTATAGGGTGGAGAGAAGTTGTGAACAATTCAGAACAATGGAATATCCAAAAGGAGTAACCAAACATTAATAGACAAGGCACGCTGTTTACTAGTTCAGTCAAAACTTCCACTTACCTACTGGCCCAAAGAAATCAAGACTGCTGTTGATCTCAGCAACTGCCTCCCTAGCAGATCCAATGGATTTGTTGCTCCCTTCAAGGTGTGGAACAACAAAGACTTTGACTACACACGCCTGAAACCATTTGGATGCCTGGGCTATTATCACCTTCCCAAACCCTACCAAATTTCCAAGTTCAGCAAAAGAGCACTACCCTGCCTCCTTCTTGGTTTCCTTAACAATTTCTCCTCCTTTAAAGTCATGGATCTCACTTCTAAAAAGGTCTATTCTATGAAACATGTTTGCTTCATTGAACACTCCTTTCCTGGTCTCAATTCCTCCGCTCCGTCCTTCTCCCCTTCTGACTCCCTTTTCTCTCCCAATCCTCTCAACTGTTGTTCCTCCACTTCCTCTGCAATATCTCCTGTTCCACTCCCTGATTCTTCTTCTTCCATTTCGCTCCCTGATCTTCCTCCTTCCGCTCCATCCCCTGCTGACACATCTCTCCCGTCTTCTCCCTCAGAAATTGCCATCCATAAGACTCCACAACTTCTCAAAGAAGTCGACCCTGCCAACATAATACACCATAGACGTCGCCCACTTGCCTTTCTGATCTTACCCATAAAATCACATCCCAATTTGACTCCATCCTCTCAAATATTCTATACCTCCCTCAAGCAAGTGCCAACCACCTATGGAGAGGATCTTTGATCACCCAAATTCGCCAAGTGGATAGAAGCCATCAATAAGGAGTTCAAAAACATGGACAATCATCAAGTCTGGATGATGGTAGACACGCCCAAGGGCATCAAACCTCTTGACTGTACCTGGGTGTTCAAAATAAAAAAAGACAAAAAGAATCAGAGCGTGGAGTACAAAGCCCGGCTCTGTGTACAAGGTTTCCGACAAATTGAGGGAGTGAATTATCACTCCACATATGCTCCCACTGGCTTGCTGAACTCTCTGCGACTACTCATCTCCTATGCTGTGCAGCATGATCTTCTCTTTCATCAGGTAGACATCAAATCTGCCTTCCTAAACGCACCCTTGCAAGACTTGATATATATCAATCCTCCACCTGGGCTTCCCTTACCGGAAGGGAAAAGTCTCCAGCTCTTGAGGGCACTCTACGGTCTCAAACAGGCTCCTCAAGCCTGGCACAACACACTATCATCTTGGCTCATCTCAGTCGTATTCAAACGCTGCGCTGCCAAACCGTGCGTCTTTTGGTCCTCAAACACCTGGCTCTTTGTACACATGGATGACATTGCTGTCTTCAGCAAGAATCCTCATGTCTTCATACGTCTTCTCTCCGCCTGTTTCCCTTGCAAGGACCTTGGGGAAGCTAAGCTCCTCCTGGGTATGAACGTTTCTATCACTCCCAATGGTGTCTCTCTTTGCCAATCTCACTACATCACCCAATGTCTGGATGAATTTGGCCTGGCCAACAATCATCCCTCCAAAACTCCACTCAATCCAAAGTCCTCTCTGACTCCAGCCTCCAGCTCTGACATCAATGCTCTAAAATCCATGAACGTCAACTATCGATCAATCGTGGGAGCTCTTAACTTCATAAGCTGCACCACTCGCCCCAACATCACCTTTGCTGTAAGCTCCTTATCCCAATTCCTCAAGAATCCAGGCCTAAAACACTACGAGTCTGCTACGCAAGTATTTTGGTATCTAAAAGGAACTCTGAGCTACTCACTTACATTCTCCAAGTAACCCTTGCCAACCTCCTCCATTGTTGCTTATGCGGACGCCAATTGGGCCAACTTCCCCTTCTCCCGTCGCTCCTACTCTGGTAACTGCGTGTTTTGGAACTCTCATCTCATCTCCTGGCGCTTGAAAAAACAACCCAAAGTCTCTCTCTCAACCACTGAAGCGGAATATAAGTCTTTGACAGACGCCACGAAGGAGATCACATGGCTACAAACCCTTCTGACCAATTTCTTCAATCACAATAATCCAATCTTCACCCTCTTTAACAATAACAAGGGTGCAATTGATCTTGCCAAGAACGAGCTCAATCACTCCAGCTTCCGCACCAAACATATGTTGCTAAAGTTTCACTTCATTCGCAAGGCAATCTCCAACGGCATTGTCTCTCTCCGCTTGACTCCATCCATCACCATGGTGGCTGATTTCCTCACCAAAGCTGTGGGGCTTACCTCAATCATTCGCTCGCGCAAGGCTGTCAATCTTGTTTGCTCTCAATCTGAAGCCTGAGAGCAAGCGGGGCTGTTGACATTTCCCATTAATCTTATATTCTTCATCTTCAGATTTCTTTCTTCTTTTCTGCTGGTTCACTTTCTTCATTTTTCCTTTTCTTTCTTTCACCTGTTTTTTCTTTCTTCTCTATCACACGTTTTCTCCTTTCTTTCTCTCTGTGTCTCTTTTTCATCATCCTGACATGCGCGCACTCACTAATCTCACAACAAACTCCCCTGCGACTGCGCTCCCAACTCTGAACTGCGCTCCCGACTGTGAAACCTCAACGCACCCCTCAACAGTCGTCACAACACAAATCTAATCTCTGGACACATTCCTCACTCGACTCCTCTCCAACCATACTCTCACTCACCTCCAACTCTCAACTCACTCACCTCCAACTCCCAACTCACTCACCTCCTACTCTCAACATCCAAATCCCTGATTACGACCAATTCCCACCTCATCAATTGTGAATCTTCACGCTGCTTATCTTTCCATATCTCTATTACCTCCCTCTCAATCCAAATTCAACCTCTGCTTCCTCATCCTATCACGTGGTCAACGATTCCTTTAGGAATCTTCCTAATCCTCTTCCTCACGTCACCCCTTTGTAAATATCTATTGAGTTTCTCATTCTTATTGAAATGAACCTTTAGTTTCATCCTCTATTTCTTCAAAACATAGAGAAACTAACATTCTGGGGTGTCTAGTTGTTCCGGCTGTGAACCGGCTAGAGCACCCCCTCACCAAATCAAAACTTATCCCCTACCCCCTCTACCTCCCCCCCCCAACTTGGCCACTGTCCCCAGCTGGTTGCAACCGCCTACTCCGTCACAACGGCACGGCCTCTGCTTCTCCGCCCAAAGACAAATCCCCGGATTTCCGCGCTCCACACTCCCCTCTTCAGATCCCTCACCCCCTTCCGCTGTCTTGCCAAACAAGGTAGATCCTCGCGCAAAGAAGGGCTTGACATGCGAAGCCGCCGCCTTCCGTTTCAGCGGAGTACTGTCTTATTCCTCCAACTGATAGCTTCCGCCCTCGAACTTGGACGACACACGGAACGGGCTGTTTCACCGGTTAGCAAACAACTTCCCCCACTGAGACTCCAGACTTCCGTTGTACAGGAGCACCAAATCTTCCTTCCGCAAGGGATCCCGGAGGCAATGCAAGCAGCACTTGTCCCAATAGCGCACCAATGCCGTCCAAGTCTTCTTTAGCCGGTCTGCGGCCTTTGCAAGCATCCCGTCCCGTCAAAGGAGCTGTTTGGCGCGAGCCTCAAGCAATTCGGCGTAAGTCTTCACCTTCCACCAGTCAACCCCCAGGAACGTCTCCAACTCAATGTCCACCGGAAGCACGGGGCGCTTCCCAAAAAGTAACTCATACGGCGAGTAGCCTGTTGACCGCTTCACCGAAATCCGATCGGCAAACAGAACCATTGGAAGGGTCTCCTGCCAGCGCTTACCGTCCTCCCCGCACATCTTGACCAGGGCGTCCTTGATTGGCTGATGCCCGCGCTTGATCATGCCAGCCCCTTCAGGATAGTACTCCGTTACTCGGCCGAACTTGGCTCCGCAACTCTTCACCAACTCAACCAAACGGCCACGGAACTCAGCCCCTCCATCCACTGTGACCAGACAAAGCAACCCGTACCGCGCGAACCAGTCTTCCTCCAGAAATAGAGCAACTTTTTCCGCCAAGAGCTTGACCAATGGACGCGCTTCCACCCAACCGGACAGGTTGTCCTGCGCAACAAGCAGATAGGCAAACTTACCGGCCTTGATGTGGACAACATCAAGCAAGACTCGACCAAAGAGGGCATCTTCCCCTGTGGGGTTTCCAACTTCCTTGGGCAGTCTTGCGCTCCGCCGTTGTGGTGACCAATCCGGGACACCACGGAAAAAAAAAAAAAAAAAAAAAAAAAAAATATTTTTTTTTTTGGTTGTACCCCTATGGGTACCTTCATTTCCCCCCATCTCTCAACTTCTCCCTGTCCTAGCGGTCTAGGACAGGCCTCTTGCCTGTCTCTCCGCTTCGATCCCCCCCTCCTATGTTCAACTCCTACTTGTCGCGCTTGCGGCCCTGACTTTTGGCGACGCGAGCGATCGTCAAACCACCTTTGACGGTCCCTTCAATCCTTCCCAATCCTCTCATCCAACTGACGCCGTTGCTTGTTGCAACGGTCGTCAACTATCATTCAACCAATCTATCACTCCTTGCCCATCATCTGATCCGACCAACAACCGCGAGCGACCAATCGCGGCCGTCGGAACCTTCACCCCGCTGTTGCCGCCAATTGGGCAACGACAGCCGTTGTCGACATCCGCGACCGCTGTCGCGGGTGTCCATCTGGTTGCCCGCGGTCATTCTCGATGCGGGCGACATTTCTTTTTTTCCTCTCATGTCATCTTTTTTTTATGTTTTCATTTTCCCGCACCTATTTGTAGTATCTCTTGTACATAGTATACAGGGCCTCATGTCTATGAAAGGAGGGGCTCTCCCCTGCCTTTTGGCCCAGCATCCCATCAGACCATCATCATCTCATCTCATCTGTTTCCCCCATCATCATAATCAACTTATCCGTGGGCATCCTTCCCCACTTATCTGAGCAACTTATCCGGGTATATCCATGATTTCCCCCTTGATCCTTTGAGCCTCCGTACTCAAACTCTGTCCCTTGTGACCTTGATCCTTATCACCAACCAATAGCCTTGCTGGTTGAAGAAGAATTCCTGTCTGTCTGAATTCTTGGGTGTGTTATACCACTCTGATCCCTTTTTCCGAACATACTGGTCTTGATCTCTCCTTGATCATCTTTCTGGAGCCAATCACGTTTGATTGAAGAGGTTTTATTAAGCTTAAAACCTAGAGTGTTATACCTCCCTTCTTCTTTAAGGCTGAATTTTGCCACGCTATTCTTGAGTCCCTTGAGAAGTGTTGGGATATTCTTGCTCAAATTCGTTATTAATTTGCTTCTAGAGCTTCATAAACAAATTGCTTTTGTTTTGTTCAGCCTCCCACAGTTATCTGGTACCCTTCAAGCGCTTGATTGCGGAGAGTTGGGCAGGTTCATTGCGAACCTGGAGGTTGGTTGGGATTGAGTTGATCTTTCCTAATCAGCTGCTGACGACCAGAGTTATTAGCTTGTGGGCGTTGTTACTTACAACTGCCTTGTTCTATTGAACTCTGAACAAACCTTGACTTATTTGTTCAAGAATTTACCTGCACCATCTTGCCTCAGATAGTGTTGTTTCCATCGCTACCAAAAACTCTTATCCTCTTCCCTTACTTTGATTTCTCATCCATAAGGTTCTGGACCTTGATTCCGGTTACATTTAAATATTATTGTAACTCCTAGGAGGGAAGCCTAAACAGCACCTTTCCCCTCCACAGAACTGCCACGGCTTAGCACCGTTTGGAGTCTTACATTTGGTCCCCCGGGCCAGGATCGAACCAGCAACCTTGGGATTTACAGTCCCAAGACATTTAAAATCAACCTTGAAATCCAATCTTTTTTTCTTTCTCCTATTTTTTTCTCTTCTCAAATCTGATCCGTGGAGGCAATTTATCCTAGAAGTAAGTCCTCCCAATTTGTGCACGGCTTGGGCAAGATGCTTGTTGTTTTTGGCGAAAACCTACTCTTGCCACATTTGTGAGCCACTTTGGAAATCTGCTCTTTGGATCCCCTAGGAACTCTGTTATTGGATATGGCATCTTCCGCTACTCCAACCACCTCTGTCCGACCTAAGATGGTAAAGATCAAACCTCAGAACAAGAACTTAGGCTTCAACGGTACAAATGTTGAGCGATTCTTGGACTCCTACGAAATGACTGCTGAAGTGGATGGAGCTAGTGAATTTGATATGGCTTATCAGTTGCGATTCTTTATCTCCTCTGATGAAGTTATGGAGGTAATCGAGTCTTTCGAGGGATTTGAATCCCATAACTGGACGCTTCTCAGGAAGGCTATGTTGGCATACTGGGGTAAAATAGATGTGGCTAGGTTTACTCTGCAGGATTTGAATGCTCTGGTTTCTCAGTGGATCTCCAATGATGGTATTTCTTCAGCCTCTGACTATCAGATTTTTAGGAAGTCTTGGGATCCCATTCAAAACTATCTTATCTGAAACGATCACATTGACACAGTGGACGAAATTCAAGCAAATTACTTCCAATCTTTTTCATTGGCTGTGCAGGAAAGGATTAAAGAAGAACTGGTCAAATCTGGATCCATGATTACCACCAGGGATAATTGATTCAAGCTTTCTGTTTTTCTCACTCTTAGGAGTACTGTGGATAAAGTCATGAAAGGTCAAACTGCTCTTACCTTTGAAAAGCCTAGAACTACTGAACCAGTCCATGCTCCTTCTTTTAAGGAGTCAAACGATATTATGATTAAAATGGAGGCAGATCTTAGGCCTAAAGCAGATCCTAATTCCAATCGAGAACCTACTACTATAGATGAAATCACCAAGTTACTTAGAGCCTTTGAGAACAAAATAGATCAAAAGATTTCTTTGCTAGCTACTCCTAAAACTCCTTCTTCTGTCACCAAATCAACTCTGGTCTGTTACTACTGTCATAGGGAAGGCCATGGAACCGGATGATGCCAAGAACTTCAGAAGGACCTAAAGGAAAATTTGGTAGAGCAGAGGGGGAACAATTACTTCCTCCCTAATGGTGCTCTAATCCCTTTTGACTCGTCTCGTCCTATCCAACATGTGGTGTCCTCTTACCAGCCATCACCTCCTGTGAAAGCATCTCTTGCTTCCTTTGAATTTCAATCATCCTGTGGTACCCTCCAACCTTGGTATCCTCTAGCTATTTCTTCCTCTAGTCTTGCTGGGACTACTTATCAATCTGATCCAGCCAGGAAACAACATGAGGAACCTAAAACTCATAAGGCTCCTTCCTTGCCAACTTCAATCCTTTGAAAACCTGTTAAACGTCGATCATCACTTGAGCCTCCTTCCTCTGATGTAGAAGACCTGGAGGTTGAAAAGGAACCACTCATGGAAAGGTTCCCAGATCACCCTGATCCTTCTCCCTCACCTCAACCTTCTAATCCTATCTTAGATTCTGCGTCACCTGAACTTCCTCCCTCCACCCAGCTCAAAGTTCAATTTGAAAGGGGCATCTCTAAGGATCACCCCAATGCTGTGGAGGGAGTATTAAAGAAAATTTCTGATCTCAAAATTCCTGATCTATCTGTGGCTGAACTCCTATCAATCTCTCCATCTGTTGCTGAAGGAATGAAGAAATGGGTCTCTCATCGACGTGTGGAAATTGGCCCTGAAGAACTCAAAGTCTCCTCTGGCACTTTAATGGAGGACTCTGGTGGAACCAGTCCTTCTTTAGACTCCAACCTTTATTCCTTTCCCCTTGGCTTCCTTCCTTGTTATCTTGGTGACTCAGCTAAAACTGTTTCTCCTCTTGTGGATTCTGGATCTCAGCTTAACTTAATCTCGGATGCTATGGCCTGCAAGCTCAAACTTAGTCCTAGGGTCAGCTTCAACTCTGCAGTGTATGGGATAGGAAATCAAGCTTGTGAACTGGTTGGTATTGCTGAAGATGTACCGGTCAGGATTGGTCAAAATATTGTTGGAACCTGCCACTTTTGGATCACTTGTTTGGACAGTCCTATGATCTTGGGACGACCCTTCTTAATGGACTTTGGTGCAACCCTGATGTTTTCTGATCAAATTGGGGAGAGAATTCTTCTCCCTGATGCTGATGGCAGGAAAATTGAAGTTCCTCTTTGCTCTTTGGATTCTGGTCGTTGGGAAAGAGATTTTCCTGGTCATTCTCCCAGATCATCTTTTAAGGGGAAGCAGAAGGATAACTCTAGTTCCTCTCATTTTTTAGAGGAATAGTTGATCCTACTAATAGTTGTAGTTCTTTTCAGCCTCAGACTGCAAATCAAAGGTCAACTCCCATCCCTCAGGCTTATTTTTCATTCCTTTCATCATTCTCTTCTGAGCTCAAGAATATTAAAAAACAAAAACATATCAAAATAGAAAAATCCAAAAATATTTCTTCTCCATCTCCTTCTCTCTCTGGATCTGTTGTGTCTTCTTTTCCTTCTACTTTTGAGTCTGATCAATCTTCTCTCAGTTCTGGTTCAAATCTCAGCAATGAGTCTAAACTAGATCCTAATTTCAATTCTGTTTTTGGTGACTTTGGTATGAAGGAATATGGGCTTCAGTGGAGGCAATTTGGGGTACAATTAAGTCCTCCCAATTTTGCACTGCCAGGGCAATCTTTTACCGTCATTTTTGAAACCCTACCTTGTGCCACACATGTGAGAAACGTATTATCTCCTGGTTCTCCTTTTATGGAAAAGGCACCCTTCAAGGATATTGCAGAACATCGGACTTGGAAGATGTTGGAACTTGGACTCAGCTTTTGTAATCAAGTCTCTCTGGTCAACTCTTGGAGGAAACAAGAACTTCTCTCTTTTGCCACTAAGTATAAACCAGTTTCTAGGAAGATCCAACCAGTCAACCAGCCTATGCCTCTAAACCTCAATCCTCCCCTTATGCGTCCTCCTCTATCTTGCGATCCTTACTGTGGTCTTCCTCAATCTCTTACTGGTCCCTTTGTGCCTAATGAATGGGTCACTGAAGAACTTCTGAAGGTGGTCAACTTTGGTCCAGATGGATGGCTTCTTCCTGATGAGTTAAATTTAATCAAAAATGTCTTATCTCTAAGGGAAAAATCTATTGCTTTCTGTGAAGAAGAGAGAGTTCTCTTGCGGGAATCCTATGGCCTCCCTTATATCATCCCTGTAGTTGAACATGATCCTTGGCAAAAGAAAAAGATCCCTATCCCTGCTGCTAAAGTTGACGAATTCATCAAGTTGGTCCGGGAACGAGTTCAAACTGGCCTGTATGAACAGTGAACTTCTAGTTACTTCAGCCCCGTCTTCTGTGTCCTCAAGAGTAATGGTAAACTTAGAATAGTTCATGATCTTCAACCTCTTAATAAAGTTACTATTAAAGACTCAGGTATCCCTCCTGCTACTGAAGAATTTGTTGAATCCTTCGCGGGGAGAGCTTGCTATGGTCTAGGGGATATTATGGGTGGCTATGACAAACAATCCTTACATCCTATTTCTCGTCCTCTCACTACTTTCAATACTCCTCTTGGTCGATTTCAACTTACTTGATTGCCTCAAGGAGCCACCAACTCGGTTGCAGTCTATCAGGCTCAGATGATGTGGATCCTCCAGGATGAAATCCCTGATCATGCTAGTATCTTTATTGACGATGGAGGAATTAAAGGTCCAGTATCTGACTATGATAATGAGCTCTTACCTTGGCATTCAGGAATTTGTCGTTTTATCTGGGAATATGCTACTACCTTGGAGAGGATTCTGTTTAGAATCAAGGAATCTGGCCTTACTGTCTCTGGATCCAAACTGGCGGCTTGTGTCCCTGCTCTGGAAATTGTTGGTCATGTGGTCTGCAAGGAAGGAAGAAGGATGGCACCAGCTAAAGTCAACAAGATCATCTCTTGGCCTACCCCAATCAATCCAACTGAAGTTAGGGGCTTTCTAGGTGTTGTCACTTATGTTAGAATCTTTATCCCATCTTTATCCGAAATCTGTGCACCCTTGCGTCGTCTAACCAGAAAAGATGCTGAATGGATTTGGACCCAAGATTGTGAATGTGCTTTCCAGCTACTCAAAAGGATAGTTGGTAAAGACATAGTTTTGAAAAAGATCTCTTATGGACCTGGAGCTGGCCACATCAAGCTGGCTGTTGATTCTAGTTATTGATCTGTTGGGGCCGTCCTTACTCAGGAAGATGAAAATGGTTGGGACCGTCCTGCTCTTTATGAATCTTTTTTGTTTTCAGATGTAGAATCTAGGTACTCCCAGCCCAAACTGGAACTCTGTGGTGTGGCTCGAATGATGAAGAAACTTCAAACCGTTCTCTGGGGCCAACATTTTGAATTGCAAGTTGATGCTCAATCCATCATTGAAATGATCAACGCTCCCAGTCTTCCCAATTCTCCTATGACTTGTTGGGTGGCCTTTATCCAGCTTTTCTCTTTTGATATTGTTCACAGGCCGGGGCAATCTTTCACCATGCCTGACAGTTTATCTCGACGACCTCTTGGGGACAAAAAATCTGATGTTGGAACCGATTTCAATGAAGAGGAACCTTTAATCCAACCTATTTTCTCTTTTTCTTCTCAAAATTATTCTGGCTTTCAACAAGGCTTCTGGCTTAAATTAGAGCAGTACCTTTCAACTCTTCAAAAACCTCCTGATCTCTCTGCTAAGGAATTTCAATCTCTTAAACAAAAGTCTTCTAATTTTTTTGTTCAAGGCTCTAGACTTATGAAGAGAGGCAATCCTTGTGCTCTTATTGTTGTTACTATTCCATCTAAAAAAGATTCTATCCTTGAAAGTCTCCATGAAGGCCTTGGTCATTGTGGGGAAACCAAAACTTATCGACGATTATCCGAACAATTCTGGTGGCCATCTTTGAAGAAATCCGTCTCCCAATGGTGCAAGAGTTGTGAAGTTTGTCAAAAACGTGATCTTAGGCGCCCAGCTGAAATTTGTTATCCTACTGGGGAGTCCACTGTCTTTGGAAGGATTGCTATGGATGTGGTTCATATTAAGGAAGGTGGTGCTAAGTACCTCATTGTGGCTAGAGATGATTTTTCCGGATGGGTTGAAGCAAAATTTCTTAAGAACCTTAGCTCTGAATCAGTGGCAGCTTTCCTCTACAAGACCTGGACAATGCGTTATGGCCTGGCTCGATCTTACTCTACTGATGGTGGCTCTGAATTTGGGGGCAAGCTTGCTGAAATGATCCAATCCCTTCCTGGACAACATAGAGTTACTACTCCTTATTATCCTGAAGGCCAAGGCATGGTGGAACGAGGCCATGCCCCTTTGAAGGCTGCACTTGTTAAACTGGCTGGTGAAAGTGGCAAGAATTGTTGCAAATTCCTTCCTCTTGTTCTCTTCTCTGATCAAATCTCAACCAAAAGGACTACTGGCTACTCACCTTATGAAATCATCTTTGGTCAAAGAGCAGTCCTTCCTTTGGATCTGGAAATGGAATCTTTCTTGGGTATCTCTTGGGAAGCGGTGTCCTCAACCACTGATCTGTTAGTTGCTAGATCCAAGCAACTGGAGCGAAGTGAAGACGTTTTTGATGAAGCTTATCAAAAGATGATGGAGTTCAGAGCAAAATCCGTCAAGTATTGGAAGGACAAGCACTCTAATCGAGTCAGGGAGCCCTTGAACTCTAGTGACCTAGTTTTAGCTTATAATCAATCTTTGGAGACCCAGTGGGGCAAGCTTTTCTCTAATAGTTGGAATGGCCCTTATTGAGTGGTTCATCAAGTTAGAGGTGGATCTTATGTTTTGGAGGAGCTGGATGGTACTCGGTTGGCCAGAAGGTTCACTGCTGATCAAGTCAAGAAGTTTCATTGTTGTGGGGGCAACTTATCTCAGAAGTAAGTCCTCCCAATTGTGCACCACCAGGGTCATTTGCTGCGTTTTTGTTGTAAAACTCTACTGTATGCCACATATGTGAGCACCTGGGACGCCCTCCTTGTTCTATTCCTGCCGCTTCTAGGGCTCATTTGGAAGAATCAAGATATTTTCCTCAACTCTTCAATTGCTCTCAAGATCAAGAAATGGCCAATCTTTGCTTCAATTTCTTTGTTCCCTGCCTTTTTTTAATCCCTTCAAATTTCAGATGCAGACTAGGGACAGTCTGTAAGTTGGGGAGAGATGTGGTGACCAATCCGGGACACCACGAAAAAAAAAAAAAATATTTTTTTTCGGTTGTACCCCTATGGGTACCTTCATTTCCCCCCATCTCTCAACTTCTCCCTGTCCTAGCGGTCTAGGGCAGGCCTCTTGCCTGTCTCTCCGCTTCAATCCCCCCCTCCTATGTTCAACTCCTACTTGTTGCCCTTTCAGCCCTGACTTTTGGCGACGCGAGCAATTGTCGAACCACCTTTGACGATCCCTTCGATCCTTCCCGATCCTCTCATCCAACCGACGCCGTTGCTTGTTGCAACGGTCGTCAACTATCATTCAACCAATCTATCACTCCTCGCCCATCATCTGATCCGACCAACGACCGCGAGCGACCGATTGCGGCCGTCGGAACCTTCACCCCGCTGTTGCCGCCAATCGGGTGACAACAGCCGTTGTTGACATCCGCAACCGCTGTCGCGGGTGTCCATCTGGTTGCCCGCGGTCATTCTTGATGCGGGCAACATTTCTTTTTTTCCTCTCATGTCATTTTTTTTTTATGTTTTCATTTTCCCGCACCTATTTGTAGTATCTCTTGTACATAGTATACAGGGCCTCATGTCTATAAAAGGAGGGGCTCTCCCCTGCCTTTTGGCCCAGCATCCCATCAGACCATCATCATCTCATCTCATCTGTTTCCCCCATCATCATAATCAACTTATCCGTGGGCATCCTTCCCCACTTATCTGAGCAACCTATCCGGGTATATCCATGATTGCCCCCTTGATCCTTTGAGCCTCCGTACTCAAACTCTGTCCCTTGTGACCTTGATCCTTATCACCAACAAATAGCCTTGCTGGTTGAAGAAGAATTCCTGTCTGTCTGAATTCTTGGGTGTGTTATACCACTCTGATCCCTTTTTCCGACCATACTGGTCTTGATCTCTCCTTGATCATCTTTCTGAGCCAATCAGGTTTGATTGAAGAGGTTTTATTAAGCTTAAAACCTGGAGTGTTATACCTCCCTTCTTCTTTAAGGTTGAATTTTGCCACGCTATTCTTGAGTCCCTTGAGAAGTGTTGGGATATTCTTGCTTGAATTCGTTATTGATTTGCTTCTAGAGCTTCATAAACAAATTGCTTTTGTTTTGTTCAGCCTCCCACAGTTATCTGGTACCCTTCAAGCGCTTGATTGCGGAGAGTTGGGCAGGTTCATTGCAAACCTGGAGGTTGGTTGGGATTGAGTTGATCTTTCCTAATCAGCTGCTGACAACCAGAGTTATTAGCTTGTGGGCGTTGTTACTTACAACTGCCTTGTTCTATTGAACTCTGAACAAACCTTGACTTATTTGTTCAAGAATTTACCTGCACCATCTTGCCTCAGATAGTGTTGTTTCCATCTCTACCGACAACTCTTATCCTCTTCCCTTACTTTGATTTCTCATCCATAAGGTTCTGGACCTTGATTCCGGTTACATTTAAATATTATTGTAACTCCTAGGAGGGCAGCCTAAACAGCACCTTTCCCCTCCACAGAACTGCCACGGCTTAGCACCGTTTGGAGTCTTACACCGTTGACAGGCTTTGCAGGACGCCAGCCATTCCCGCACTGCACGCACTACACCCGGCCACCAGAACTGCTCTTTGACCCGCCTCCGCCTCTCAACCTCCCCTTGATGACCGAGATTGTTGTGAAGACTCCAGAGGATAGCTTCCTGATCTGCCCTTGAAGTGGTAACCACCAGAGGAACCGGAGTCTTCCGCTGCCAAAGCTTCCCCTCCTGCACATAGAAATTCCCCGCCCGCCGCTTCGCCCATTGCATGTCCTTCTCCGTAGCTCCATTGGGACAACAAAGGTCCCGCAAGTAGTCGCAAAGGATTGCATACCGCCCGGTCTGCTGGAGCGGCAGTTGAACGCCTGCCTCCACAACCCCTACCTTGACAACCGGGGCCTCCACATTGAGCAGTTCCGCATCCCCAAACCGGTCATCCCTTGGATACCGCAACAACGCGTTGGGCATAGTGAACGCTTTCCCCGCAACATGAACAACAGCAAAGGAGAAAAGTTCTTGAAACGCCACCCACCTGGTCATGGGAGCGTTGGGCAATGCTGGGGAATTGATCATCCGCGCCAGCGCCTCCGCGTCCACCAAAAGCTCAAAATGGACCCCCCACAAAAGATACTGGAGCCGCCGCACAATCTTGGTGACCCCGCACAACTCCAACTTTGGCTGGGAGTACCGGCTTTCCGTCGGAGTGAAGGTGACCGACTCGTAAAGTACCGGCCAATCCTTGCCGTTGTCCTCTTGAGTGAGAACCCCCCCTGCGCCGAATTCGCTGGAATCAACCGCTATCCTAATCCCTCCCGCGTTGTAGTCAAGATCGCGGAGCACAATGTCACGTCCCACGATCTCCTTGAGCTTCCGGAACGCGCAATTGCATTCTTCCCCCCACTTCCATTCCGCGCCTTTCCGTGTTAGTGATTGGAGCGGGCTTGCAACCTCTGCAAACCTCTTGATGAACATACGGACATAGCTACATAATCCCAAGAACTGAAGGATATGCAACACCGTCCGTGGGGTCGGCCATTTGAGGACCTTGTTCCGCTTTTTCTCTGCAATGCGCCAGCCGTCAGAAGCAACAACCTGGCCAAGGACTTTGAGCGCCGGGACACAAACGGCCAACTTCTTCCCCGACACCGTGAGCTCTGCCTCCTCAATGCGAAACAGGATGTGTTCCAATGTCTGCGCATATTCCCACACAAAACGTTGGACGCCGGGAACTTCAACCAGCTCCGCTCCCCCGTAATCGGATTTTGGACCTTTGATGCCCGCGTCTTTGATGAAGATTTGGACTCCCTCCGGAAGATCGTCCTTCAGGATCCAAGCCATTTGCCCCTGGTACACCGCCACGGAATTGGTTGCGCCTTGCGGGAGCCGAGTCAGCTGCATTCTTCCCAACCAAGTCTCAAATGCCGTTAGAGGCCGCAAGGGAGGATCCAACTTGCGCTGGTTGTATCCCTCCATCACATCCACTAAACCGTAACAAGCGTGCCCTGCCATTGACTCAAGGAACTTGTCAACGCGAGGGGGCCGTCCTGCGTCCCGGATTGTAAAGGAGTTGAGCCGCTGTAAATCATGAACAATCCTCAACGACTTTCCGTCCTGCTTAACCACTGCAAAGATTGGGCTGGAGTAACTAGACGTTGACTGTTTGTAAAGGCCAGTCTTCACCTGCTCCCGCACCAAATCCAGAAACTGCTCCCGGACCGCCCGCGGTATTGGAATTGGCTTGATCTGCCATGGCTTGTGATCAACAGTGGGGATGACATAGGGGTCGCCAATATTGTTTTTCAGGAGCCCCCGCTCTTCCGGTCCAAATGCGAGCGCTCTTTCCCAAAGAACTACAACCAAAATCAGCAACTCGCGCTCCTCCGTACTCAACCATCCCGTCGGGCCAAAATTGAAAGCTGCAATCCGCTCCTCCGTGATCCACACTGAACTAGTAACCCACCTTGAAGCCTTAATCAGCGTGACCCAAGGGTCCCGCAACCAAGCAATTGGTCAAAGCGGTCTGTTCAGTTCCTGGGGCATCGGCTCATTCCTCAGTTGGACCTTCCGTGACACCTGCTTGTACTTGCCTGCGTTTCACCGCATCATCCGCACGCATCCTTTGCTGTAAGTCCTGCACAGAACGGAACTGCGGCTTTTGCCTTCGCTCACGAGTGTGGCACAATGACAGGGTTTTCAAAGCGTAGTACCCTCGGGCAATGCATACTGAGAAAAGGGACTTACTTCTGCAACGTGCGCGCCTTTCACTTTCCTTCCTCCCCCTCCCTGCTCCTCATTAGTCGACCGCCCGCGCAAAACTGGAGCTTGTTCTGCGCAGTCTCCTTGGTTGACTAGAGAAAAATCCTCCAAAGGTTGCCCGTTGCAGACCAACTCCGCGTCTGGTTCCTCCTCATACTCCAACACTCTCCTCTGCTTCCCTTGCCTGTGATTGCAGATAATTGTCTTGAACCTTCCGCCGGACAAATCCTTCACCATCAATGCCTCCGTTTCCGCCTCTGGATCAAAAACCATGCGTGCTCAAAACCCGAACATGAACGGCCTTCCCAAAATCACATCCGCACAATCAACCAAAAGAAAAGAAAGGGGCCTACGGACCCTTGAAACCTCAACCTCCTCCTCCTTGACTACTCCATCCACACAACACTCCCCTCCGTTAAGCGCGCGGAGACCCATTGCGCATTTCCGCCGAACCAACCCCAGATCATCCACCATCGGCAATGGCAGCAGGTTCACCATTGAACCACTGTCCACCATAGCCCACACCTTCCTTCCCACTATGACCATTGGAACGTAAGCAAGCGGAGTCAAAACCAATTTTGACTTGCACTCCCCGGGCCCCTCCTCCTTCCACGCCACGTGGACCGGCTGCACTGTCTGAGGTACCCGGCCCTGACCGCAATCCCGCAACGCCTGAACCATCTCATCTACCACCACCGGAGACACGTCCTCCAGTTCCCGCAAGGTCAGCGGAACCAGAGTCTTATTACCCATCAGCCTTTGCACGATGTCCGCCGCTTTCTTCTTCCCTACAGGGTTTGCTGCCCGTGCCTTGGTTCCAGGTGCGCGCGCGGCCGGTTTTGGAATGGCCTACAGGGGTCGCTCCTTTGCGTCCACCTCCATTTTATTGGAGACCGCCACCTTTTCCTCCATTACCACTACCCTTACCTCAGCTTCCAACCGAGGTGGTTGCCACGCTCCGGGACTGGTAACAATGCCCAGTGATGCTCGCGCCGTCGTTCCCGCCTCCTGACCCCGTGTGCGCACCTGCTGCATTGCGGTCTGCTGGCTTGGCTCCATTGGAATCTGTTTGCCCATCGGAAACATGTACCCCATCCCCGCCGTTCAAACCAATCCCGCGCTGAGATCCTTTGTAAGCTCCTCACATGCCAATCGCCAATGACCGTTTGCCCCGCAGTACAAGCACCCCCTCGGCACAAATGTACCGGGCGGCCAAAACCCTTCCACCATGTGAGGTGGAGTCCCTTGCGGCTGCTGCTGGCCCATACGACTCATGCAGATCTTCAGGTCCTTCATCAGCTCCTTCAATTTGCTTACCGGAGGGGCTGGCGCGGGTTGAGGAACCAGAACACGCGTGGAAGTAGGTGGAACTGGGGCCGGAAATTGTGCTGGAGCCGGAACCTGGGGGGCAGATTTCTTCGATCCCGCTGGGAAGGACTTAGCGGTGTCCTTGATAAGCTCCTCTAAGTTGAGCTCACTCTCCACATCCCGGCAAATGACAGCCAACTCTGGAAGGAGCACAATGCTCCCGTCAAGTGACTGCTTTACCAAGTTGTGATTGTAAAGATGCCACTGCACCCTTGCCGGGAGTTGAGCTCCTAAACGGCCCAGAAAGGCGCGTTTCATGGCCCCCATCTGTCCAGCCACCACCTTGTTCTTTGACAAGTACCAATAGATCCAATCAAACGTTGAGGTGTACTCCGCCAGCTCCACCCGCGTTCTGACTCCTCCGCACGCGCTCGCCTCCAAGGCCACGCGGTCAAAATTGCTTTCCCGGAACCAAGGTTCGCGCCTACCCCACCGCGTTAGGATCTCCGCCTTCAGTTTTGGCCAATCTTGATTCTCGTAGCCTTCCATTTCCTCCACATCCCGGAGCTTCTCTTTGTCCATAATGAACAGGACAACAAGCCTGGCCTTATCAGCGTCCGACGCACCTTCTATAGCTTTAGTTGATGATTGAAACAACAAGCTGTGGCAAATAACAGCAAAGACAGAGATCAGAGTGAATGAAAACAAATTGATATGTGAGGAGACGTGGAAAGATTAAGAAAACCAACACAACAAGACTGTTACCCAAGTATCCTATGGCTATATGAGAGGGAATGAGGTAGACATGAATAGACTGGATTGAGACAACATTTTTCAATGAGTTGAGTTCAGAATGATCTTCAGTCAGAAGATTGTCTTACCAATTGAAGACGATTCCTGTTTTGATGATCAAAGTTTGAGTGATTGAGACTGAGGTTTTTGAGGATGAGCGTTGGAATGAAAGCTTTTGAAAAGAAGAAAGAAAGTTGAATGAAAACAAAAAGGATAGAAGGAAAAATGAAAACAAAAAAAAGATGGAAGTCAAGTAGTCAAGTTTCGTTGATTGGTTTGTCTTGAGGTGATTGTTTGTTGTCCGGTCCTTGCTAGAACCCATGAGGGTCTCTGTTGGGTTTAAGAATAAGGTGAGCGCACCCGCGGGGACGATGAACCTGTCACAGTTGTGAGAGCAAGGAGTCGTCCGTGAGATTTATGGATCTATCCTTGTGATATTTATGCATCCGTCTTTGCACTCCCCTTGACTGAAGATTGGTCTGGTTTTAGTTCAAAAATTAAACGGGCAAATTTATCCATTTGTCACAGGTTGACAGCCTTAGTCAGAGGGTCTGCAATCATTGCCTTGGTATCTATTAGATGAATGAGAAGTGATCCTTCTTTCAGTCCTTCCCTCAGTCCTTTGGTTTTGAGATCCATGTGACGAGTCTTAGCATTAGATCAGAACCGTTTCAGTTTGTTGTCTACACCTTTATTGTCAATTTAGTGTTTTGAAGATGACAGTGTTGATTCAAAGACTTCTCTCAGTAGATGTCAGACCCACTTGCTCTCAAGATATGAATCCAGCAGCGAGTTGAGTTCCGCCTCTGTGGACAAGTATGTAATGTTTCTTTGCTTGTAGCTGTTCCACAAGATGAGACTGCCAAAGGACATGCACAAATAACCTGATTGAGATTTGCGGCTGGTCGGGTCTTCAGCCCAGGAGGCATCACTGTAGTATTTGATGGGTTCTTTTGATTCATTGTACGCAAGTTTTAGCTTCCAATGTTTGGTGTGATTCAGGTATTGCCAGGTTCTTTTGAGTTCCCTCCTGTGCGAGAGACCGGGTTTGTTCTGAAATCAAGACAGGCTGGAGACTGAGTAACTGATGTCGGGACAAGTCCGACTGGCAATATAGTTCAGGAGTCCAATCGCAGACTTGTAATTTATGTTGAGTTTCTTGAAGCCTTCAAAGTCTTCATCTGATGCTTCACTCAACTGGAAATGTGGCGTTAAAGGGGTAGCTGATGGTCTAGATTCCAGCAGACAAAGTTCTTCTAAGCTGTGTATGATGTGTCTGGGTTGGCTGAGTAGAATGCAGTTGGAGTCTTGTTCAAATTTCATTCCTAGGATTGTGTCCGGTTTGTGGTCTTGAGAGCCTTTGAACTTAGTCCTGAACTTGTCGTCAAAGTTGTCACCATTGCCAACCAAGATCACATCATCCACATGGAAGAAAAGAAATGAATTGCCGTCCTCCAATCTGTACAGGCAGGGATCACTGTCTGATTTGTTAAACCCCACAGACTTGATCCATTCCGTGAAGGCGCCGTACCAGTTTTTAGGCGACTGCTTGAGTCCGTATAGACTCTTCTTGAGTCTCAAGAATTGACATGTTTGCAGACATCCCTGTGGCGTTTTGATGATAACTTCTTCATCCAAGGGTGCGTGCAGAAATGCCGCCTTTAAATCATACTGTCAGATGTTCAGTTTGTTCTTCAAGGCGAGTAGAAGGATTGCTCTCAATGAGGCTATCTTACCTGTTGTAGCAAAGGTCTCATCGAAGTCCAGGCCGTGAATTTGATTGTACCCCTTGACGCAAATCCGTGCCTTGTGTATAACAGTGTCATTGTGGGTGTTATCCTTGATCCTGAATATCCACGTTGTGTCCAACAAATTCAGTGGAGTTTCACCCTTGTAGTCCTCCCATACTTCAAATGATTTGCACTGATCCATTTCTTTCTTTATTGCTCCACCCCATTTAGGACTGTCTGCGCATTGTCTGGCTTGTTCAAAAGTTTTTGGTTCAAAATAATGGTGGAAGCCATATTGTTGAGGGGGTTTGATGGAAGATCTGTTGCGGAGGGATCTTCTGGTTGGTCCTTCAGCTGTTTCTGGAGGTTGAACTGCTTGGCAGGGAGTTTGATGTTTGCTTGGCTCGTCCTCAGAGCTGGATTCTGACTCAGAGACGCCGTTTGACACATCTTCTTCTGAAGAATTCACTTCAGCTGGAGGATTACAATAGTTCATCCAATTGGTGATGGTTTCACCAATTTCTTTGGTTATCAACGGATCCTTATCAATCACTTCTTTTGTGTTGAAATCAAGATCCATGGTGGATTTGATTCCTAGCTGATCCACCGAGTGCTTGAGAAAACGGATGTGTTTTGATTGTAGAATCAGCCCGTTGGGCATGAGGACTCGGTACAAGAGAAATTCGGGATTATACCCAACAAGCTTTCCCTCTCTTCCCTTAGGCTCAAATTTCGCGCCCTTTGTTCTTTTTTGATTCAACACTACCGTGGTGACTCTGATTGGTTGAAGATAGTTGGAAGGCAATTTGTTTTTCTTGATGAGTTCCCAAGGAGACTGGTCCCAACCGTCTTTTGGGATTTGGTTGAGACTGAGACAGCAGGACTTGAGAACTTCCAACCAATATTTTTGAGGTAGGTGGGCCAAGCTCAAGGTTGACCTAACACTTTCAATAATTGTTTGATTGGCTCTTTCAGCTCTGCCGTTGTGTTCAGGGTGATACGGTTCAGTTACTAACTGATTAATGAATTTCTCCTTGAAGTACTTTACTAACCTTGTGTTAACAAATTCTGATCCTCCATCCAAACAAACCATGGAAGGGTATTACCCGCAGACGTTCTTTTGTTTCTCTATGACTTCAATCAGTACAGTAGTTACTTTGTCCTTTCTATGAAGAGGGATGCCGGAGATGTAACCGGAATAGTTGTCCACAACGGTTAGTATGTATTTGTCATGTCTGTGTGATTCAGGCGTGATTGGTCCAATGACGTCAAGATGGATTCTTTCGAAAGGCTTGGTGGAAGATGTGGAGGTTGTCTTGAACGGGCTTTTGGTTATTTTGCAGATTAAGCAGTCCTTGCATTCAAAATTGTCTTTCTTGGACGAGTTGAATTGGACTCCCTTGATCTTAGCAAGGCGGCCAAGCAAGGCATGGCCGTAGGAGAGGTGAAGGTCTTTCAAAGTCCTGGAGTCTTCATGGGTGGTCCAATGGCACTCATCATTTCCAATCTTGTGTGGTTGATCTAGGACAAAGAGATTGTCAGTGATTGACCCTTGACGAATCTTTTTTCCATCCTTGTTAAGCACGAAGTGGCCCGATTTGGCCTTCAGGGTGCAGCCTTGATCCAGAAGCTTGCCCGGGCTTACCAGATTGACTACAATGTTGGGAACAAATAGGCAGTTTGAAAAGGTGATTGTTTGATCCTTCCAAGATAATCTGACCGTCCCAAGACCCATGATGGGTAGGTTCGCTCCAGCCTTTCTGGTGGTTATGTGTTCTCCAGAGTAATCGTCGAGCGTGATGAAGAACCGTTTGTCGTTGAAGATGTGGGCGGATGCGCCACTGTCAATCAGGATATTCTTCTCCGCTCCGATTTTGGAGTCAATCCACCTAGTGACAAATGGGTGGAAGTGAGCCAATTCCTGATTTCTCTTCTGCTTCTCCTTCCATTTGCTTTGATTTTCCCTCCACCACTCGGGGGCCTTTTCTGGATGAAGATGGAAGCATTTGGACTCTGAGTGGTTTTTGTCTTGTTTCGGATTGTGATACCCTTCTATGCATCAACTGGATAGGGCGTTCTTTGTCTTGGTTCTCATGGTGGTCAGGGCTGTGTCAGATGTCCCTCGTGCGGTCCCTTTTTCCAAGCTTTTGGCCTTGACTTCATTATGGTATTGTACAAGATGATTGCAGACAAATTCCACTGAGATCTGTTTGTCGGAGTGCATGAGTTGACGCTTCAGATCTTGAAGGGTTGATGGGAACTTAAACATAGTTAGGTAGGCAAGAATGTAATCGGGTAGGTCAATACCTATGTCTATCATTTTTTTTATGGAAGTCTTGATGTTCGTGACAAAGTCTAATATCTCATCTTCTTTGAAGGTGAGATGCAGAAAGTTGTTGAATATTCTTGCTCAATTAGATGCCTGAGAGGATGAGAATTGTTCCTTGATTGATATCCAGATGTCCTTGGCGGAGTTGATATTGGCCGCACTGATGACATTGTTGTGAGTTATTGAGTCTACCTTGGAAATAAGCAGGAGCTGGATTTCATCATTATCTAGAGAGGAAAGTGATTTGGTGGTTGACTCAAGTGTGTCCAATACTCCTCTGAGCTTGAGCAGGGCCTTCATCTTGTCTTTCCATATCCCGTAATTCTCTTCCGTCAGTAAGGGCATTGTCTTGAGAGCCGTTTTGAGCATGGCCTGTCGGAATGAGTCCGTTGAGAAACCCGGTCCTGATGCCATAGTCGTTGTCTTGCTGGTTGAGTGGAGCGTTTGGCTTTTAACCGTATAACTTTAGTTGATGATTGAAACAACAAGCTGTGGCAAATAACAGCAAAGACAGAGATCAGAGTGAATGAAAACAAATTGATATGTGAGGAGACACGGAAAGATTAAGAAAACCAGCACAACAAAACTGTTACCCGAGTAGCCTATGGCTATATGAGAAGGAATGAGGTATACATGACAAGACTGGATTGAGACAACATTTTTCAATGAGTTGAGTTCAGAATGATCTTCAGTCAGAAGATTGTCTTACCAATTGAAGACAATGTGTGTTTTGATGATCAAAGTTTTGAGTGATTGAGACTGAGGTTTTTGAGGATGAGCGTTGGAATGAAAGCTTTTGAAAAGAAGAAAGAAAGGTGAATGAAAACAAAAAGGATAGAAGGAAAAATGAAAACAAAAAAAAAGATGGAAGTCGAGTAGTCAAGTTTTGTTGATTGGTTTGTCTTGAGGTGATTGTTTGTTGTCCGGTCCTTGCTAGAACCCATGAGGGTCTCTGTTGGGTTTAAGAATAAGGTGAGCGCACCCGCGGTGTAAGACTCCAAACGGTGCTAAGCGTGGCAGTTCTGTGGAGGGGAAAGGTGCTGTTTAGGCCGCCCTCCTAGGAGTTACAATAATATTTAAATGTAACCGGAATCAAGGTCCAGAACCTTATGGATGAGAAATCAAAGTAAGGGAAGAGGATAAGAGTTGTTGGTAGAGATGGAAACAACACTATCTGAGGCAAGATGGTGCAGGTAAAGACTTGAACAAATAAGTCAAGGTTTGTTCAGAGTTCAATAGAACAAGGCAGTTGTAAGTAACAACGCCCACAAGCTAATAACTCTGGTTGTCAGCAGCTGATTAGGAAAGATCAACTCAATCCCAACCAACCTCCAGGTTCTCAATGAACCTGCCCAACTCTCCGCAATCAAGCGCTTGAAGGGTACCAGATAACTGTGGGAGGCTGAACAAAACAAAAGCAATATGTTTATGAAGCTCCAGAAGCAAATCAATAACAAATTCAAGCAAGAATATCTCAACACTTCTCAAGGGACTCAAGAATAGCGTGGCAAAATTCAACCTTAAAGAAGAAGGGAGGTATAACACTCCAGGTTTTAAGCTTAATAAAACCTCTTCAATCAAACGTGATTGGCTCCAGAAAGATGATCAAGGAGAGATCAAGACCAGTATGGTCGGAAAAAGGGATCAGAGTGGTAAAACACACTCAAGAATTCAGACAGACAGGAATTCTTCTTCAACCAGCAAGGCTATTGGTTGGTGATAAGGATCAAGGTCTCAAGGGACAGAGTTTGAGTATGGAGGCTCAAAGGATCAAGGGGGCAATCATGGATATACCCGGATAAATTGCTCAGATAGATGGGGAAGGATGCCCACAGATAAGTTGATTACTCAAGATGGTTTCCTAGAATGGATGGGGTCCTCTGATGCTAGGATGCTCTGATGCTAGGATGCTCTGATTCTGGGCCAAAAGGCAGGGGAGAGCCCCTCCTTTTATAGACATGAGGCCCTGTATACTATGTACAAGAGAGATTTACAAATAGGTGCGGGAAAAATGAAAAAAAAAAAAAAAAAAAAAATACATGAGAGGAAAAAGAGATGTCGCCCGCGTCAAGAATGACCGCGGGCAACCAGATGGACACCCGCGACAGCGGTCGCGGGTGTCGACAACGGTTGTTGTTGCCCAATTGGCGGCAACAACGGGGTGAAAGTTCCGACGGCCGCAAGCGGTTGCTTGCGGTTGTTGGTCGGATTGGATGATGGGCGAGGAGGGCGTGTGATTGGTTTGGATCACCGGCCTTGGGATCATGACTTGGTCGGTACGTTGATCAAAAGCGTGTTGGAGTGCTGATGACGGAACGGCGGAAGGAATGGGAGATCTGAAGTGGTTGAGGGATATGAAGTTTGAGGGGATGATGATTGGATCGAAGTGGATCTTGAGAAGGGGCTCGATAGGGGAGGTTGACTGGATGGCTTGATTGGAGGATAGGGTGCGTTGGAGTTGATGAGGATGATTGATTGTGGAGGATGTTGAGAGGGAACGCAGGTCCAATGGATGACAAGCTTCGAGCTGGTTGGGATCATGATGAGTCAAGGATGGTAAAGTTGGATTGGACAAGGGTGATGATGATGAAGAGAAGGAGGAGAAGGGATCGTTGAAAGTTGTTTGCCGATTGCTTGCGTTGCCAAAATTCAAAGCTGCGAGCGCAACAAGTGGGAGTTGAACATAGGAAGAGAGGGTCGAAGCGGAGAGACAGGCAAGAGGCCTGTCCTAGACCGCTAGGACAGGGAGAAGTTGAGTGGTGGGGGGAAATAAAGGTACCCATAGGGGTACAACCAAAAAATATTTTTTTTTCGTGGTGTCCCGGATTGGTCACCACATCTCTCCCCAACTTACAGACTGTCCCTAGTCTGCATCTAAAATTTGAAGGGATTAAAAAAGAAAAGCAGGGAACAAAGAATTTGCAGCAAAGATTGGCCATTTCTTGATCTTGAGAGCAATTGACGAGTTGAGGAAAATATCTTGATTCTTCCAAATGAGCCCTAGAAGCGGCAGGAATAGAACAAGGAGGGCGTCCCAGGTGCTCACATATGTGGCATAAGGTAGGGTTTCAAAAATGACGGTAAAAGATTGCCCTGGCAGTGCACAATTGGGAGGACTTACTTGTACCCCAAATTGCCTCCACTGAAGCCCATATTCCTTCATACCAAAATCACCAAAAACGGAATTGCAGTTAGGATCTAGTTTAGACTCATTGCGGAGATTCAAACCGGAACTATGAGAAGATTGCTCAGACTCAAAAGTAGAAGGAAAAGAAGACACAACAGATCCAGAGAGAGAAGGAGATGGAGAAGAAATATTTTTAGATCTTTCTATTTTGATATGTTTTTGTTTTTTAATATTCTTGAGATCAGAAGAGAATGATGAAAGGAATGAAAAATAAGCCTGAGGGATGGGAGTTGACCCTTGAGTTGCAGTCCGAGGCTGAAAAGAACTACAACCATTAGTAGGATCAACTATTCCCCTAAAAAATGAGAGGAACTAGAGTTATCCTTCTGCTTCCCCTTAAAAGATGATTTGGGGGAATGACCAGGAAAATCTCTTTCCCAACAACCATAATCCAAAGAGCAAAGAGGAACTTCAATTTTACTGCCATCAGCATCAGGTAGAAGAATTCTCTCCCCAACTTGATCAGAAAACATCAGGGTTGCACCAAAGTCCATTAAGAAGGGTCATCCCAAGATCATAGGACTGTCCAAACCAGTAATCCAAAAGTGGAAGGTTCCAACAATATTTTGACCAATCCTGACCAGTACATCTTCAGCAATACCAACCAGTTCACAAGCTTGATTTCCTATCCCATACACTGCAGAGTTGAAGCTGACCCTAGGACTAAGTTTGAGCTTGCAGGCCATAGCATCCGAGATTAAGTTAAGCTGAGATCCAGAATCCACAAAAGGAGAAACAGTTTTAGCTGAGTCACCAAGATAACAAGGAAGGAAGCCAAGGGGACAGGAATAAAGGTTGGATTCTATAGAAGGACTGGTTCCACCAGAGTCCTCCATTAAAGTGCCAGAGGAGACTTTGAGTTCTTCAGGGCCAATCTCCACACGTTGACAAGAGACCCATTTCTTCATTCCTTCAGCAACAGATGGAGAGATTGATAGAAGTTCAGCCACAGATAGATCAGGAATTTTGAGATCAGAAATTTTCTTTAATACTCCCTCCACAGCATTGGGGTGATCCTTGGAGATGCCCCTTTCAAATCAAACCTTGGGCTGGGTGGGGGGAGGAAGTTCAGGTGACGCAGAATCTAAGGTAGGATTAGAAGGTTGAGGTGAGGGAGAAGTATCAGGGGGATCTGGGAACCTTTCCATGAGTGGTTCCTTTTCCACCTCCATGTCTTCTACATCAGAGGAAGGAGGCTCAAATGATGATCGACGTTTAACGGGTTTTCAAAGAATTGAAGTTGGCAAGGAAGGAGCCTTATGAGGTTTAGGTTCCTCATGTCTTTTCCTGGCTGGATCAGATTGATAAGTAGTCCCAGCAAGACTAGAGGAAGAAATAGCTGGAGGATACCAAGGTTGGAGGGTACCACAGGATGATCAAAATTCAAAGGAAGCAAGAGATGCTTTCACAGGAGGTGATGGCTGGTAAGAGGCCACCACATGTCGGATAGGACAAGACGAGTCAAAAGGGATTAGGGAACCATTAGGAAGGAAGTAATTGTTCCCCCTCTGCTCTACCAACTTTTCCTTTAAGTCCTTCTGAAGTTCCTGGCATTGTCCGGTTCCATGGCCTTCCCTATGACAGTAGTAACAGACCAGAGTTGATTTGGGGACAGAAGAAGGAGTTTTAGGAGTAGCTAGCGAAGAAATCTTTTGATCTATTTTGTTCTCAAAGGCCCTAAGTAACTTGGTGATTTCATCTATAGTAGTAGGTTCTCGATTGGAATTAGGATCTGCTTTAGGCCTACAATCTGCCTCCATTTTAATCATAATATCGTTTGACTCTTTAAAAGAAGGAGCATGGACTGGTTCAGTAGTTCTAGGCTTTTCAAAGGTAAGAGCAGTTTGACCTTTCATGACTTTATCCACAGTACTCCTAAGGGTAAGAAAAACAGGGAGCTTGAATCAATTATCCCTGGTGGTAATCATGGATCCAGATTTGACCAGTTCTTCTTTAATCCTTTCCTGCACAGCCAACAAAAAAGATTGGAAGAATTTTGCTCAAATTTTGTCCACTGTGTCAATGTGATCGTTTTGGATAAGATAGTTTTGAATGGGATCCCAAGACTTGCTAAAAATCTGATAGTCAGATGCTGAAGAAACACCACCATTGGAGATCCACTGAGAAACCAGAGCATCCAAATCCTGCAGAGTAAACCTAGCCACATCTATCTTTCCCCAGTATTTCAACATAGCCTCCCTGAGAAGCGTCCAGTTATGGGATTCAAATCCCTTGAAAGACTTGATTACCTCCATAACTTCATCAGAGGAGATAAAGAATCGCAACTGATAAGCCATATCAAATTCACTAGCTCCATCCACTTCAGCAGCCATTTTGTAGGAGTCCAAGAATTACTTGAAATTTGTACCGTTGAAGCCTAAGTTTTTGTTCTGGGTTTTGATCTTTACCATCTTAGGTCGGACAGAGGTGGTTGGAGTTGCGGGAGATGCCATATCAAATAACAGAGTTCCTAGGGGATCCAAAGAGCAGATTTCCAAAGTGGCTCACGAGTGTGGCAAGAGTAGGGTTTCTCCAAAAACAACAAGTATCTTGCCCAAGCGGTGCACAAATTGGGAGGACTTACTTCTAGACCAAGCTGCCTCCACGGATCAGATCTAAAAAAAAAAAAAAAAAAAAAAAAAAAAAAAAAAAAAAAAAAAAAAAAAAAAAAAAAAAAAAAAAAAAAAAAAAAAACAAACAGAAAAAGAAAGAGAAATCGGATAGGGTTTTGGAGTTGATTCTTCAAGTTGGGACTGTAAATCCCAAGGTTGCTGGTTCAATCCCGGCCCGGGGGACCAAATGTAAGACTCCAAACGGTGCTAAGCCGTGGCTGTTCTGTGGAGGGGAAAGGTGCTGTTTAGGCTGCCCTCCTAGGAGTTACAATAATATTTAAATGTAACCGGAATCAAGGTCCAGAACCTTATGGATGAGAAATCAAAGTAAGGGAAGAGGATAAGAGTTGTTGGTAGCGATGGAAACAACACTATCTGAGGCAAGATGGTGCAGGTAAAAACTTGAACAAATAAGTCAAGGTTTGTTCAGATTTCAATAGAACAAGGCAGTTGTAAGTAACAACGCCCACAAGCTAATAACTCTGGTCGTCAACAGCTGATTAGGAAAGATCAACTCAATCCCAACCAACCTCCAGGTTCTCAATGAACCTGCCCAACTCTCCGCAATCAAGCGCTTGAAGGGTACCAGATAACTGTGGGAGGCTGAAAAAAACAAAAGCAATTTGTTTATGAAGCTCCAGAAGCAAATCAATAACAAATTTGAGCAAGAATATCTCAACACTTCTCAAGGGACTCAAGAATAGTGTGGCAAAATTCAACCTTAAAGAAGAAGGGAGGTATAAAACTCCAGGTTTTAAGCTTAATAAAACCTCTTCAATCAAACGTGATTGGCTCCAGAAAGATGATCAAGGAGAGATCAAGACCAGTATGGTCGGAAAAAGGGATCAGAGTGGTATAAAACACTCAAGAATTCAGACATACAGGAATTCTTCTTCAACCAGCAAGGCTATTGGTTGGTGATAAGGATCAAGGTCTCAAGGGACAGAGTTCGAGTATGGAGGCTCAAAGGATCAAGGGGGCAATCATGGATATACCCGGATAAATTGCTCAGATAGGTGGGGAAGGATGCCCACAGATAAGTTGATTACTCAAGATGGTTTCCTAGAATGGATGGGGTCCTCTGATGCTAGGATGCTCTGATGCTAGGATGCTCTGATTCTGGGCCAAAAGGCAGGGGAGAGCCCCTCCTTTTATAGACATGAGGCCCTGTATACTATGTACAAGAGAGATTTACAAATAGGTGCGGGAAAAATGAAAAAAAAAAAATTACATGAGAGGAAAAAGAGATGTTGCCCGCGTCGAGAATGACCGCGGGCAACCAGATGGACACCCGCGAAAGCGGTTGCGGGTGTCGACAACGGTTGTTGTCGCCCGATTGGCGGCAACAACGGGGTGAAAGTTCCGACGGCCGCGAGCAGTCGCTTGCGGTCGTTGGTCGGATCGGATGATGGGCGAGGAGGGCGTGTGATTGGTTTGGATCATCGGCCTTGGGATCATGACTTGGTTGGTACGTTGATTGAAAGCGTGTTGGAGTGCTGATGACGGAACGGCGGAAGGAATGGGAGATCTGAAGTGGTTGAGGGATATGAAGTTTGA
Source organism: Puccinia polysora (assembly GCA_025617555.3). Taxonomy (NCBI): domain Eukaryota; kingdom Fungi; phylum Basidiomycota; class Pucciniomycetes; order Pucciniales; family Pucciniaceae; genus Puccinia; species Puccinia polysora. The sequence goes on along the minus strand of CM062639.1, from coordinate 23,453,220 downwards.
GGGGATGATGATTGGATTGAAGTGGATCTTGAGAAGGGGCTCGATGGGGGAGGTTGACTGGATGGCTTGATTGGAGGATAGGGTGCGTTGGAGTTGATGAGGATGATCAATTGTGGAGGATGTTGAGAGGGAAAGCAGGTCCGATGGATGACGAGCGTTGAGCTGGTTGGGATCATGACGAGTCAAGGATGGTAAAGTTGGATTGGACAAGGGTGATGATGATGAAGAGAAGGAGGAGAAGGGATTGTCAAAAGTGGTTTGCCGATTGCTCGCATTGCCAAAAGTCAGAGCCGCAAGCGCAACAAGTGGGAGTTGAACATAGGAGAGAGGGGTTTGAAGCGGAGAGACAGGCAAGAGGCCTGTCCTAGACCGCTAGGACAGGGAGAAGTTGAGTGGTGGGGGGAAATAAAGGTACCCATAGGGGTACAACCAAAAAATATTTTTTTTTCGTGGTGTCCCGGATTGGTCACCACAGTGGGGACAATGAACCTGTCACAGTCGTGAGAGCAAGGACTTGTCCGTGAGATTTATGGATCTATCCTTGTGATATTTATGCATCCGTCTTTGCACCTTCCGCATCTGCAATACCTTTGTATCTTGAGATGAATCGTCCCACATCCATGGTGTTGAATTGGATATGAGGGTATTTGCGCGGCCTGATGCAAACTGGACGAGTGGTTTCATGGTCACTGGAGACCAATGGAGGAATGGCGTAGATTTTCCTGGGTCAAGTGGAGGGAGGGGGAGGAGGGATGGAAGAAGAGAGTGGAGTCGGAGTAGCAGAACCGGAGACGGAAGGAGAAGGAGAAGAAGAAGAAGGAGCGACTGTAGGGAGGTATGAATAGGACATTGCGCCCAGTTACCTTTGAAAGACAAGAAACATAAGGTTATTTCCCGGCCAGACCCCCAGATGTGGAAAGAATAAAGTTTATCCCCCTATAATTGTCCCAAGTTTTGGAAGTTAACGGTTCCCTGCATTTGAAAGGAGATGAGGATGTCCAAAGTCACACTTAAATAAGAAATAGAGATGAGGAGATAAGAGATAAAGAAAAGTAGAGATAGAGAGAAATTGCCAATCCTTCAATCCTAAGAACTTTCCACCTGGATGTGTATCCGGTATGAGTTCCTTTAATCTCCTGGTGAGATGAGTGATTCAATCTGATGATGTGATTCTTCCTCTTCTGCTTCTCTTCATGCATGCTTCCCCCCCTCCTCCTAGCCTGGAGTTGAGAGTGAGGATAAGTTCTCCCTCTCAACCCTAACCTAAGTACACGCGCAAATAACAGTATGACAACAAAACAGAAAACAATCTCAAAACAGAAACCCTAGCCTCCTCTCCCCACCTCCTCCGTACCAAACTCCCCCTGTTGTCCGTACGCCGTTCCGTTCATCCAGTTTGTCCTTCTAATGATGCGCTCCTCGCACCGCGCCCTACTCGGAGCCCCCCGCGCCTGTCCGTATCCGTTCGTCCGCGCCCGTCGTGGGTGTTTGATAATATCTGGCATGATCCGCGCGCGCAAGCGCGCGCTCATCCGTTCCCTCATAGCCCGCAGATTGCTCCGCCCCTACATATCCAAACCGGCGCACCCGCGAACCTAGTCAAGCACACTACCTTCCGAATCCAATCTCCGGGGCGGATTGCCGCCCACGCCGCATTTGATGCTGAGCCCGACCCGTCCACCAGGTGGGGAGCCAAACAGTGGCTGCTGCTGAGCACTCCGCATACCCTAATGCTGAGCCCCCTCACCCCCAATGCTGAACGCGCAGCCGCGACGCAGTTCCCAATCTGTGTCTATAAATTGACACCACAGCGTATACCCATCATTGTTTTTAAACTCTAAACCAAAAGAGCAAAACCTTCTTAGAATGTCTTCCAAAGTTTGAATCATGCGTTCAGCTAGCCCATCAGTTTGGGGATGATAAGCTGTAGAGAAAGCTAATTTAGTTCCCAACATATCATGAAGGTTCCTCAAGAATTCAGAAGTAAACTTTGGGTCTCTGTTGCTGATTATAATTTTTGGGATACCTACTTCAGCCATGACTCTGTTCCAGAAAAGCAGGGCTACTTCCATAGCTGTGTCATCTTTGTGATTAGGTATAAACTTTGCTCTCTTGGAGAATCTGTCTACAATCACTCCCACAGAGTTATAGGAATATGTTCCACCTGGCAGTAAACCAGTGAAAAAGTCCATATTTATTATTTCCCATCTATTGGTGGGTTCTTATTTCTTCAGGTGAAGACCAAATCTCTTTTTTTTTGTCTTTTATTTCTCTGAAATTGTTGCAGGACTTGACGTAGTCATTGGTTTGTCTCTCCTTTATATCCACCTGTCACGCTTTGAGCTTAAGGGTTATTGTCCTCCCACTTCAACACACTCTTTTCCTCATTACCATCTATCTCATTCCATCAGCTTGAAAAACTAGAAGCACAACATCAATGGTGCCTTCCGCTTATCAACTCTGGCTTGCATAATGACCTTCCATTATTGGTGACTGACTCAGCATCCACTTGAAAACCTTGCAGTCTACTCTACCTTGGTTGACCATCCATTTGGGCTCTGCCTTTTCACCCTGGGTATCAATAATCCTTGGGTTCCCATTTCTGGTCACATGCTCTTGCTAGTTTCCACTCACGCTAGTCAAGCAATCTTAACTGTATAGCTTGAAAATGGACTAGTCCCTTACCCTTCATAAACAAAACCTTCATATTTGCATTTCTTTTGAAGTCATTCCCTCATGTCTCAACCATTACATCCCAATACATTTGTCCCCTATTGTCTTGCACTTACACTAAGACCTTGGGAAAGTTCATACGTTCATTTCATTTTTTACTCTGTCCATGTCATTCATTGCCTCATTGCTCAAAAGTGTAGTTTACCATCCATCAGGTTGTAACTAGTCATTTTGGATTACCTTATAAAGGCTACTCCGCTTGCCTGGGGGTTGTTTCCTCAGTTAGTTAATTTCATACATTCTTGCATTTGCTAAATCCTGTCATCACATTGGCCTTGGGCTTGGTTTCCTTCCATCAGAAAATTGATCTGTCTTGCTGTGTGTTAAATTAATCCACCCTAAGTTTGCACTTTGCAGTTAGCCCTTCCCACCTTGCACTTGCCCTTGCACTCAGCTTTCCTTTTGCACTCACAATCATCCAAGATTGCCCTATAGTACTTGGGGTGGTCATGTGACATCAACAGGCTGTCTGCTTGACCTTTTCAATCATCCTATCTAATGAGAAGTGAACTGAGGTGCATTTATCATGTCATTCATTCAGTATAGTTTTAATGTGGGTTTCTGAGTTGAGGACTATCACACTTGAGTGTTTATGATGGAAGTATAACAAACCACCTAAGCTAGAGAATATCCCTCCTTTATAAGGAATTCAGAGTTCCTTTTATAGACCATGTATTAAATCATTAGAGGGATTCTTGATTTTCATGATCTCCAGTAACTTGAGGTGCTCTGGGTCATAGCTCCCTTATACCAAATCAAATAAAGCTAGGTATAGATCACACACATGGATCCCTAAGATTGGGAAGATATCATTCTCATCTGAGTCATATGCAGGATTACTAGGTTCATTAAGGAGAGCCCATCTACTGAGTCCATCTGCATTCTGGTGTTTTTTTCCAGGTTTTTGCATGATTTTCATCTGTCCTCTTTACTGATGGATAGCTATTTGCCACCTAAGCATGTGGCGGTAAGGAGTTTTCATTTTCATGAGCGTTCTTACTGCCGTACGGTTAGTTATTACTTCAAAGGTACTTCCTTCTAGGTAATAGTGAAGTTTCTCTAAGGATCAGACCAATACTAGGCATGTCAGCTTGCTACTATTGCAGATGAAGCTGCAAAAGTAACAAAAATAACATAAAAATAAGAATATTAAAATTAACTTAAGAAGGCATAAGAAATCCTTGAATATTATTGCAGAAATGGATTCTCCACCCAAAATTAGGTAGGGTCACTCACTTACCCCACCCTTGAAATTCAAATCCTTAGAATTTTTATAATCAAAGAAAGAAAAGACCAAAATACCACAACACCATTATGGGACTTTTTGGCCAATTAAATATTTCACATGTATTTTCACATATAGTTTCACACCTAAAATTTAGTCAGAATTGAGGTGTTGTGTATATTATAGTAGTTTCACACAAAAATATGTTCTGTCACAACTCCCGCACGCAGCCGCGGCAACCAATACACCTGTGCAGGGCTGAGCAGCAGCACTGCCACCCTTTCAGTGTACCCTGAAAAGTTGTGTAAGCAGCCCCAGGCCTCTGACAAGTAAGCAGCGGCGGGACAATGGGCTGAAAGAGTAACAGGAGCTCTGAGAAGCCCAGGTACCATGTAAACATGCTAAAACCTACACAGGAACATTCTACATATGTAACAAATTTTCCCCTGGATAGTAGATAATATAAAAATACATAAAAATATATAAAAATACCTAAATAAACTTTACACATATTTTTTTAGTAATATAATTAAAAATACCAAAAATTTTGAAAATAAGATAACTACTATTTTTATAAATATATTAAAATACTTCAATATACAACTATGAGAACTTTAAGGCATCAATATTCTTGTGACAAACTTAGGAAACTAATGATTCAAAAATATCACATGCATTCTCATAACTTATATTTTTAACTAATTATTTTTAGTAAATTAACTGAATTTCAAAAATAAGGAGTAAAATCAATATCACAATTTTACTCCAATCAGTTAAAAATAATGAGATCACATCTGAAATTATATTAACCCTAGGAATGTCTATTAAAATAAATCTTAACATACTGGGAAAAATTACTAAGTATTATTAATTAATAATAAATAATATGGACTAATTAGTGTTATTCACACGTCCAAAAGATCAATTAAAAGGTAGAATAATTCCCATAACCTGTGGAATTAGATATGACCCGTGCTACAGCACCTAGAACACGTTACAGGCTACCACTTGTTACCCTGCTAGCCTTATTGTCTGTCCCTTTGAGCCCCTGTGTCCCTCAGAAGGACAATATTTGTACTCAAAGAGCTATAAATAAGGAGCTCTTTTGAGGATATTGATACCCAGAGACCCAGTTATATTTACATCCAGAAACCATTCCAAGGTAATCAAATACTTATAAGAGATAAGTAAGTGATTTATGGTGTTAGCCTGATCAATAATATCCGTCCCCAACCATTTTTATTCATTTAAACTGCTGAAAAACCACTCAACCCCAGTAACAGGTTCAACCCATCAGTGCATGTCCCAAACAGGTACCCAAAGGATTGAATAATATACCAGTGAGTCTTATTATCTTTTTTCTGTTGTGAAAGCTTGGTTAAAAAGCCCTGCCACTCCACCGTGTATTTTATACACGTATTATCTTTGGGAAATATATCCTTTAAGAATATAAATTGAAGGTTCCAAGGTAACCATGTCCACATGTTTTCAAAGTGAATTCCCTGAAGAGAGGTGTTAAAGATCCCCAATATTATTGTGGCCCCTCAATTCATTTATTAAATAATCAATTCATTAATGTTTATTTATAATATTAAACCATAAACCAAACCAATTAACCTTGCCATAGCTTTATCCAAATAGTGTGTAGCAGAGTTAAGCAACTCTGCCATTTTTTAATGGCGGGTTTCAAACCAAATCCGCCATTTCAAACCTTCCATTAAAAATGAAGAAACCCACTTATTTCACATCAGAAGTGTCAGAGTTACCCTGAAATAAGTGGGTTTTTTCAAATAAAGTATTTGAAAGCTTCCACCACCTGTCCACGTCATCCACCCCTGGCTTCCCACCTTCTCCTACCTCCAACCTCATTGCAAATTATTTTACCTCCAGACTCATCATAAACAGATTCACCACTCTAATAACTTTATCACTGTAATCATCACTCTCATCAATTTATCACCCTCATCACTTGTTCACCCACAACTTTATTGCTCTCATTGCTTCATTGCTCTCATCACTCTACCTCCAACAACAACCTGTACCTCCAACGTCATCCAAATAATCCAATCATTGTTTTATTGCTCTTTTCACTTTATCACTCTCATCACTTCATATCTCTCATCACCTTATCTTGCTTTCCACTTTATCCCTCTCATCAATTTATTTCCCTTGCTCTTTCCAAATGGCCCCTCAGCAAACCTCCCCCTGCAAGTCCACACAAAAGTCCAACACACCAAAGCAAACCTTCCCAACAAACTCCACAACAAACAATCCTTCCCCATCAGCTTCCAAGGGCTCAGGCTCATCCATTCTAGAATGGCCAAAAAATCAAGCCAATGGGGCCTCCCACATTGCCTTTGAACACTCATGACAACTTTCAGACTCAAAACTCCTCTGCCAAGGGTAAGCAAAAGTCCTCCAATTCCATCAATATCAACCCCAAAAGTCATCAAAAGAGGAGAAACACTTCTGGTTTTTAAGGCTTTGAAGAAATCATTGAGAATCAACATTCATGTAATTCCATTGGTTGAATATCCTTGCTTTCAAAATCATGGTCCTTGCTTTTCCCCTGCAAAAAACAGTCAAATCACAAATTGAATCCAAAAAACTTGAGTTTGAAAAAGAAAATTGGGATTTTCAACTGGACATGGATGTTCAAAAGCAGAAAGCCAAGAGTTTGGCTCATCAACAAAAATGGGATTCAGAGTGGAACTTGAAACAGGCTGAGCTAGAGTTTCAAAAATAGGAAAAGGAGAAGGATCAACAGCAAGCACTACTGGAAAAGGAGAGCAAACGACTTGCAACCAAAAAAAGGATAAGGTATCAGTAGCCTTGGCTTGCATTGGTAGCAGTAGAACAGTAGATTAAATACAGAAGATAACTTGAATGCTGAGCTTGTAAATATATTTGCATGGATGAAAGAAAAACAAAAAAATTATTTTTGATTACAATGTTTGAGAGTATTCTTAACCCCACCAGCATACAGATCTGTTTTGTTTTTATTTATAAAATTGAAGGGTACAGATCCAAAGGATGCAGTTTCCAACCAGAGCAGACCATCTTTTCATTAATACCTTCCTCAGAAACAACCAAAGATATTTTGGAATCTCTCATTTGAATCCCCTTTTGGTGACAGACCCTATTCTTCCCACCTTTCATTATGTTGGTCAGTCCATCTCCTTCCATCTCAATCCCTGCCATCCATATACTCTGATTGGGCTGAGGAAAAAGATGGGATTTGATTGTTTTTGTAACATTATGAGGGGGGTGGGAGAAGAATTTCCTATTTTATTCATTATGCTGGTCAATCCATCTCCTTCCATCTCAATCCCTCCCATCCATATACTCTGATTGGGGTGAGGAACAAGATGGGATTGGATTGTTTGTGTAACATCTTTACAGAGGTGGGAGAAGAATTTAATATTTTATGGTGTTAGTTGGACCATCATAGATTGACATAATCACACTGAGGTTTGATAATGCTTTGTGTAATGTTGGTGGTATGGACAAATCAACAGGAAGTGGCTCCAAGTGCCTCAGATAATCCACAGAGAGTGATTTCAAGAGTTGATAGAAAACCTCATACAATTGAATTTTCAGTCTAGAAATGATCAATCCATCAAGAAAACAAATAATTCAGTGATTATCCAAGTTGATTGCTATATAGTTAATGAGAAAAGAAAATGTCTCAAACACTCAACTTGCTCAAAGTTTCTGTCAACTTTGCGTCAGGTCCAATTGTACCGGCCATTGTAAGATAGTAAAACTCTAGCAGATTGGCTAATTGGCAGGCTATCAAACTGCCTTCTTGACTATCAACATTCTGCTGGAATCTCCATTTTAAAGGTCAAATACTCCTTTGAGATTTTTATCAACTAATTTCCTCACTAACTGTCAATCACTAATTGCAGGGTTTTTTGAATTGATAATGGTAATTTTGCTACTTGTAGCTTGACCTCCACCAATATTATGATCTGCTTGGGGCTGAGTCTCCTCAGCCCTTGATGGGGGGGGACATGCTGATGCTGGGAAAGGAATTAGAGAGCAAGAGGACAACTTACAACTGAACCTGGGGAAAATGCTGGTGATGCTAGGTGCAACAAGGGTTATTTCCCTGGGTGGAGGATTGAGGTGCTTGAGGGAAGGTGAGCAAAAAAAATTTTTGATTTTGTTGGATTGTGGAGGGATCAACCAAGTTTTGGCTTTGAAGAAGGAGATTAAATCACTATGTGCATGATGTGGGAAGAAAGACGCCATCCATGAGGGGTCAGATGGGATACTTGTGAGAGGATTGGATATGGATGAGGATGATCCAAAAAACGCGAGTTGGGTGGAGGAGGGCTTACAGGGTCAGACCCAAGGTGAGACCCCAAAGGTTTAATTTCTGGTTCATGGATGTTGAGGATAATTTATCAAGGTTGGATGGAAGATGGAAGGTTTGAATGAGGGGCCGTGAGGGATGAGGATTGATTTGAACCTCATACTGCCAACAAGTGATCTGAGGATGACTTTCATCCAAGGGGCTTGGGTGGGTTCTAATCAAGAGGAGAGGTCAATGTTCATCTCACCCCATTTGGCCTGATGGTCACTGGTGAGTGAGGTCAATGGGACCCAATAGGCAGAAGATACTTGGTTAGATTTGAGTGATGGGGTTGGACCGCAATTGGATCAAGTGGATAGGAAGACGTAGGGACTGAGAGCATCAATAACCTCTTACCCAAGCTGATTGCAATCTTGCAATTGTCCAAGCAACCCAATTGGATGAACTTGGGTTTGGAAAGATTGATGCCAACTTCCTCCCAGGTCTCTCTCATTGCACAGAAGAGGCCATCCTCATTTTCTGGATCCATCCTGCCACCGGCAAAGGCAAGATGGGCAGCCAATGAATTTTTGTACAAATGATGAGATATTTTTTCAATGAAGAAGATCTTGGGAGTACTGGTTTGGACCCATGATTGAGAGAAAAAGTTGATACAGAGGTGGAGAAGACAATCTGGGTAAGTATCTGGTGCGCAAAGGATGATTGATTGAACACAAGCGCAAGGATGGCCGGATTGATAGGTGGAGTGGGAATTGAGTTGGGAAGATTATCCACCTGTGGTTGGAATTGATTGGATTTGAGTTCTTGGATGATATTGGAGACCAAATCAATTGAATGTAAACCCAAGAGATCCAGGATTTGACTCAATATCCAATCCAACAAGTCTTGGTCGAGAGGGATTGATGGATGATGATGGAGATGGTTTTTTAGGAGGTTGATGATGGAATCAGTTGATCAATTGAGATCTGAATCTTGATGTTGGTTGATCAAGAGTTTCCTATCAGAGATTGAGGATGGATCAGTGATTGGCAAATTGATGGATTCCTAATTGATATACGGTGCTAATTGAGTAGCAAGTTTGGCTTGACTTTCTAAGAGAAGGGCTTGTTCTAGGATGGATACATACTTTGGTTTGAGAAGAGGATGGATGGATGAACTGACCGGATGGAATGATGATTGATTGGAACAGGTTGATTGTTGGAGAGGATGAGTTGGCAGGGGTGTGAATGTCTATTGAGGTCAATGATGGAAGGAGTGGTTGTTGAGGACTGACTGAAGAGGTTGATGATGGTAGATAGATAAGAAGTCAGTGAGTGTATGGAGGTCAAGATGAGAGAAGAAGTGAGTGGTGAGGGAGTACTTAGGATTGAGTTGAGATTGAGTTTGAGTTTGGATGGATGAGCTGATTGAGTTGGAATTGAATGGAAGAGATGATGAGTCAAAGTTGAGGATGACAAGAGCCCATGGACCGGTATGGATTTGCTGATGTGGATGGGTGTTTTAGATTTGATTGATTGTGGATGGATGATGACACATAAATTGCGGGTTTAATTGCAGGTTTGATGTTTTAAATCTGCCATTTTTATGAAACCTGCCATTTTGAAATACACCGGTTAGGGGGTATGTGTGTTTCAGAAACCCGCCATTAGAAATGGCGGGTTTGGTCAAAAAAATGGCCGGTTTCTAATGGCCGGTTTTCTAACTCTGATACGCCCTAATATTCTACGGATTTTTGCTGCATTTATTGAATAATATATTTATTATTTATTCTATCACCACTGCTAGCTAAAGGACAGCAAGGGTCTTGGCATCCAGGAGGCTTAAAATTGGGGGTCTGGCCGGGAATTATTCCATTATATTATATTGAATACCTTGGACCAGACATTTCACCTAAAAATTAAATCAAAGATAATTTATCTGACTTTTTAACCATGATTTATCATTAATTGTTTTTGCAGTGGATTTAAAAACCAATGCAGAATTAATAATATATTATTTAAATCTTTGAAAGATAAGAAAAGAAGAATACATTAAATATTATAAACCAATTGGTTGGGAAGCTTTAACTCAAGCTGAGCAACTTATTATTTCTTCTGCACGTAAAAACTTGGATAAACTCCTTGAAAAAGAAGATCTTTAGAGGCGTATTGACTTTCAAGCCCTATTAAGTAAACATAAATCTTGGAAGAAATACCAGATAAATTGCTTTTTAAAATATAAAAGTAAGTATAAACTTTGTATTACCATATTAATTTTACTAAAATAATATTAATATATTTTATTGACCAATAAAATATCTTTTTGCTATCAGTGAACCCTCCTAATCCAGGAACCACTGTCACTGAAGTTGATTTATTGGATCAAGAAGTCCCACATATCTCTGGACGCCCTGAAAATATTGATTGGACGGGAGAAGCCCTCATTGGAAAACCCAAAGACCCCGCAGGATTACCTATTAAGGACCAATTTAATTCCAATAAAGTCTGAGTTCCTTTGAACACCAACTTAAGTAATTGTTAATAAACTTATTATCACAGATTTTTCTCTAGAAAAATACTTATAAATATTTATTCAATATGAATAGACGTAACACAAGGGCCTCAGGGAGAATTCCCTCCTATGAATCTTTTCAAGGAGGCCCCAGTAACCATGAGACCACCAATAATGACAACCATGAGGGGACTAGAACCTGTGAATCAAATGTTGGTGATCAGGGAACAGCGCCAAGTACTGTTGCCCTCCCCCAACCTAGAGCCGGAGAAGGTAGTAGAATTAAGCCCCCCTCCATTACAAGAAGGTTCCCTGCAGCCACCCAAGCAGAATCTGGCCAAGGAAGCCAGGATCAAAGAATTAGTCAGAGAGCATGTGAAATATTGGGAAGAGTTCAAAGAAGCCCAAGCCAAGGAGGACATGGTATCTATGAAAAAGACAATCTCCAAGGCAAAAGCTACCCAGATAGCTCTTCAGAAAATGATTCCAAGGAGAGAGCTAGAATCCTATGTAGAAAAGTGGAATCCTTGGGATCAATTAGGCCTACTGAAAGGAAGAGGATCAGGAAAGAAGAGATTTTCTTCCCATACAAAGCCAAAGGGAAAGAAGGATTGGGATCAGATGATATCCTTAGCTCAAACGTGGAAAAAGGTTTACAACAAGTAGCCTCTAATTCTCAACCCAGTAACTTGTTTAAACCAACCTCTGATGTAATTAATTCATTTTCTAATGATATGCGCCACAATTTCAAATTCTTTTGTGGAAATTTGGACGGTGTTTATACCCAGATGGATAAGTTGACTTCAGTAGTAGCCAAATTAATTAATAACAAATCAAAAGCTGTAGGGATAGAAGATATCAAGGAACATACAGAAAAATTATTGGAGACAAGAAATCAAGGTAGAATTAGACAGACCCAAACCATTGAGAATATGTTATCAGGTATCCAAGAAGATTTTATTATGTCCTTTCAGACTTTAAAAGAAGAATTTAAAAAATACTTCTAACAGATCCATTCTTCCCCTTAGTGAGAAATTAAATCTGCTTAATAATAAAGTGGAACTGCAACTTAATCAGATCAAGAATGATTTTAGAGAATTAAGAGTCCATCTGACCAACCCCTTGGGGAGTACCACAGAGGAACCAAAATCTCCCAGAAAAACAACTACTCCTTATGCACCACCCTTATTAGGAATGCATAGGAGTGACACTTTCAGGCCTAGTCCTACTCCTGAAATGGAACAAGCCCTCAAACTCTTACCCCCAATTTCTAAATGGCCTAAGTTCTGCGGTGAAGGAGAATATAATCATATAAATTTCATTAAATTTATTGACTACACCATAAATTCTTATGACCTACCAGAAGCTATAGCTGTATTCAGGCTGTCCAGAATATTTGAAGCAGTAGTTCTAGACTGGTTCATTAGTAAAAGAGAAGAAGTAAAATCCTTAGCATGGAATTCTTGGAAAATACTAATGAAAGAACAATTTGGTTCTAGAATGTGGAAAAGAAAAATGATGAAAAATTTCAAAAATTCCTCATTTGACCCCTCCAAGGATAAGCCTCACAAATGTTGCTTAGAACAGAAGAGAAGACTAGACTGGTTCTATCCAGATGCTGATAAAGAGGAATTCAATCAAAGATTCCTCCACCTGTGTCCTGAAAATCTTAACCATAGTGTGAGATGCAGAATGAGTATGGATGCTGACTTACCAACTCTAATCAATTTGTTAAAAGAAGTAATATACATGAATGGGTTAGACAAGAAGGTTCCTTCTAGACCCAAAGAAAAAGTCAATATTAACAAAACCAGAGAACAACCCCCTCTGATAAATATCTCTGACAATAAGAAACCTAATGAAAACTAGGATAAAGAGAGATTGCCTGGAACCTGTTCGAAGTGTAACAAGACAGGGAATATGAGACAAGACTGCCCATTTCCAAAAAGAAACATAGCAGTCTTGGAAGGAGAGCATGAGATTGAAAGGAATCAGAACTATGAAGATATAATTGATACTGAAGGATCTCTTTCTGAATGTGAATTGATCCTGGCCAAACCTGTAAATATAATAGAAGGAGATTTATGCACTTCTATAGAAATTGATAACATCCATGATGACTCTATTTTTCCCCAACAATGGGACCCCACCATAATTCCTAGGCATATCACTAATGTTAAACCATTAACAGTTGAGCCCATGAGTGGCAATGGTTATACTACTGGTCAATTGTGTTATGCAGCAGGATTTTATAAAGACAGACCTATAAGGTTATTACTTGATAGTGGGGCTTTTTGCTCATTTGTAGGCACTGAATGCTTAAACAAATGGGATCCCAATAGAATAGAAAACCTTTTTCATGTCCCAAAATCTAAGTTTAGCTCTTTCAACTCTACCATGAATGCTATTGGAGTATGGACTGCTCCTATAATCTTACCCCATACTAAAGGATCTCTGAGAATACAAGTGGAATTTGTAGTATTGCTCAATGGATTATGTGACTAACTGATAATAGGAAATGATGCTTTGTGTCTATATGGCGTAGATGTGTTCCAGAGTAAAGAAAGGTACTTCACTGTGGGTGGTAACTGGGACAAGAAGTTTAAAATATGCACCATCCGAACTAAATTCCCCTCTTCTACGTATCAAAAGCACTTAGAAGAATTAAATCAAGAATAATTCTCTCAAGAAGCTCTAAATATGAAACTCTTGGAAGAACAGAAGAAAGATATATTGAAAGTCTGCTTTGAGAATCAAAATGCTTTCTGTACTAAAGATCACCCCATTGGTGATATCAAAGGACATGACATGGTATTAAAATGGACTATTAAGCCTCCTTATCCTCCTAACCTAAGAATACCAGCTTATCCCTCTAGTCCCAAATCTAGAATAGTTCTTGAGGAACGTATCAAAGAACTTATAGACCTAAAAGTATTGAGGAAAGTAGGGCACAATGAAAAAGTAGATGTGACTAGTCCTGTAATCAAAGCTTGGCATAATGACAATTCAACAATGGTAGGAGACTTCAGAATGCTGAATAACTATACTCAAGCAGACTATTATCTAATACCCTGGATTGATCATGCTCAGAATAACATATCCAAAGCTAAATACATTACTACTATGAATATGCTTAAAGGTTCCAACAAATATCATGAGCCCTGAAAGTAGAAAATTTATGAGAATAATCTGTCACTTAGGAATATATGAATACCTCAGGATGCCCTTTGGTATAAAGAATGCTCCATCAAACTTCCAGAGAACAATGGATACAGTTCTAGGTACTTACATCAGACAATGATTGATGATGGTTTATATAGATGATGTTATCATATATTGTTATGATTGGGAGACTCATAAAAATCAAGTAAGATTAGTTCTCCAAACCATCTCCAGAGCAGGATTAAAATTGTCCATGAAGAAATTTAACTTTGGATACGGAGAACTGAAAGCTCTAGGACATATAGTCTCTGATCTAATTCTATCTACTGACCAGAAAAAGATAGCTGCTGTCACAAACAGAGACATACCTCAGAATAAAACAGAGTTGCTGTCATTTATTAGTTTTTGCAGTTACTACAGACATTACATCCCAAAGTTTGCTTTGCTAACTAATACTCTGTATGAAATATGCAACAATAATACTCTCTTTGAAATGACACATGAGATATTTAAAAATTATGAGGAATTAAAGATAGCTATGACCTCCACTCCTCTACTCATTCAACAAGACTACTCTAAACCCTTTATGTTGTACATTGACTCCGGTATGGAAGGGTTACGCGCTGCCTTAAACCAAGAAAGAATACAAGAGGATGTCACAAGGGCTGCTGACATGCAAGCAGGGCTTGGCACAGAGGGGTCTCTACCCACAGTAGGCTTGGGGGCAAGGTTACTGAAGGAGGCTAACAGGAGCAGAGGAGGATTGGGTTTAATGGTGCTGAATGACACTTGCTGGGAAAGATCTCCTAGTAAGAAGTAGTAAACTGATTTCTTGGGGGAAGCATCAGGAAGAGGAAAGAGGAGGCTTATTAAATAGACAAGAGGTTGAAACTACAACAGAGGTACAAGTGATTGGGGCTCAGACTACACACATGATTTCATGGGAACAGTCTAAGTAACAGAGAGGGCTGATCAGGGATGCTACTACATTAGGTTAGGCTGCTTCTACATTGGGAAAAGGTTCCAGTTCTGGGATGTCTAAGTTGGGAGAGTACAGTTGAAGGATGTACAGTGTACATGGGAGTCATGACACTATGTACTAAGTAGAGAGAGTATGTAATACAATCTGCAGGAGGATGTACATAAAGATTCCCAAAGGTAAACCACACAGAGGAGGTATGGGTTAGACAGAGAGATAACCCAAAGAGGTATGGGTTAGACAGAGAGGTAACCCAAAGAGGTATGGGTTAGACAGAGAGGTAGAGTAGAGCCTGGGAGATTGAGTATGTGCAAGCCTATGGAGTCTATCTGTGTATAGTATGAGGTTAGACTATATGTAGATATGTACTGCATGAAGATCCTGAGGTATATAGTTACTGGAGACATATTGATGTAAGTCTCCTGAGCCCTGAGGTTGAAGTTCCTAAGAAAGTAGATTAGGCCTGAGGGTAAGACTGAGGTTAGACTGAGTTTGGTGTCAGTATGACAGTACCCCCTGGTGAAGAAGAGGGCATATCCTGATGTCCATAAAAGGAGAGGTTGAAGAGGCCATCCAGGTTGTCCTTCAGCCATGTCTAACTTGAGTTTTCCTTCCCCTTACCCACAACCATCACCACCATCCACCCCATTACCACCTTTATCTCCTTACACCAGATGACCTACACCAACCTATCCAATGGAGAAGACCAACAATTATCATCTAGTCCAGCAATACTACCCAAGTTGTGATAGGTGCGTCAAGCTTGGAAGAATCTGCACCACCAGTATCAAGCACAATTCTTCCAAATGTGAAAGTTGTAGGCAGTATGGAAGAATGTGTGATATGGATAAGCAAGGCAGAAAGGCCTTGGGGCCAACCTTATGGGTCCTGGAGAAGAGTCAACCTTTTGAAGTAAAAGAGGCTCCAGATGATGATACCATGACCTTGGGTTACTCATCCAGACTTGATGAATCTTCAGGTAAGTGCTTCTGGATTTAGTATTGGAGGTGCTGGAGTGCTGATAAAGGTTTGCAATAGTCCATTTGATGCAGGAGAGATTGAAGAAAACGCAAGAAAAGAGGGAGGCACTGCGTCAAACCGGTAATTTGGCCATAGATGGTACGTCAAGGCGTCCGCAGGAGGAGTGTGGTGAGGCATTTATACAATGGGGAACCCCTCACGTAGATTTGGACGAGGAGGTGGTCGAGGTCCCCCCAAAAAGGGTACAAAACAAAGGTATTTTGGAATCCCTGAAACACGTCGAAGGAAGTTGTTGAAGCGTTGAAGGGGTTGGTCGAAGCGTCGAAGGGATTTGTCAAAGCGTCAAAGGGGTTTTTCAAACCGTCAAAGCAAGTTGTCAAAGCGTCAAACGTTGAAGCGTCGAAGCAAATAGTCAAAGCGTCGAAGCTCACCGTCAAAGCGTCAAAGCAAATCGTTGAAGCGTCGAAGCCCACCCTCAAAGCGTCAAAGCAATTTGTTGAAGCGTTGAAGCGTCAAAGCGGATTGTCAAAGCGGGGATGATGATGAAGACGCCAAAGGGAGTTTGGAGATGGAATTAAGTGATATGGATGAAGATAGAGGAACCACCAAAGAGATTGTTAAAGGAAAAGGAAGAGAGATCATTGTCAAAGAAGGGGGCAGATCAGATGACTCTTTGGAGTTAGAAGATTTGAGGAACAAGATGAAGGATTTGGAGGTGAAGATGAAGGTGGTGGAAGACAGAAGGAATAGAAGGAAAGGGATTGAAAGAAGAGGTGAAACTGAGGTCTGGTTGGAGGAATTGGAAAGTGGGGAAAGGTTATTGGAGATGATGGAAGGAAGAAAATTCAGAGAAGATTCTGTTTTAAATGAAGATCAAGTTAATCAATCTTTGGAGATTTATAGTAGGAATTCTAGGACTTTAAATTCAAATTTTCAGGAAGGTTTAAAGAAGGGTTGGGGTAGTGAGATAAGAAAAGAGAAGTATGGGTTTTTAGAAGCTAGAAAGAAAAAAGTTTTAGAGATAAAGAAAAGACTAGCTGATGTTTTGGCTTTAGCTGGGCATACTTTTGAAGTAGGGACTACTATAAGGGGGCCAAATTCTTATCAAGTTGCCAAGTTAAAATTAGTAAATACTTGGATGTCTAGAGTAAAAGAGTTGGAAGAATTGATGTGTGAAGCTATCTAAAAAGTTGTTTATATAAAATTTGCTTTATTTCATTATTATTTTATTTTTTGTTTTTATTTATATTTTCTTAGAGGGAGGTAATTGATCTTTTTTTTTTTTGCTAAGGTTGAAGAAAGGGAAAAAGGAGAAAGAATCTTAAATTTTTTTTTATCATGTTATTGATATATATATATATATATTTTCTTTTTTGAAAAGGAGAGTAAGGTTTGTATTGTTTTTATTTTAAGGATGACTTTGGTTTTGAGGGATAAAGTTTATGGAAGTCTTGAAGTAAAGTAGGGTAGTTGGTAAGATTTGATTGAGGTTCCCAAGTAGTGTGTTCCTCGTCATTCTGGAAGTCTTTCCATTCAACTAAGTAAAATAATTTCCCCCTCTTAATTTTGGAATCCAATATCTGAGACACTTCCCATTCTTCTTCACCATCAATTTTGACTGGCTCAGTTGGTGGTTGGTGCCTAGAGGATAGTGAGTTGTCCTGATATGGCTTGAGTAAGGAGGAGTGGAATACAGGGTGAATGATGGACCATTGTTGAGGAAGTTGAAGCTTGAATGAACTTTTTCCACTCCGTTCTGTAATCAAAAAGGGACCTAACCATCGCTCTGAGAGTTTATGAGTTGGAAGATTAGTTTTGATATTTTTATAAGAGAGCCAAACTTTGTTTCCAACAGCAAATGAGGCAGGAAAGTCACTTCTTTTTAGGTCAGCATATCTTTTTTAGGTTTTAATTGCCTTTTCTAGTTCAATACCCAATAACTTTTGATTCTGGTGAATCTGGGTTATGTAGTGGCTGGCAGGTTGATCATCTACTACATGGAGACTGTCAAAGTTGGGATGTTGTCCATAGATGGTGAAAAAAGGAGATTGCTTAGTAGAAGTGTGAGTGGAATTATTGTAAGCAAATTCAGCAAGGGGGATCCAGGTATCCCAGTCGTCTTGGTGATAACTGACATAAATCCTAAGAAATTGTTCTAGGATCTGATTTACTCGTTCAGTCTGTCCATCTGTTTCAGGGTGATAAGCTTTGGAAAGATTTCTTTTTATCTGTAATTTTTCACATATCATTTTCCAAAAGGAAGAAACAAATAAAGATCCTCTGTTGCTGACAATGTCAGTTGGGAGGCCATGTTTAGTAAAAACATGAGAAATTAGTAGGTTAGCCAACTCCACAGAGGAGATATCAGTTCTGGTTTTAATAAAGAGTGACATTTTTGAAAAACAATCAACCACCACAAGGATTGAGTCAAACCCATTGGATAGTGGTAGTTGTGAGATGAAGTCCATAGAGAGTGAAGCCCAGGGATAATCTGGAATTGGTAAGGGTTGGAGGAGTCCAAACTTTTTGTGGTGACTGGCTTTGTTTCTGCTGCAAAGGTAACAAGAAGAAACATAATCTTTGATAAAGGAATTCATATTTTCCCAATGGAAATCTCTTTTGACTAGATCAGCTGTTTTGTCTTGTCCAGGGTGGCCAGAGAGGGGAGAGTCATGTCTTTTTCAAAGTATTTCAAGTTGGAGTTGTTCATCCTCCTTAGGGATTGCTATTCTGTTTTGGAAAATAAGGAGTCCAGTGTCTGGGTCTATAAGGTAACTCTTTACTTGTTCCTTTTTATGTAGTTTCTGAATAATCTGCTGGGTTGATTTGTTGGAGATCTGGGACTGAATTAAGGTTTCCAATTGTTTTTCAACCTGTTTTGCAGAGATAAAGAAAATTCTAGAAGTTTCAAATTCAGTCTGTTTCAAGAGTTGTTTGACATTTGCTGGATTCTTTTCTGCATAGGGCATCCCCCCTTTGGGATTAACGTTGTCTCAACGTGACAAGACATCAGGCACTATTGATTGCTTTCCAGGTCTATAGACTATATTGAAGTCAAATTCAGACAGAAACTCAGCCCAACGGGCTTGGCAACGAGTCAAGACTTTGGAGGTCATGAAATATTTAAGAGATAAGTGATCAGTGAGAACTTCAAAGGGAGAAGAAAGACTGAGGAGGTAAGCTCTCCAGATCTTGATGGCCCATACAATGGCCAGGAGTTCCTTATTGTGGATTTCATAGTTCAGTTCAGAACTACCCAATTTCCTGCTGTCAAAAGCAATTGGGTGTTTGGATCCCTCAAGAGAGACTTGGGTGAGGACAGCCCCTAGGGCATAGTAACTGGCATCAGTCTCCAAAAAGGTTTGTAAGGAAAAATCAAAATGTCTGAGTATAGGAGCTTTAGTAAAGGCTACCTTGAGGTCCTCAAACTGCTGCAGAGCCCCTGGGCATAAAGGAAAGATGGGGTCTGCTCCAGTTAGAGCAGTTAGGAGGTGCACCTTTCTGGAATAGTTAATGAAAAACCTGCGATAAAAATTAGAAAAACCCAAAAACTGTTGCAAGGCCTTTTTTTTCGTTGGTGGTGGCCAGTCCAAGATCTTCTGGACCTTGGAGTTGTCCATTTCAATGCCACTTCTGGAAATGACATATCCTAGATAGTCCACTGAGGAGGCATGAAATTCACACTTAGAAGCTTTTGCATATAAGTTGTTCTTCCAAATTCTGTTCAAGACTTCACACACATGAGCTGTATGTTCTGTTAAGTTTTTGGAAAAAATAAGAATGTCATCAAGGTATACCACCACACAGATGGTCAGAAGGTCTGCAAAAATGTCATTAACAAGACATTGGAAAGAGGAAGAAGCATTGGTGAGTCCAAAAGGCATTACCAAATATTCAAAACTACCAAACTGAGTTCTGAATGCTGTAAGATGTTCATCCCCTTCCTTAATTCAAAGGAGATTATAAGCACCCCTGAGGTCAATTTTGGAAAAAATGGTAGAACCAGAAAAGACTGTTAATAAGTGAGTCATGGGAGGAATGGGATACCGGTTCTTTCAAGTCACAGCGTTGAGTTTGCAATAGTCAACACACAATTCCAAACCACCATCCTTCTTTCTTACAAAGAGGACTGGTGCTCCAGTGCTGGAAGTTCTGGGGCAAATGAAACCTTTCTCTATATTTTCCGCTATATAGGCTTGTAGGGCCTCCTTCTCATGGTGACTAAGGGAGTAGATAGGCCCAACTGGAGGCATAGGGCCTTCCAGTTTGATATGATGGTCGTAAGCACAATGAGGAGGGAGTTTATCAGCTTTGACCTTGGAAAAAACATCTAAAAAGGTCTGATAAGCATCAGGAACTCTCTCCATCACAGTTTCAATTTCATCAGTTTCCTCATCTTCATCCAAACCTTCTGCAGTAGCCTGCTTTGGGTCAGAGTCAGAAGTGGAAATAATCATACGCAAAACTTGAATGGATAGATCATTCTCCATATCCTCCAAGAATTTCAGAGAATGTCCAAAGAATATCCTGTTCACAGAAGTAGTTTTTGAACTCAAAGGGAAGTTTTGTGAGTTCATAGATTCTGAAAAGGGGACAGGAGCAGTGACCTGCAGGTTCACTGGCGGAAAGGAAGTAGTGGCCAAGGAGAGTTCAACGGAAGAGGAATGATCCAAAGTTGGTTGGTGTCTTGGGGTGATCAATCCCAGTTGCCAATTTACCTCTGGGTTCCAGAAATGGAGGAAGTCGATACCTAGAATAATGTCTTCTTTGGGGGGAGTATCAACAACCAAGAAATCCCATTCTAAGTTGGGAAAAGAGGGCAAAGAGAATTTGAAGGAAACCTTATGGGTGATTTCCTGGGAAGGTGAGTCAGAAGGACTGAAGGTAAATAGGAAAATAGGAGTGGTCAGGGGTTTGAGTGATAGAGAAAACTTTAAAACCATATATTTTGAAATAACAGATTGGGTTGCTCCAGAGTCAACAAGTACACTGTAAGCCTGGTTATTGGTCAAGCAAACAAAACGTAAGTCTTTGGAAGGAGGGTTAGCGTCTTTTCTTTCCAAAGTTTGTACTCGAATATTAGGAGGGTGATGGTCAAGGAGTACCACATTCCCATCACCTAGTCTTTTCCCTTTTTTGGCTTCATAGGATTGGGTTTCTGGCCAGGCTTAAAATCTGGACGTTTCCTGCAGAGGCTAATTTTGTGAGTTCCTCCACAGTAGTTACACAAACCCTCTCTTTCTCGTCTAGCTTTTTCTTCAGCCTTGAGGTGTCCATCCTCTCCTACGTTGGGATTAGGGACATAGGTTGGAGTAGAATTAGTAGGGGTTGGCTTGGTCTTCCCCTTAAACCTACCTGGTTGGCTGGTCTGTTGAGATTTCTAAGGATTTGGAAGACTGGGTCCAGGTCTTGAGGTCTGAGGGAGAGTGAAGGACTTCTCCCCAATCCTTTCATGGTAACAAGTGTCATACTTAAGAACAATATCCATTAGGTCTTGCAAGGTTTCTTGAGGTCCATCATAACCAGCTAGTTGGTCCAGTAATCTGGCTGGGAGACCCTGTCTAAAATGAAAGAAAAAGGCTTTATCACCCCACCCAGAGACCTTGGTCATAAGTGTCCTGAATTCAGTGATATACTTAGTAGCATAACCACTGTCTTTCATCTTAAGGAGGGTTAACTCTTTCTCAGCACTCTGGATTTCTAGACAATCCCCAAAAAGGGTATGAAGCTGTTGAGTGAATAGAAGCCAGGAGTTAAGTATGAAGTCTGGCTCAGGATTACCAATGTGAGCAAGATAGGGTTGAATCCATCAACTGGCATTTCCTGAAAGGTAAGAGACTGTA
Organism: Puccinia polysora; assembly: GCA_025617555.3. Taxonomy (NCBI): domain Eukaryota; kingdom Fungi; phylum Basidiomycota; class Pucciniomycetes; order Pucciniales; family Pucciniaceae; genus Puccinia; species Puccinia polysora. The sequence continues at coordinate 23,431,486 of CM062639.1, read as the reverse complement.
AAAAATACTTTCTTTCTGTCATTAGCAAAAACTCTCTCATCATTTGCAAAAATGAGTTCACAAGCTTGAAGGAAAGGTCTAAGCTTGGTTGGGTTAGTTCCATCAAATTTATCTGGGGCATTAATAGATGTAGATTTAAAGTTAGCAGAGGGTCCATGGTCAGCAGGTTTAGAAAGTTGAGTCATTGCAGTGGTCATTTGCTGAAGAATGGCCAGCAGGGCAGGGTCAGTTGAAGGAGCCTGAGTGGTGGAAGGAAGTTTGGTGTGTGGGGAAGGTGAAGGGACTGCTGTTGCATTAGAAGTTTGACTAGGATTACCCTCTGGGGATGGTGAACCCAGGCCACTCAAGATTCTGGAATCAAATCCTGAGTCTTCATCCTCTTCATCTTCCTCACCTTCTCCTGTGATTGGGACCATGCTTGCATCATAGGCAGGAGAGTCCAAACCATGGTAACCTGGGCTTGGAAACCGACCTGTGATCCTGTGGAGGCTAGCATTTTCAGAAGAAGGAATAGTAGAAAGGGATACTTGGGGAATAGGTTCCAATAAACCTGTATCCATAGGAGTGGAAGTGGTAGCCACTGGTGCAACCAGCTTAGAAAAGGTCCTACCTGTTCCACAAGATCTAGGGGTAGAATGGTCAGTAGGCTCAGTGGTACCTCTCCCCCTAGAGCTGCGGGTGACTTCTGGGCTAGAAATGTGAGAAAAAAGAGCACGTCGTGGGGGCATTCTTACTTCTAAGAATAATTAGTTACCCAAAAGTTGTTCTTCACCTTGGAGCAAGAATAAAATGATTAAAAAAGGAATTTTTTCTTCCTCTGATTACCTTTATGGGACAGTCAAATACTGGTTACTATACCTTGTCTCAGTGTCAAAGTGTAGAAGCGTCAAAGCGCCAAAGCGTCAAAGCGTCAAAGCTTCAAAGCGTCGAAGCATTGAAGCATCAAAGCATTGAAGCGTCAAAGCGTCGAGGTGATACTTAGAGGATGGAGAGCTGGAGCTCTGAGTAGGTTTGACAGTAAGGTAAGGGAAGCAATGAAAATGGCCACAAATCAAATAGCCAAGTTCAAGATAGGGACAGAAATAAAGCAAACAAAAATTCCCACAACTCAATAGCAAGATTTGATGCTGTCTAAAAAGGGATAGGGAGTGTGGTTGGTGAAGAAGGGGTTATTGGGGAAGAAATCAGTTTAATGTCACAAGGGCTGCTGACATGCAAGCAGGGCTTGGCACAGAGGGGTCTCTACCCACAGTAGGCTTGGGGGCAAGGTTACTGAAGGAGGCTAACAGGAGCAGAGGAGGATTGGGTTGAATGGTGCTGAATGACACTTGCTGGGAAAGATCTCCTAATAAGAAGTAGTAAGCTTATTTCTTGGGGGAAGCATAAGGAAGAGGAAAGAGGAGGCTTATTAAATAGACAAGAGGTTGGAACTACAACAGAGGTACAAGTGATTGGGGATCAGACTACACACATGATGTCATGGGAACAGTCTAAGTAACAGAGAGGGCTGATCAGGGATGCTACTACATTAGGTTAGGCTGCTTCTACATTGGGACAAGGTTCCAGGTCTGAGCTGTCTAAGTTGGGAGAGTACAGTTGAAGGATGTACAGTGTACATGGGAGTCATGACACTATGTACTAAGTAGAGAGAGTATGTAATACAATCTGCAGGAGGATGTACATAAAGATTCCCAAAGGTAAACCACACAGAGGAGGTATGGGTTAGACAGAGAGATAACCCAAAGAGGTATGGGTTAGACAGAGAGGTAACCCAAAGAGGTATGGGTTAGACAGAGAGGTAGAGTAGAGCCTGGGAGATTGAGTATGTGCAAGCCTATGGAGTCTATCTGTGTATAGTATGAGGTTAGACTATATGTAGATATGTACTGCATGAAGATCCTGAGGTATATAGTTACTGGAGACATATTGATGTAAGTCTCCTGAGCCCTGAGGTTGAAGTTCCTAAGAAAGTAGATTAGGCCTGAGGGTAAGACTGAGGTTAGACTGAGTTTGGTGTCAGTATGACAGAGGACAAACCAGTGGAGAAACCAGTACTTTTCATATCTAGACAGATCAAAGACACTGAGGAAAGATATGGAGCCAGTCAGATGGAATGCTTGGCTCTAATATGGTCTCTAGAGAAGTTGAACTATTACTTAGAAGGCACTTCTTTCCAAGTAATTACAGACTGTAATGCTGTAAAAACTCTCATGAACATGAAGACTCCCAGTAGACATATGCTCAGGTGGCAAATTGCTATACAACAGTACAGAGGACAGATGAATATAGTGCATAAAGCTGGAGCTAAACAACAGAATGCTGATATTCTAAGTAGGATCTAAGTAGGAATGCTTTTACAAATGACTCCAGCAATCCAGCATATGACCCTGAGGATCAGGATATCTTTCCTATCTTAAACATCAATCTTTTTGCATTAGATGCTCCAATCATGGGGATCCACTTATGTGAATTAGGTACTGCTTTCTTCAATCTATAGAGAGAGAACTCTTCCCCTGACATCAAGCTTCTGATTACCATTATGGAATGTGAATGCCCAGACGCAGCCCTTATAAATAATTTGCCTGCCTCATTACTCAAACCCTATAAAGCAGGAAGGTTTACCTTTTGCAATGGTCTCCTTTACTACAGACACCAAAATTCCAGTGTATTGGTACTGAGTAACAAAGAAAATATACAACACATTTTCCAGGAATGCCATGACAACTTTTCATCAGGGCATCTATCCACTGAAAGGACCTTGGAAAAAGTAAAACAGACTGCTTGGTGGATAAACTGGAAAGAAATCACTATTATGTTACTAGCTGTGAAACTTGCAAAAAATCTAATAAAACTACTGGCAAAAGGTTTGGACTCCTACAAAAGACCTCTGAACCCAAAACTGGGTGGGAAATCATTAATATGAATTTTTTCATCAGCCTCCCGCCTGGAGGTACACATTCATATAACTCTGTCCTAGTTTTAGTTGACAGATACTCTAAGAAGGCAAAATTCTTACCTAACAACAAAAGAGACATTGCTATGGATGTAGCTTTACTATTTTGGAACAGTATTATAGCTGATGTTGGTATATCTAAGATTATAATCAGTGAATTTCAGCTTACTGATTCCAGGAAATTTTCCGTCCTTTAGCTACAGCAAGTGATATTGGTGTTGGAATAATGATTCCAAGAAAATTAAATAAAATTCTCAAATGCCTGATTTAGAAGCAAGTGCAAAGTTTGAGTGTTTTGGTTGGATTAAATGGATTTAAATATATTTTTCAAGAGGGGCCACAGTTCATGCAAACAGGGGATGTTTATTGGATAACAACCTCTCTTCAAGGGGCTCTTTTGAACCATGTTGTCAGCTTGCTACTATGTACAGAGCAAACTGCCAATAGCAACACAAAACTATGATAAAATAAGAATATCTCAATTAAAAAAATAAGGAGTGATAAATCCATAAATACTTTTACAGAAATGGATTCCTCTTCCAAAATTAGGTAGGGTCACTAACTGACCCCACCCTTGAATTCCAAGTCCTTACATTTTTAAAATAATTAAAAAGAAAAGTAATAAAAATTACAACACCAGTATGGCACTTTTTGGCAATTTTAATATTTCACACGTGTTGTGGCGTATAGGGTTTACACCTAAAATTCACTCAGAATTGAGGTGTTGTTTATATTTTAGGAGTCACACGCAGAAATGTGTTATGTCACAATTCCCGCGCGCAGCCCCGCCTCTTTAAATATCCCTACGCACTCGTAGTAGCAGACTCCCGCGTACTAGAGACCCGCGCGCAGCTGATTCTGCCACGCACGCAGCCAATCCTACCCCGCGCGCATCTGTACTAACTGATCCCCGTGTCTGGATCAGTCATGACTAATCTGACAACCAGGTACCGCTCAAAAGAGCTACTACCTAGTTAGAGTTGCCTAGTATATGAAACAAACTGACATATGCATTACTAATGATCTAAAAAGATCAAAACTTAAATGAAATTAATTAAAATTAATTTCAAAACATTTTTTGATCATAAATCAAAAGTCAAGGATTCCCATGTAATTCACTGACCCTGATCTTTGAAGACCACAAAACACTACAAGGATTGTTCATAAAAATTATTAAAAATTACCTACATGATCAGCAGATGATGAAAACTCAGGAAACATTCTCATCTACCCGCTTTGAAGCAATATCTCTAGTGAAAATGAAGGATGAGTACAGAATGATCAAATTTATGCCATAACAGGTTAACAGATCCTGTGGCTACAATAGTACAGAAATCCAGCAGATCTAAGGACAGCTGATTGACAGCACCAAGTGGACGTGCTAATCTTGACCTGACTGGCTTGCCAGCCTCAGCCCACAAGCAGAAACCTCTCTACGTGCCCTGAGAAGATCAGAATTACCCCAAAAAGGTATTTATACAGACCTTTTTGGATCCAATCAGTTAATCAGTTTACCAGGAATTATTTATTATCAATCAGACACCGTGTCATTGTTGATCAAGTGCTTATATGAAGATAAGAAAGTGATTTATGACTTATTCTGTAGTAGTATTATTTAACCTTATTAACCAATGAACCATTGAATTTTAGTCAAGCAATCTACCCCATCTGCTCTGAAACCCTTCCAATTATTCCAGGATTCTCGTGGTAAAGTGCTCAGAGTGAGTGTTACCCTTCCTGTCTTGGCTATTTGTGCTGTTAAGCCTGGCCATTAGTGTAATAAGTCCTTTCTAAGGCACCCATCTTCATTCCAAGGTTCTTAAACTGCCTAAGGAGGCCCCTTGAAGAGAGGTTGCTAGTCTGTAAAGATCCCCAGTAGTATAATACTGTGTCCCCTCTATTATATTATATTGAACACCATTTATTACCAAACCAGTTAAACATTGCAACTGCTCTTATTAATCAATTATTTGAGCTTCTAAGTGTTGATTATTGGAATAATAATTATCATTACCATTCCAGAATTTTTATCACTCTCTGTAGCTAAAGGACTGCAAGGTTCCTGCTATCAGAGAGCTGACACATGTAAAGACCTTGGGACAATGAGGTCCTAAGTGATTATTCAAAAGGGGTTTACTCAAGGGCATTGGGTGGACTGGCTGACTCACAGCACTTATGCCTGGGGGCAAGGAGGAGATAAGTTACTAACTTAAGCAGACACTCCAAGAAACTTGCAGAAATTCAGGGTTGAAAGGGTCTCAGGACAATTGTTGGGGATATTGCTGATACTCTTCAATGGAATTAACAATGGGTTTAGAATTAATAATTATACTATCAGACTGAGGCCACAAATCACTTGTTTATCTTGAATAAACACTTGATCACAAATGGCAATGGGGTCTGGATTGATTAATTAAAAATCACTTGGGTTTAAGCCATGTAAAAGGGTTGGTTTATATACTTTTCTGTGGTAATAAGATCTTCTCACGGCACGTAGAGAGGTTTTTTTCTTGTTTTCTGAGGCTGGCAGGCTAACCAGGGCTATTTTGGCACGTAGGCTTGGTGCTGGCAACTGGCTAGCCTTGCCTGTGTCATATTTCTATGTGAAATAATTGTCATAAAGTATCCAAATATTAATTTGTTATTTTTGTGGTTCAGAAATTATTGCCTTTTTGTATTACTTTCTTTTGATTGGCATGGGTAGAAGTTGGTATTTGTAAACTTTACGCCATCTTCTGCACATGTTAGAAATTTTTAATAATTTTTTGGTAGACTTCTTGGTGTATTTTATGGTTCATATAAATTTGGCAATCTTATTTATGTTACAACCTTTATTATTGTTTCTCACAATTTATCTGCTTTATTGTTTTGATTTTCATATTTTTATTCAATTTTCTTGCGTTTCAAACATCTTCCTATCCGTCAGTCAACTTTTTACATATGAATGATGTATGTATGCAAGTTGTAGCATGTTACTGCAGTAACTGGCTGTTGGAATTAACACAACTGATGTTGGAGCGCGCAGGCTTGACATCTGCGTGCAGGAATCTGTCATCAGTCATTTTGCATGCGGGTTTCTTGACATGCGCCTACATGCTGAGTGTCAGGCGTGTGTACCTTTGCTATATGAATGCAGGGCTGCGCGCGGGAATTGTGACATAACACAAATCCACCTGTAACTCCTAAAATATACACAACACCTCAATTTTGACTGAATTTTAGGTGTGAAACCTTTACATGGCATTACATGTGAAATAGTAGAATGGCCAAAAGGTGCCATAGTGGTGTCATGGTTTATTGGTCTTTTTCTTCTGAAATCATTGAGAAATATAAGGAGTTTGAATTCAAGGGTGGGGTCAGTGAGTGACCCTACCTATTTTTGGGTGAGGAATCCATTTCTGCAATAAAATATATGGATTTCTCACTCCTTCTAATTTTATTATCTATTTTCTTTTTTGATCTGCTTTGGAAGGTTGCTCTTGTCAACTTGCAAGCTGACATTCCCCCACTCCAAGATATGTCTATATCTGAAAAATATTTTGGGGTTTGGTGTCTTTTGTTAGCCCTGTAATTTCTTAAGTGGATAGGTCCATCAGGGATTTTGTTTTCAGGTAACCATTCATCTTTGTCAGCAGATTCTCCTTTGTATCTGACTAGGTAGAGTCTGACGTCTTTTCCATTTATCCTTTCCTTCTTGTCTTTGATAATTTTTACTCTTTCTCCTTGTCTTTCTAATTTTCTTCCACAACAGGTATTGCTGGTGACTGAGTTTGTTCTCCTTCCCTGGGAAGGTAGTGTTTGATAAGAGTTACTGGAAACACTGGGTGTTTACTGGAAATCTCATCACTAAGAATCACTTCTACTGCATTCTTCCCATGGAGTTTCTTGATGGTGAATGGTCCAACAAATGCAGGTCTGAGTATCCTGTTCCCAGCTAAGTTGGTAAAGTTGGTAGTAGAGACTAAGACTTGGTCACCAATCTTGAAATAAAGTTCTTTGTGGATTTTATCCCATCTTTGCTGGTTATATTCAACAGCTTCTTTAACACATATAGCAGCGTGTTTGTTGGATATATCTATTATTTTCTTAATTTCAAGCAATGTGGGGTGAAAATTGGTTAGCTTCTGGCTCAGGTTATCCTTGGTTAGTTTAGGAATCCATCCTCTTTCTAGTACATAGGGTGCTTCTTTAGTGGTAGAATGCTTGCTGCTGTTGTAGGCCATTTCTAGGGCAGGTAAAAGGCCAAACCAATCATACCAATACCCATCAGCATTCCTGTATTCTATACCGAAGCGGCAGAACCTTCCAAGCATTTCTTCTAAGGTCTGAATCATTCTTTCAGCTATTCCATCTGTCTGGTTGTTATAAGCTGTAGAGAAGGCTAAGGTAGTGCCTGAAATTTCATGGAGATTCCTCCAAAATTCAGAGGTGAGCTTGGGATCCCTATAACTGATGATGATATTGGGGACTCCTACATCAGCTATGAGTCTATTCCAAAACAGTAATGCTACTTCCATGGCAGTGTCCTCCTTATGGTTGGGCAGGAATTCAGCTTTCTTAGAAAACCTGTCCACTATGACCAGGACTGAGTTGTAGGAATAGGCTCTTCCTGGGAGTAATCCAGTTACAAAGTCCATGTTGATGATTTACCATCTTTGCCTAGGTCCAGTGATTTTCTGTAGTAGACAAAACATTTTTTCAGTGGTTCTATTTGACTTCTGAGAATTTTCAAAACTGGTGACGTACTGGATTGTGGAATCTCTCCAAATGATTCACCAAGCAGTTTTTTTGACCTTGTCTAGGGTTCTATCAGTGGATAGGTGACCAGCTCAACAGTTATTGTGGCACTCAGCTAGGACATGTTTGATATGGTCTTCTTTGGTTAAGTTTATAACACTGGAATTTTGGTGTCTATAATTTACTAGACCATCCCATAAAATGATCCTTCATTCTTTGTAAGGTTTCAGGAGTGTTTCCAGCAGACTTTTAATCAGTTCAGATGGTGGAGAGGTGCTTTCCATAATGGTGATTAGGGTCCTCATACTAGGGCTGTAAGTTTCCTTGATGGAGTTGAACAGGGATTCATCCAGTTCACCAATGTGGATTCCTAGAATGGGTGCCTCAATATTCATCATGTTCATTTTCATTATAGGAAATATATCATTTTCTTCTGGATCATAAGCAGGGTTACTTGGATCATTGGGTAGAGCATTCCTACTCAAACTGTCAGCATTCTGGTTTTTGGCACCAGCTTGATGGATTATGGTCATCTGACCTCTGTACTGTTGAATGGCTATCTTCCACCTTAACATATGCCTACTAGGGGTTTTCATGTTCATTAAAGTCCTGACAGCATTGCAATCAGTGATTACCTTGAACTTGGTACCTTCTAAGTAGTAATGGAGTTTCTCCAGAGCCCAATCTAAAGCAAGGCATTTGATTTGGCTTGTACCATACCTTTTCTCAGTGTCCTTTACTTGTCTGGATAAAAACAGTATGGGCTTCTCCACTGGTTTATCATTTTCTATAACTTCTTGATGTAAAGCATCTCCTAACCCTTCCATGCTAGCATCTATATAGATTTTGTGATGTTTAGAATAGTCAGTTTAAATCAATACTGGAGCTGAGGTCATAGCCAGCTTGAGTTCTTCATAGTCCTTGACCCATTCATGATTCATCTCAAACATGGTGTTATTGCTGAAGCTTTCATATAAACATTTGGTGAGAAGGGAAAACTTAGGTAGATACTTCCTGTAGTAGCTGAAAAAGCTGATAAAGGATAGGAGTTCAGTTTTGTTATGAGTCATTGGCCTATTCATCACAGCTGCTATTTTTCTCTGGTCAGAAGTTAAGGTTAGTCCTGAAACAATATGCCCTAAAGCTTTCAGTTCTCCATAACCAAAGTTGCATTTCTTCATTGATACTTTTAAGCATACTGCAGAGATGTTTTTAGGGACTAGCCTTACTTTTTCCATGTGGGTATTCCAATCATCAGAATAAATTATAACATCATCAATTTATAACATCATCCATCCTTGCCTGATGAATGATCCTAAAACTGTGTCCATCATCCTTTGGAAGTGAGAAGGGGAATTCTTGATACCAAAAGGCATCCTAAGGTACTCATAAATGCCCAAGTGACATATGATCCTCATTAATTTCCTGCTATGTGTACTGATAGTACTCTGGTGAAAACCTTCAGGATATCCATATTAGTGATGAAATTAGCCTTAGAGAGTTATTATGTAGGGCATGGTCAATCTGTGGAATAGTGTAATAATCAGAATGGGTATAGTTGTTCAGAATTTTAAAGTCTCCAACCACCCTAGACTTATTATTGTTCCAAGCTATAATTACTGGAGTAGTAATGTCTAATTGTTCATTGTGTCCCACATTACTTAAGACTTGTAAGTCAATCAATTCTTGGATATGAGTTTCAAGATCTGTCTGAGATTTTGGACTAGAAGGGTAAGCAGGTCTCCTGAGGTTTGGAGGTTAAGGAGGTTTAATGTTTAAAGTTAGAATCATATCATGTCCTTTGATTTCAAAAATTGGATGATCTTTGGTGCAGAAAGCATTCTGATTTTGAAAGAAGACTTGGAAAATTTCCCATTTTTTGTCTTCACTCATCAGGGAGTTCAGGGCTGCTTGGGAGAAGTACCCCTGGTTGAAATTTTCCAGTGTTTTTTCATAAGTTGAATCAGAGGTTTGAGCATTAACATGGCATATTTGGAACTTCTTGTTCCAGTGTCCTCCTACTGCAAAGTACTTGCCCTTACTTTGGAATACATCAATTCCATTTAGGCAAAGAGAATCATTCCCTAGAATAAAGTAATCACACACTCCATTCTGGAGCACTAAAAATTCAATTTTCAGTTTGAGTGATCCTTTGCAGTGTGGGAGAATAATATCATAGGTCAAAACCCCAATGGCATTAAGGGAAGAGTTACAACTGCTTAACTTAGCCTGAGGTACTGGTAATAAGTTCACTTTCCAATTTGGGTCTTTTTTCTCCAATTAATTTGAGCTAACAAAAGAGCAAAAGGCTCCACTTTCTAAGAGTAACTTAACAGGAGAACCTTGAATTAATCCAGTAGCATAGCAGGTTTTACCAGAAGTGTAACTTTTAGTGGCAGAAGGGTTGAGAGTCAAAGTTTTTGGCTTCAGAAACATGGTGAATTTTCATATTGGGATTCCATTTTTGAGGTAAGTGGGAATCTTCATTAACAGAGTTAATGTCTAAGGAAGATGTTATACTTCCTTCAATTACATTGATAGGGTTAGTGATGATTAACTCATACTCAGATAAAGATCCATCAGTTTCATCAAGTTGAGGGTCAGGGTCATTGTCATTGTCATTCTCTTCTCCCTCAATGAGATTGATCTTCCTCCTAAAGTGGGGGCAATCAGGTCTCACATGCCCAGTTTAATTACAAATACAGCATAAAGTTTCCTTAGTATCAGAAGTTTTCTTAACTTCTAGTTGGGGAGTGGTAGAGTCTTTGGTTTTGGGATTGTATTCTTCTCAATTCTTGGGAGTGGGTTCCTTAGTCCTATTGTTCCTTCTGTCAAGACCATTTATATCAATGGTTTCTTCTAGAATAACAATAAGGGTGGAGAGATCAGCATCCATGGAGATTCTACACCTCACACTGTGATTAAGGTTTCCGGTGTGAGACTCCTAATGCAAAAATGGTTATTTTAGAAAATAGGTTGCTGGAGGTCTTTGAAGGGGAATTCATTATTACTTCTACTCCTTTAGAGGATTAGTAAACTGAGGTGGTTTTGAATTTCCTGCCCTTCTAAACTATAGTAAGTCTTCCAATATTTTTTATTGGTGGCTTGTTTGTTTTTAGACTTAATATAGGTCTCAGATCAACCTATGATTAATTATTAGCTTTGGGTTGGAAGAGTGGACCAGATGTGTTAGGGTTATTGGTCACTGATTGATCAGATATATGTTATCTTAACCAATATCCCAAGTTTAAAGGGTTCAAGGCTTTATCAAAGGGATGGTTCAGGAGAGGACCCAAGGATGGGTTTACCCACAGGGGGCTGGGTAGGGGAAAGGTTGGTAGTTGATTTCTTTTGTGCTTTCTTTCTTTGTAAGGGTTATTTATTGAATAAGGGGTGGTTTTTCTTTAATCTGGTGCTAAATATTTAGGTCACAGAAGAACCCTTACTCAAGCACCCATTGGATGATTTAATTTGCTAAAAGATGGGTGATAACTTGGTTTCTGATTTCTTGTTTTCTTCTTATGACTTATTTTCACTAATAATATTTTATCTGGCTAGGTACCACAGATGGATCATGAGATGAGTGGATGGGGATGGGTGCTTTGCTGGTGGTTTGTTTAGTGCTACTTGATTCTACCTACATGTATTGCTGTGCAATACTGGTGGTTTTTTTGGTTCTGGTTGAGACTGGTCTGACTTCCTCCTGCCTATATTGCTCCTGTATACTTCTCCACAGCCTCCTGTATGTGTATTTGCATGTTTGTTTGGTTCTTCTTGAGACTGGTTTGGCTTCCTCCTGCCTATATTGCTCCTGTATACTTCTACACTGCGTCTTGCATCTGTATTTCTGTATGCTGATGAGGTGACTGGATGTGGACTAGTTTCACTCCCTCTTGAATCTGTATTTCTGTATGCTGATGAGTTGACTGGATGTCAACTGGTTGCACTGCCTCTTGCATCTGTATTTCTGTATGCTGATGAGGTGACTGGATCTGGACTGTTTTCACTGCCTCCTATGTCTTTTTTGATGTATTCTGGCTGAGGTGACAGGTTCTGACAGATTGCACTGCCTCCGTACCTGTATTGCTTTATTCTGGCTGAGGTGACAGGGTTGTATGGTCCTAATGTTGAGGTTAAGCTGTTAGTGGTATGTACTTGAGGTTTTACAAGGTATTTCTTATGTCTTCTACAGAGATTTGACACCTGGTTGGGTATGAGATTTCCACAGTTGGAGGTTTTTTGGACTGTATCTTCTAATCCATGAGGGATAGTGGGGTACTTTGGCCAAGTGACTATAGGTTATTTGTGATTTAGAATCCATTTATGAGGTTACTTTGAGGGTTTGAGCTGTTTTTAAAATAGAATAGTGAGTCTGATGGCTATAGGAAAGGTTTGGAATACCACACCAGGACACAGATTGAGGAGCCTTTCATTAATTTCCTCTTTATCAGCTTCAGGATAGAAACAACCTAGCCTCTTATTTTCTTCCAAAAACCACTTGTGGGGTTTGTCCTTTAAAGGGTCAAAAAGTGAGTTCTCAAAAGTTTTCATCATCTTTCTTTTCCAGATTCTTGTGCAAAACTGTTCTTTGATAAGAAACTTCCAAGATTTCCAAGTTTGAGATCCTACTTCTCCTATTTTTTTGATAAAACAATCCAGTGCTACTCCTTCAAACAGCCTGGGTAGTCTCAAAACAGCTATAGTATCTGGCATTTCTTAGGAGGCAAGGGTATATTCAATGAATTTAATGAAGCTGATATGGTTTCATTCCCCTTCTCCTGAGAATTGAGGCCATTCAGTTACAGGGGTCAACAGTTTCAAAGCTTTTTCAACTTCAGGGGTAGGACTGGGCTGGTAAGACTCATTCCTATTCACTCCAGAGTTGAGAGAGATTTTGGGAGTTATACTGATCCTTGTGGGTTTTGATTCTTCTAAATTGGCTAAAGGAGGGGCAGTTGATTTAATTTTAAAGTCTCTTAAATCATTCTTAATCATACCTAGTTCCAAATCCATTTTTTTTCTTAATAAGTAAATTTTATTTAAAAGATGAAAAGAAGGGGTATCACTTTTTTTTCTTATTTCTCCTTTGAATTGCTGAAGAAGAAAGAGTATCTCTTCCTGTCCGGAAGAACAATTAGTACCAATATGATTCATTAAATATGCTTTATTTAAATCAATGGTGTTACTTAACAATTTAAATTCAGACTCATTGGCTCTCAGATGGTTAGTTTGGTTTAGTATTATTTGGATTGCTTTTTCAAGTTGTTTGTGAATATTGCCTAAATTGTTACTCAAGATATTAAAGTTATGGAAAACATTGTCAGAAAATTTCTTAAACAATGGGGTTATATCATCAGAATCTAATTGTGATAAAATTTCTTCCATTTCTGGGCTAGAGATATTATGTTGTCCCAATCTTTTGGGTTCCTCAACCTTTGATGATTTGAGGACATCAACTTTTTGGGGTCCTTTCCCTTTAATTTGGCTAGTTGATACCAATACCAAGGGTTCCATTTTTCTACTTATTTCTCTACCTCTGCTCTGGGGATTAATTTCTGAAGGGCTATTTGAGAGGACTTGGCCCGTGAAATAGCCTGTCTCATGGCTGCTGAGTCCTCCTGCTCCTGGGCTAGCTTGAATACTTCCTAATGACTTGCATGATGCTTCACTAGATCCTTCATCTTGGACTCTTTGGCCAATTCCGGACTGGGAGGCGTAGGAGGAGGATTAGCTTTGCAGGACAACTCTCTGGGCAAAGGACTCACTTCCAACAGTTTTTTGGTTGACTTGGTGGGCGTGGGTTCTGGCGGATTTTGCTGCACTTGAGTTGCTGGTTTGAGCCCCTCCATTGTGCTTGCTACTGGCACTTTTATGGGCGCCTGTTCCTCTGGGAAGAGGTCCATAGGGCGGGGCTTGTCCGGTTGCGTGGGTTTTGGGCCTGTTTTGCGACATCATGCAAAATTGAGTATATTTTTTTGTCAAAAATTAGTAAAACTATCAGACTGAGGCCATAAATCACTTTTTTTATCTTGAATAAACACTATATCATGGATGGCAAGGGGTCTGGATTGATTGCTTAAAAATTACTTGGGTTTAGGCCATCTAAAAGGGTTGGTTTATATATTTTCTGGGGGAATAAGATCTTCTCAGGGCATGTAGAGAGGATTTTTCTGGTGTTCTGAGGCTGGAAGGCTAACCAAGGCTAGTTTGGCACGTAGTATTGGTGCTGTCAACTGGCTAGCCTTGCCTGTGTCATATTTCTATGTGAAATAATTTTAAGAAGGTATCTAAATATTAATTTGTTATTTTTATGGTTCAGACATATTTTCTTTCTATATTACTTTCTTTTGAGTGGCATGGGTAGAATTGGGTATTTGTAGATTCTACGCCATCTTCTGCACATGTTGGTAATTTTTAATAATAATTTTTTGGTAGACTTCTTGGTGTGTTTTCTGGTTCATAAAGATTTGGCAATCTTATTTAGGTGACAACCTTTATTATTGTTTCTCACAATTAATTTGCTTCAATGTTTTGATTTTCTTATTTTTAGTCAATTTTCTAGGATTTCAAACATCTCCCTATCTGTCAGTCAACTTGTTACATATGCATGATGTATGCATGCAAGTTGTAGCATGTTACTGTGGTACCTGGATATTGGAATTAGCACAACTGATGTTGAGGCGCGCAGGCTTGACAGCTGAGTGTGGGAATCTGTCATCAGTCATTTTGCATGTGGGTTTCTTGACATGCGCCTACATGCTAAGTGTCAGGCCTGTGTACCTTTGCTACATGAATGCAGGGCTGCGCGCGGGAATTGTAACATAACACAAATCCACCTTTAAATCCTAAAATATACACAACACCTCAATTTTGACTGAATTTTAGGTGTGAAACCTATACATGGCATTGTGTGTGAAATATTATAATGGCCAAAAGGTGCCACAGTGGTGTTCTGGTTTATTGGTCTTTTTTTTCTGAAATCATTTAAAAATATAAGGAGTTGGAATTCAAGGGTGGAGTCAGTGAGTGACCCTACCCAGTATTTCCTACTTCTTCTAATTTTATTATTAATTTTCTGTTTTTGATCTGCTTTGACAGGTTGATCTTGTCAACTAGCAAGCTGACAGTTACAGAGACCCCAAATTCAGCTCTGAATTTTGGAGGAATCTACATGATATACAGGGTCCTACCTTAGCATTTTCTACAGCATACCATCCCCAGACTGATGGACTAGCTTCAAGAATGATACAGACCTTGGAGGATATTTTAAGATGGTTTTGTTGCTTTGGTATAGAGTAAAAAAACTCAGATGGTTATTGCCATGATTGGGTGAGCCTACTTCCAGCCCTGCAAATGGCTCATAATAGCAGTACACACTCTACTACCAAAGAAGCCCCTTACATAGTAGAAAGGGGATGGATTTCAAAACTCCCTAGGAATACCTTGAACTATGACTTAGCCACCATTCATTCCAAATCTCTTGACTTCAAGAAAATGATAGACCTGGCAAATAATCATGCTCAGAAATGTGTAGAAGAAGCAGTAGAATACAACAAACAGAGATGGGAAAAATTACACAGGGGCCCCGACTTTAAAATAGCAGATCATATCTTGATATCTACTGCCAACTTCACCTATTTAGCAGGTAACAGAAAGCTGAAACCAGCCTTTGTTGGGCCATTTTTTATCAAAAAAGATGCATGGCAAAAATGCTTTAGAAGTAGCCTTGAGTGAAGAATTATCAAGAAAGCACACAGTATTCCCTGTTAGCCTAGTGAAGCACTTTCAAGAAAGAGAAGGTGGCAACCTCCCTCCAGTAATGATCCCAATAGAACCAGACCCTGTGAAAGAAAAAGGCAAAGTCAGCAGGATATTGAGAGACAAGAAAGAGATAGTGCAAGGGAAAGATGTTAGACTATACTTAGTGAGATACAAAGGAGAATCTGCAGGCAAAGATGAATGGTTACCAGAGAATAATATACCTAATGGACCAATACATCTTAGAAAATACAGAGCCAGTAAAAGGAACTGAAACACATATGGAATTAATTTTTTTTCCCAACATACTTCAGATTTTTTTTCAGATATGGCCATATCTTGGAGTGTGGGAATGTCAGCTTGCTACTCTTGCGGAGCAAGCTGCAAAAGTAACAAAAATAACATAACAGTAAGAATAGCAAAATTAAATTAAGAAGGAGCCTTGTGCAGAAATTGACTGTCCTCTAATAATTAAAGAAAGAAAAGACCAAAATATCACAACACCAATATGGGACTTTTTGGCCAATTAAATATTTCAAATTTATTGTCACCTATAGTTTTCACACCTAAAATTCAGTCAGAATTGAGGTGTTGTGTATATTTCAGGAGTTACACACAGAAATGTGTTCTGTCAAAATTCCCGCATGCAGCCCCGGCATTCAATACACCCGCCCGCGGCTGAGCAGCGGCACTGCCACTCTGTCAGCGTACCCTGAAAAGCTGTGTACGCAGCCCTGGGCCTCTGAAAAGTACACAGCTGTGAGACTACGGGCTGCCAGAGTGACAGGAGGCCTGAGAAGCCCAGGTACCACTTAAACATGCTACAACCTACGTGTGAAAATTCTAAATATTTAATAAATGTTCCTGTGGATAGTAGCTAATCTAAAAATACATAAAAATATATAAAAATACCTAAATAACCTTTGCATGTATTTTTTTATTAATATAATCAAAAATACCAAAAATGCCAAAAATGCCAAAAATAAGATAACTACTATTTGTAAAAATATATTAAACTACTTCAATATACAATTGTGAGAACTTTAAGGCATCAATATTTTTGTGAAAAACATGATGTAAAAATATTCAATTCATTCTCATAACTTAAATTTTTAAGTAATTATTTGTAGTAAATCAACTGAATTTTGAAAATAAGGAGTAAAATCAATATCACAATTTTACCCCAATCAATTAATACATAATTAGAACCACCCTGAAATCAGATTACCCGTAGGAATTTCTATTAAAAGAATTAATAACATACTGGGAAAATTTACCAAGGATAATTAATTAATAATAAATAATATGGACAGGTTAGTGTTATTCACACATCCAAAACATCAATGAAAAGGTAGAATAATTCTCATAGCCTGTGGCATTAGATATTACCCCTGCTAAGGCACCTAGAAAAAGTGACAGGCTATCACTGGTTACCCTTCTAGCCTTAGTATCCGTCCCTTTGAGCCCCTGTATCCCTTAGAAAGACAATATTGGGACTCAAAGAGCTATAAATAAGGAGCTCATTTGAGGATATTGATACCCAGAGACCAAGTTATATTTACATCCAGACACTGTTCCAAGGTAATAAAATACTTATAAGAGATAAGTAAGTGATTTATGGCTTTAGTATGATCAATAATATCTGTCCCCAACCCTTTTTATCAATTTAAACTGCTGAACAACCTGTTAACAAAAGTAACAGGTTTTAACCCATCAGTTCACGTCCCAAAAAGGTACCCAAAGGATTAAATAATATACTAGTGAGTTTTATTATCCTTTTTCTGTTGTGAAAGCTTGGTTAAAAATCCCTGCCACTCCACTGTGTATTTTATACACATATCATCTTTGGGAAATATATCCTTTAAGAATGTAACTTGAAGGTTCCAAAGTCACCAGGTCTACGTGTTTTCAAAGTGAATTCCCTGAAGAAAGGTGTTAAAGATCCCCAATATTATTGTTTCAGCTCTCTTAATCTATTTAATAATCAATTTATTAATATTGATTCATAATATTAAACCATGAACCAAACCAATTAACCTTGCAATAGCTTTATCCAAATATTCTACGGGTTTTTGCTGCATTTATTGAATAATATATTTATTATTTATTCTATCACCTCTGGTAGCTAAAGGACAGCAAGGGTCTTGGCATCCAGGAGGCTGAAAAGGCATTCCATCTGGCTTTCTCCATACCTTTTTTCCGTATCTTTAATCTGTCTACATATGAATAGGATAGGTTTTTCCACGGGCACATCATTTTCTACTTTGGATTGGTGAAGAGCAGCTCCTAGCCCATCAAGACAGGCATTCAGGTATAATCTTAACAGCTTAGAGTAGTCAGGTTTAGTTAGGACAGAGGCAGTAGTTATGGATTTCTTCAAAGTTTCATAGCTCTGTACTCTCTCATGAGTCATTCCAAATATAGAAGTCTTGTTACATATCTCATACAGGATTTTAGCTATGGTAGCAAAATTTGGTATGAACTGCCAATAGTAACTACAGAAGCAGACAAATGAGATTAATTCAGTCTTTTTTTGAGAAATTGGCCTATTAATTACGGCAGAAACCTTATTCTGTTCTACTTCTAAAGATAGTCCTGATACTACGTGTCCGAAAGCTTTTAGTTCAGCATAAACAAAGTTGCATTTCTTCCAAGATATCTTTAGTCCAACATCTGCTACGGTTTTCAGTACAAGACCTATCTTCTCTAGGTTAGTTTGCCAATCATAAGAGTAGATGATAATGTCATCAATGTAAACCATCATCAAACCTTGTTGGAAAAAAGTTTCAAAGACTGTGTCCATCTTCCTCTGGAAATGAGATGAATCATTCTTTATCTCAAAAGGCATTCTTAGGTACTCATAGATGCCTAAGTGCCAGATAATCCTCATATACTTCTTGCTGTTAGCTTTGATGGGTATCTGATGGAAGCCTTTCAATATATCCATTGTGGTTATATACTTTGCTCTGGAGAGATTATGGAAAGAGTGGTCTATCCTAGGGATGAGATAGTAATATGCTTTGGTATAGTTGTTAAACATTTGGAAATCTACAACCATCCTGGACTTTTTGTTATGCCAGCCTATGATGACAGGAGTGGTGATTTCTAATTGCTCATTATTCCCTACTTTCCTAAGGACTCTCAACTCCATGAGCTCAGTTACATGTTCCTCCAGTGCCACTTGGGATTTAGGGCTTCCTGGTTAAGCAGGTATCCTCAAAATAGGGGGGAAAGGAGGTTCTATAGTCAGAGTTAACACTAAGTTGTGCCCCTTGATATTACCTATTGGATGATCTTTGGTGAAAAAGGCACCCATGTTTTCAAAACACAAGTTGACTAGGTCATCTGGTTGATCAGACATGACTTGATCATTCAGAGAGGCTTGCAAGAAATATTCATTCTTGAAGGATTCTAGAGGTTTTTTCTCCACGGAGGTTGATATGTGACAGATCTGGAATTTCTTCTTCCATTCTCCTCCAATGGTTAATTATCTGTCCTTTCTCTGGATGACATCTATCCCATACAAGCAGAACACATCATTAACTAGTATCAAGTAGTCACATAGGCTATTTTTCAAGACTAAAAATTTGAGTTGAAGCCTTATGTATCCTTTAATGTTAGGGAAAACAATAGGTGTAAGCTCAGTGATACCAGGAACTTTGCCATCCTTTAGCTACAGCAAGTGATATTGTTGTTTGAATAAAAATAATTTCAAGAAAATTAACTAAAATGCTCAAATGATTGATTTGGAAGCAAGTGCAAAGTTTGAGTGGTTTGGTTTGATCAAATTGATTTAAATATATTTTTCAAGAGGGGAAACAGTTTATGCAAACAGGGGATCTTTTTTGGATAACAACCTCTCTTCAAGGGTCTCTTTTGAAGTGTGTAATGACCTTGGGACAGTGAGGTCCTAAGTGATTACTCAAAAGGGGTTTACTCAAGGAGATTGGGTGGACTGGCTGACTCCCGCACTTATTCCTGGAGGCAAGGAGGAGATAACTTACAAATTTTAGCAGAAACTCCAAGAAACTTGCAGGAATTCACAGTTGAAAGGGTGTCAGGAAAATTGTTGGGGATTATTGCTGATATTCTTCAATGGAATTAACAATGTGTTAGAATTGATAATTATACTATAAGACTGAGGCAATAAATAACTTTTGTATCATGAATAAACACTTGATCACTGATGGCAAGGGGGCTGGATTTATTACTTGAAAATTACTGGCGTTTAAACCATCTAAAAGGGTTTGTTTATATACTTTTCTGGGGTAATGAGATCTTCTCAGGGCACGTAGAGAGGGTTTTGCTTGTTTGCTGAGCCTGGCAGTCTAACCAGGGCTAGTTTGACACTTAGGCTTGCTGCTGTCAACTGGCTAGCCTTTCCTGTGTCATATTTCTATGTGAAATGATTGTCAGAAGGTATTAAAATATTAATTTGTTATTTTTCTGGTTCATACGCAGTTCCTTATTTTGTATTGATTTTTTTTCAGTGGCATGGGTAGTAGTGGGTATCTGTAGATTCTAAGCAATCTTCTCCCCATGTTGGTCATTTTAAATAATTTTTTGGTAGACTTCTTGGTGTTTTTTGTGGTTCATAAAGATTTGGAAATCTTTTTTACGTGACAACCTTCATTATTGTTTCTCACCATTTATTTGCTTTAATTTTTTGATTTTCATATTTTTATTCAATCTTCTTAGGTTTCAAACATCTCCCTATCCGTCAGTCAACTTGTTACATATGCATGATGTATGCATGCAAGTTGTAGCATGTTCCTGCGGTACCTGAATGTTGGAATTAGCACGACTGACATTGATGCTTGCAGGCTTGACAGCTGTGTGCTGGAATCCATCATCAGTCATTTTTCATGCAAGTTTCTTGACATGCGCCTACATACTGGGTGTCAGGCGTGTGTACCCTTGCTATATGAATGCCGGGCTGGGTGCGGGAATTGTGACATAACACAAATCCACCTGTAACTCCTAAAATATACACAACACCTCAATTCTGATTGAATTTTAGGTATGAAACCTATACATGGCATTGTGTGGGAAATATTAGAATGGCCAAAAAGTGCCATAGTGGTTCCGTGGTTCATTGGTCTTTTTATTCTGAAATTATTTAAAAATATAACAAGTTTGAATTCAAGAGTGAGTGACCCTACCTATTTTTGGGTGGGGAATCCATTTCTGCAATAATATATATAGGTTTCCCACTCTTTCCAATTTTATTATTGTTTTTCTGTTTTTGATCTGCTTTGACAGGTTGCTCTTCTCAACTAGCAACCTGACAATAGGCATAGTTACAACCCCTAAGGTGTCCATAACCAATCTGCAACTACTGAAACTGGCTTTGGGCACGGGGAGTGTCATCTCTCTGATACCAGGAACCTTGAAGTCCTTAAGCTACAAAGAGTGATAAAAATGTTGGAATAATAATGATTATTATTATTCCAAAAATAAACACTTAGAACCTCAAATAAATGATATAATAAGAGCAGTTGCAAGTTTTAATTGGTTTTTTAATAAATGGTTTTCAATATAATATAAAAGAGGGGCCACAGTATTATACTACTGGGGCTCTTTACAGACTAGCAACCTCTCTTCAAGGGGCCTCCTTAGGCAGTTTAAGAACCTTGGAATGAAGATGGGTGCCTTAGAAAGGGCTTATTCCACTGATATGGCCGGGCATAACAGAACAATGGCCAAGACAGGAAGGGAAAAACTCACTCTGAGCACTTTAACCCAAAAATCCTGCAATAATAAGTAGGGTTTCAGAGCAGTTGGGGAGGATTGCTTGATTTAACTTCAATTGGTTGAGTGGTTTAAGAAATAAATCATAATACTACAGACTAGGTCATAAATCACTTGCTTAGACTCTTCATAAGCACTTGACTAACAATTACATGGTGTCTTATTGATAATAATAATTCCTGGTAAACTGATAATGGGGAATAATGGATCCAAAGAGGTCTGTATAAATACCTTTTTGGGGTGATTTTTGAGCTTCTCAGGGCATGTAGAGAGGTTTCTTCTCATGGGCTGAGGCTGAAAAGCCATTCAGGGCAATATTGGCACTTCCACTTGATTCTTTCAATCAGCTGATGTTAGATCTGCTGGATTTCTGTACTATTTTAGCCACAGGATCTGTTAATCTGTTATGGCCTAAATTTGATCATTCTGCACTCATCCTTCATTTTTACTATTGGTATTGCTTTAAAGTGGACAGATGTGGATTTTTACTGATTTTTCATTATTTTCTGATCACGTAGATAATTTTTAAGAATTTTTATGAACACTCCTTGTAGTGTTTCGTGGTCTTCAAAGATCAGAGTCAATGATTTACATGGTAATCCTTGATCTTTGATTTATTATTAAAAAATGTTTTAAACTTAATTTTTATTAATTTTATTTAGGTTTTGATCTTTTTTAGAAAATTACTAATGCATATTTCAACTTGTTACATATGCCAGGCAACCCTAATCATGTTATAGCTCTTTTGAGCAGTACCTGGTTGTCAGATTAGTCACAATGGATCCAGACGCGGGGATCAGTCAGTACAGATGCGCGCGGGGTGGGATCCGCTGCGTGCATGGCAGAATTTTGCTGCGCGCGAGTCTCTAGTAAGCGGGAAACTGCTACAACAAGTACGTAGGGATATGTAAGGGTGTGGGGCTGCGCGCGGAAATTGTGATATAACACATTTCCACGTGTAACACCTAAAATATATACAACACCTCAATTCTGAGTGAATTTTAGGTGTAAACCCTTTACGTGAAAACATGTTTGAAATATTAACATGGCCAAAAGGTGCCATACTGGTGTTGTAATTTTTAGTACTTTTCCTTTTAATTATTTTAAAAATGTAAGGACTTGGATTTCAAGGGTAGGGTCAGTGAGTGACCCTACCTAATTTTGGTTAAGGAATCCATTTCTTTAATAATATTAATGTATTTCTCACTCCTTCTTTTGTTAATTTAGATATTCTTGTTTAATTTGGTTTTTATTTTAATTTTGTGTTACTATGACAGGTTGCTCTGTACATAGTAGCAAGCCAAAATTCTGAGTCCCAGTCACTTGTACCTCTGTTTTAGTTCCAGCCTCCTGTCTATTTAATCAGACCTTCCCTTCCTCTTTTTTCCCCAAGAAATCAGTTTACTACTTCTTAATAGGAACTCATCCAATCAAGTTTCATTCATCACCTTTCCCTATGAACCTTACTCTGCTCCTGTTAGCCTCCTCCTTTAACCTTGCCCCTAAGCCTACTATGAGTTAGAGTACCCCTTGTTCCAAGCCCTGCTTGCATACCAGCAGCCCTTGTGACACAATCAATCCTTGTCAGCTTCTCCCTTGCCCCATCCTCCAAACAACTGGTCACTCAATTGATCAATCAATCAGCTGATTCCACTCAGCTACACCCTAGGTCAGCCCCCCTCCTCCTCCTCCTCCTCCTCCTCCTCCTCCTCTTGATTCAATGAGATTGACCCTTTTTTTGGGGGGGGAGGGTGTGGGGGTGGTAGGATAATTTAAAGGAATTTTTATTTCCTTTTCAATGTTTGTTGATCATCTACCTTGATTATAAAGTGACTGATGATTTTTTTTATTATTCTGTGAAATGCAACACACCATTTGAGCCCCTGTTCCTTCTACACCTCCCCTTTTTGTTGACAACCCATTCCTCTTCCACCATGCTTAAAATGTTATACAACAAATAGGATCCCTCTCTTGATCCTCACCCTGATCTAAGTTTATGGTTGGGAGGGACTAAGATGGGAGATGGTTTGAAAAACATACAGAGAGGTGGGAAATTCTTCTCCCACTGTTCTCAAAAGGTTACACAACAAATTTAATCCCATCTTGATCCTCACCCTGATGAAAGCATACAGTTGGGAGGGAACAAGATGGGAGGAGATGGTTTGAAGAACATACAGAGAGGTTGGAAGACAAGGGCTTGCCAGAAAAGGAGGGCTCAAATGAGGGATTCTTAAATGTCATTGGAGATATCCAAGGAAGGGCTTAACAAAAAGTTTGACTGGTGTTCAAAAAAACTACATTCCTTTGGATCTGTATCCTTTGATTCTTAATAAAACTCATAAAACATCCCCTGAAGAGTTTGAACAGGCCAAACAGAAGATCAAACAGTTTCATTTCTTCAGCTTTGGAAAATTATATTTTCAGGATTGATCTGATTGCAAGTCTTGGGTTTCAATAATCAATTTTTTCCCTTTGAATAAACTCTCAGAGCAAGAGAAGAAGGACATCAACTGTGTCACCACTTTCCTTCACCAATCAAAAAGATTTTTCAACACCATTGGCCACTCAAGATCTTGGGATGGAAAATGTTTTTTTTTTTTTTTGATAAGCCAAACTCTTGGCTTTCT
Source organism: Puccinia polysora (assembly GCA_025617555.3). Classification (NCBI taxonomy): domain Eukaryota; kingdom Fungi; phylum Basidiomycota; class Pucciniomycetes; order Pucciniales; family Pucciniaceae; genus Puccinia; species Puccinia polysora. The sequence continues at coordinate 23,407,660 of CM062639.1, read as the reverse complement.
GCTTTTGAAAATTGATAGCCAGTTGACAATCCCATGTCTCCTGCTCAAATTCAAGTTTTTCCAATTCAATTGATGATTTCACTGGTTTTTGGAGGTCAGTAGCAATGAGCTTGATTTCAAAATCAAGAGAAATCAATCAATGTACTTACTTGAATCTTGCTCCTCCATGATATCCTCCAAGCCAGAAAAATGGGAAGTTTTTCTATCTATTTTGAGAGCTATGGGGGTTGATGTTTGTGGAATGGGAGGCCTTTTGATTTCCCTTTGCCAAGGAGGTTTGAGTGTGAAAATCATCACTCTTATTTGAAGTTGATGTGGGAGGCCCAATTGGCTTGAGTATTTGGCCATTCAGAAAAGGATGTTGGTGTTTTTTTTTAAAAATCTAAATCATTCAGGATTAATTGGAAAGAAGGGAAAAAAAAAGGAGAAGTGCTTCCTTAATTGAACAGATTCTGATTTAAATGGGGATAGTGGAATAACTTGCTCCTCATAGGCCAAGTTGTTGAGTTCTTGCACCCCAGGAATAGAGGGATCCAAAGAAGGAAGTGAGGGGTTCAAGGAAGGGTTTGGATCATTGATCAATGCCAATGTAGACATGATTGGAGCTGGTTGTGTTGGAATATTCTCCTCAACATCCAATTGGGGCCACTCATAGGTTTTGTCAGGATCATCATCTCTAGGATGAGCATCCACAGCCAAGTCCTCAGCATCAACTGAATCAAATTTTCAGGCATCAAAACCACCTAAAGGGGTAATTTTGGCCCTCTTCCCAAAGATTTCATCCATATGATTATTAAAAGGACAGATGGAGTCCAACTTATCAACCACCAAGTTGATTCCCTGGGCATTATCAGAGTTGGTGATACCAAAGCCAGTGGAGATTGACATTGAGTGGGCCTTCTTTGTCCTTGGCTCAATAGTTCTTGAATTGCTCCTGCATCTGTTTGAATGAAAGATCCAGCCTAACTTTGTTTTTAATTTTAATTTTAATTTGCCTTCAGGGGAATAAACAACAAACCTTATAGGATGGGGGTTGGCCAACTTGTGTTTTGTTCTTGGATCCAAATCAAGTATCATGGTTGGAGGGAATCTTGAGCCAGCTTACCAGAATGATGTGACCAGCTCTCTTGAGCTGACCTTTCAGCCTAATAGATTCCAAGGACCTCACCCCTTCTAGCTACTAGAGTTGATAGAAAGTTTGGATTAAAAATAGGATAAAATAACAGGTATATGATTTGTCTAAGAAGGGGTAAATTTATTTATATATTTATAAAAATAAATTCAAATGGAGGTTACAAGAACTTATTGGGGTTTTTGAGCCCTCTTGAGCACATTTCTATGTCTGTTAAGGACAATATAGTAGCAATTGTGGTGCCTGTGTGGTTGATGAGGATTCCTTTCAAGAAGGGTGGGTATAATTTCCTTGGGAGAGGGGTTATTCAAAGCCTGAAAAAGGGGTATAAGTCAGCAGGATCACTTACTAGGTCCAGATATGGACTTATTCTTGATGGATGGGCTAATATGAAATGATTCAGGGTTCTGGAATTTGATACTGGGGCAGGCTGAATGGTTGTTTGTTGATTTTGGCCAAAAAAAAAAAAAAAAAAAAAAAAAAAAAAAAAATTAGGGATTCAGGAATTTTGGTCTGAAATTTTATCAGAGAGTGGTCCAGGATCACACACCTATTTCTTATAAGGGTTTGATGGCTTGAGGAAGAAAATATCTGAACCAATAATGACTATATGACTGGATGAATGAGTTAGAAATGGCTTGGGGAAGGGCCTGTATTTATATCGTTTGGGGTCCCCTTGTGATACAGTCTTTTTACCAGCCACAGGAGGGTGGCCCAGGCTAGTGCTGAGGCCAGGGAGCCATCAGTGGGTTTGTGTAGACCTGCTCTGGTCACTACAGAGGTACAGGAAGCCCTATTTCATCATGCCTGGGGCTTGATACATGTTTCTGTAACCTTGATGACCTCACTGTATTGATTAAAGAGTTAACATTCAATTAATATTTTTAAATTTAAGCCATGACTTCCTCAGGCCAGAGGCTTAAACAGATTCTCTGGGGACCTTATTCTGAAGGACTATTTTGAGTCTGAGGCTCTTCTTTCCATATTGGAGTGTTTTAAAGTCACTAAATTGGACAGTACACCCCTATTTGTGACTAGTTACGTACAGTTTAGTTACCAGGGACACAGGAGTTTGTTGTATGTATGTTTGGTGTCTTGTGAGTCATCTAGCACAAGGCTAGACCTCATTTTATCCTTATTAAACACTCTCAGGTTGTTACAGTAATTAATAAGTACCCTTTTGGGTCCAAATCTTCTGTACAGGCCCTTTTACAGGGGACCTGAAAACCATTAGTATAGTTCCAAAAAATCTTCAGGGCTCAATTTTTCTGGATTTTTGGTTGGTTTTGTCATTTTCCTAATGTTTCCCACCACAACCTGGCCCTCTTTGGGTCCCATCTGGTGTGGAACAAGGCTTTAGGGTTTATGTGAGGTACCCTACAGCCCTGGTTCTGTTTTGGGGGTGGGAAGTGGCTCTGGGGGGGCTGGTGAGTGGCCTTGGGCAATGGCCCAGCTGGTTGTTCTGGGCCCGCCCAAGGTAGTCAACCAACTACTCACAAGGTTGTTGGTAGAAAACACCTTGGGCCATTTCAAGGTAGTTGCTCAACTACTTGCAAGGCTGTTGGTAGCAACCACCTTGGGCCATTGCAAGGTAGTTGCTCAACTATTTGCAAGGCTGTTGCTTGTCAGAAACCACTTTGGGCCATTGCAAGGTAGTTGTGCAAGTACCTGTGGGTCTTGGGCATGTCATGGCTCCAGAAGGCTGTGCGCCCAGTTGTGGAGTGTCTGGGGCTGTGTGCAGGGTTATGGACAAAACATGTTTTGGTCCATAAATCCTAAACTAGACATAACTATGGGTTTCTGACTGCATTTTTGGCTGGAAACCCATACCTGAGGATGTGATGGGTGTGGTACCCAGGTGTGTCATGGTTACACCTGAAGGAGTAGGATTTTGGGGGTGGTGCCAGTGGGTGACCTTACCTAAATTGGCATCAGGAATCCATCTTTTATTATTATTATTATTAATAATATTTCTGATTTTCTTACTGGTTAAGTTTTTATCATCTATTTTTGTTTTATATTAATATTTCCATAATTTTTGTATTTTTGTTTTATTTATATTTTTTAGTTGATGGTGGCTTAGTCAGTTGGTTCTGCATAGTAGTCAGCTGACATGACTTGAGCCTTTGAAAGCTGATGGGGGGGGGGGGAGGATTGTTTGATGTAGAGTTCCTTAGGGATGTTTGCTTTGGTCCATTGGAGTTTTGTGTGGACTTTCAGGGGCAGGTTTGCTCAGGGGCAATTTGAAAAGAGTAAGAGGGATGAAGGGATGAAGAAATGAGAGCAATAAAGCAATGAGAGTTAGGATGCAATGAAAATGATTAAGTGATGAGAGGGATGAAGCAATGAGAGTGATGAAGCAATGAGGATAGCAATGGAGAGATGAGAGTGATGAAGTGACAAGAGCAATCAAGTGATGAGAGTGATGAAGTGACAAGGGGATGAGAGATGAAGTGATGAGGATAGCAATGAAGAGATGAGAGCAATGAATCAAATTTTTCTGATGAGGTTGGAGGTAAATTTTTTTTGGCTGAGGTTAGAGGTTGAAACCAGGGGTGATGATGTGGAATGATGTGTGGTTGAGGTGGTGAAAGCCTTTAAATACTTTATTTGAAAAAAAAGAAAAACCATTTATTTTCAGGTAACTCTGACACGTCTGATGTGAAAGAAGTGGTTTTTTTTTTTGATTTTTAATGGCTGGTTTGAAATGGTGGAGTTGGGTTGAAACCTGCCATTAAAAAAAAACGGTGGGTTTGCTTAACTCTGATACACCCTAATTTTGGGATTTGGCGGCATATACTAGTAAAATTTTTTTTAAAAAAAAAATTGCACTCAGTCCAAGACTTACAAACACATTAGGTCAAACTCCAAATAGATTAATTACCAACATTGTTTTATTGGTTTACCGTTCAAATTCTGGATGGTAATTGAGGGACAAAGATGGTGGGCCTGTTGGCCATCATCTACTGGAGAGGCAGATGGATGGTGGAGTTGTGAACACAAACGATCATGCTTCCAGGGCTTCATCCACATTATTCAAAGTACGTATGCACCTGTACCTGGGTGTGCCCGCTTTGAAAATCAGTCCCAAGACTTTTTTCTACTCATCGTATGGGTCTCTAGAGGTGTCGATGAACCTATACGTGTGTGTCTTGTGAGGAAAGGTTGAAGGGTCCCACCAAGCCTTGGTCTGCTCGAAGGCTTGTCCGTCGATCTCGATCCTCCCTCACCACGACCACTCCGCCGAACGCCTGATCTCACTTACCCCAAACTGGAGCCGATCGATGGTTAGGGTAGCAGGTTTGAGTCGACCGGATGCCTCGACTGGATTGGATGGATGGATGAATTCGCTGATGATCGAGCACACCCTTCTCGAGATCAGGTTCGATGCTCTCGTACCCATCGATCATCACTTCCTTCATTTTAACCTCAGATTCGACATCGATTGAATCCTAGGATCGAGATCTTACACTTGTGAATCTAATCGTGGGTAGAACGTTTGCAGGGATCTATGGATCGATTCATCCTATCGTGATCCGTCGTATCCTTACTACCATCCAGCTTGAACATGTCTCAGAACTTGATAACTATAAAAGAATGATCATCATGATCAGGTACAGGCCAGGTTTTCTATGTCGTCATATAGGGGGGGGGGGGAAGCTCGTGAGGTTCTGCCGACTAGAGACTAGAGTATAGGCTTTCGATCTCATCATCATCCTGTTCCTCGTCCCTCGTCGTGGGCTCTTTTTTTCTCTCTCTCTCTCTCTCTCTCTCTCTCTCTCTTCTTTTTCTGTTTTTGCAATTAATGAAAAAAAGGAAAAAAAAAAAGCATTGACGCATGCATGAACAGGAGTTCATGTTGACATACTTCACGCATCTATCTATCTCCATTACGTGCTCACTTTTTAGAGTTTGAGCGGTTAAAAGGCGAGAGTGAATAAGATCAAGTGGTTTTAATCCCAGCCTTGGATTGCAACGGTGTGTATGTACATACCCACCGCTCTGTATGTATTTATGGGTAGGCGTAGACATGGGTGGGTATGTGATAGGTCGATTGATGGACTGGTGAGATGGTAACGTTGGCAGGTTGCTAGATATGTGTGTTTGTACGATTAAATGTACTTATGATGTATTTAAGTATATTCGACCACGAGCTCCTCGGTAGGTAGCGTAAGTATTGAATTAATTCACATCTTAAGAATGTTGATATGCGAATAGTTGGAATCCTACTCGAAAGAAGGGAGAGCGAGACCAGACTGAGCAGACAGAAGGTAAGGGGTCCTCGAGGACGGATTGAGTGAGCGGCCTATCAACCGAGGACGACGGGCACGAGGGCTGATGAGTAGTAGCAGTTGATGACGACCGATGAGGAAGTAACAGATTAAAGTATCTGGAGATGAAAGATGAGAATCGGATCTGGGGAGGGAAGGAGAGAGGTGAGAGGGGGGGAGACGAAAGAGTTGGTTGAGGGATGAATCGAAACGAAGCTGGCTGGAAGACTATAAGTTACATATCATCATGGAGACTCATCACCATGAGAGAGGGAGAGAGAGAGAGAGACTGACCACGACCCAGGCAATATACTCATGTACTCACCCCCCCCAAACAAATCGACCCAAGCCAGCCACGAAGTAATACCCAAGACAACTTTGACTTAGCAGCATCGCATCACCCACCACATTCTTGCTCATCCACCTCGACTGCTCATCCACCCATCCATCACACCCAGGACCATCGACCTGACTCGAGCAGAAGCAGGGACCCTTTTAATCCTCGACTCGACTCGACTCGACTCGACTCGAGTCGTGCTAGTCTGGTTCTTGAGATCTATCTTGACTCTCATTCGAACATCTATCGCCTACCCTACCCAATCCCTCCCAGTTTCAACCTGGGGACCCAACTCCGACAGGTTCTACCTCATCCAAGATTCCTCCTGGGTGGTTGGGGGGGGGGGGGTGATCTAGTGTCGAGCTAGTCTAGCTGACTCACTGGCTGCTCGGTTTCATCATCTTTACTTACTCCCACTCCAACGCTTCATCACCGACTCACGACGACCCACAAGGAGCTCGAAGGACAGAGATCTCATCGATCGAGTGTTGTTGATATTCTTACTATACTTAATTTAATTCTGAATGATCTGATTCAGAACTATGGCAAGGAGATGTGATGGAGAGTACCCCGTCCTCGAAAATATCATTCAAACATTTCCAACCTCAACAAGTCCCAAGTAGTAGTACTCTACTGCTGTCTCTAGAATTAAATCATCCCGTGAGATTTCATCAAGGATGATGATGAAACTACTATTCGTCAATTCGATCCCCAGATCACCCTTATCCCCAATCCTCTCGACCACCACGCTAGGGTAGAAGATACCTAAACACCTCAACAACCCAACGACCGGCTTGGATCATCCATCATCACCCCCTCTAGCTTGCATAGATCCCATCCATCATCCCAGCCCAGCCTAAGTCATACTACAACCAACCCAAACTTGGTCGGATTGCTCACTACCACCGCGAATTACATACAGCCACGCTTGCGACTCATTTGAATTGATCAGCATCGTCCCCACTCTCCTCCCCCTTTGATCCCTGAAGATCCAACTCTCCTCGTCCCCTGATCTAGCTCAACCGAAACCAGCGGACGATGAATCAAGCAGTCGCCCGAATCTCCCAACCATCCCCATCCTCATCCTCACCCTCGTCTACCAAGTTGATCGAGTCTGAGGATCCTACGCGTCATGCTCACCTCGAACTCAAGATCTCCACTCGACTCGAATCCGAGAACGCCAATCGAGTCGAACGTGGATCATGTTTAGAACCCTCGACTCAAGTCGATCGAATCCATTCAGATCTCAACCTCCCCTGCTACGATTCGAGCACACCGACCTCAGCGATCCATCGATCGGTCGATCAGCACTCGTACCCTGGGATCGGATTCGGAAGACCTCCCCATCATCCTGGTTGGTTAGCTACCCGGACCGCATCCTCCGTCTCATCCGTCTCATCACCCAAGGATCTCGTCGGTATCAAACTCAGTAAAGTCAAGGCGACTGCGGCTCTCTTCGAATCCCGCTCGATCTCCAATTCGTCCAACAATAACTCACCCTCACTATCCCCCTCACCCTCCATCTCTCGTCGTCATCATCATCATCATCATCATCATCATCATCCTCGTCGGCCTACCCCCAACGATGAAGGTGGTGGTGGTAGGGAAGACTGTGCAGGTCCCCAAGAGGATCGATCGGACAAGGGTGATGGAGTGGAACGAATCGTTCAGTCGGACTTACTCCTACCCCCATCACCCTCTTCGATCACCACCCCCTCATCCCTACGACTTTCGACCGGAATCGTCAATCAGATCAAGACCCGATTTCTCAACCATCATCACGACCAACATCATCCTCAGTTAGAATCTAAGAATCGGACCAACCCATCCTCGATCGTGACTCATCGACAGGATTCTAGGAGATCGATCGATCAGTCTGACTTGAATCGACGGAATCACGTTCTGAGAAATTACGATGACCGGTCAGTCATCCATCCTACCCAACTCTTCTATCTCGCCCCAATCTCCGTCCCCCTCCCCCTTCTCCCCCTCCCCCTCCCCCCTCCATCTGTATGCCCGGCTCCCATCTCCCCAGATTCTCTCGATCGTGAACTGGTGTGGTCGAAACCATCGGATAGCACCCCTACCATCACCCTTTCCCTACCTCCTACTGCTCATGTGCCATAGGAATCTCATAACCGGCATTGAACTCTGACCCTATCGCCGACCGGTCGTCGATGGGCTTGGGTGATGCCCTAGTCATTGACGGACCGGAGGACGGGTTGCTGATCCTGATATGTACACATACATACGATGGGATCGTCTGGCGCCCCAGGGGTCGGTGGCCGGTTTGGGATCTGGGGGATGGTTTCAGATCTCTAGGGATGTATGGGGGTGTATGTATGTAGCACATACGTAGGCATGGATGGGTATGGAGATACAGAGTATTCCTCGAGAGGAAATCGTTGAGATGTACTCGACAAACCTTCTTGGCCCCCTTCCCCCTTCCCCCTCACCCTCCGCCTGCCCGGCCTTGCCCAGTCCTCGAGGCCGACGATGACCGGAGCCCAGCGAGAGGGGGCAGGCGCACCCCCCCAACCGACTGATCACTTGGCACCCCTACTGGGCTCGATGGGGTGTGGGTGTGTGTTTGGGAATGTGTAGCGAGAGATGGATGTACCTACAAGATGTATGTATGTATGTATGTATGTGCATTCATCCCTAGCCATCCTCATCATTTCCCCCCACTCCAGTCTCCGGCTCGTTCTCGGTTCCAACTTGCAGCGCTTGATGACGACGACCGATGAAGGCCGTCAAGGCCTGCAGGGGTGTTGTTTGGTCGTTCGGTTGCTCGCCCGCCCGCTCGCCCGCCCGCCCGCTCGTCCGCTGGCTGGGCTGGGCTGGGCTGGGCTGGGTTGGATGTCGTCGACTACAGTCTCGCCTCCCCCCCCCCCCCCCCAGCTGACGACGACGACGACTATCTCATGATGCGATGCTCCCCCTGGCTGGCTGCCCCTCCCCTGCTCTGAGTCTGGCCTGACGTCGTCCGACCAGCTACGAACTTGACTCTCTCTGTTCCTCCAGGAGGCCATGATGTCCACTCCCAACTCGCGTTTGAGCTCTCAACCACCGAGTCCAACCAGTCATCGTCATCATCCATCATCCCAACATGCTGACCTCGATGGATTGTATACTCCCCTCTTCTCATCCTCCGCAACCTTCAACCTATCCTACTCCTCCTCCTCTACCCTACATCCCAGTCATCTCGATCAACTCTCCCAATCCATTCGATCCATCTCACTCGACCTCTCCCGCCATCATCAATCAAGCCCCCCATCCTCCAGTCGACCTCCATCCCAACATCCAAAGCCGACGCCCACCACCATCCCACGTCCACTCTCCGATCCCAACTCACTCGACCGATCCGATTCCGATAGTACTTCCACCAGCCATCATCCCCAATCCTCCGTCTGCACCACTTCCATCGACCGACGATCCGATAACCTCTTCCTCGAACGAGAACCACCGCAACCAGAACCAGAACCAGGATCACAACCAGAACTACGATCAGAACCAGAACTACGATCAGAACCAGAACCAGAACCACAACTACAATCTACTCCCGCTCGTCGTCCTTCCCAGCATCATCATCATCAGCAGCAGAAGCCTTCACGATCCTCTCAAGAGATCCTCAATGATATCGTCACCTTATCCCTCAGCGCCAGGATTACCGAACTGGCCATGTCGATCCAGGAAGTCGCCCTGGCTCTCTTCGAAGTCCAGGTATGTCTCAACCCAGAGTCCCTGCCGATCCTTGGATCATTCTCACTCATTCGTCATACTCTCTCACTCTTACCCTCAGGAATTACGTCATTCTAGTGCCTCCAATACCCTCCCATCCAACTCATCCCCCGATCATTCTTCCACCGGCGCATCCGATCGGCCCAGTGGCTCGGCTCTCACTCAAGTCGATAAGGCTCTCATGAAACTCGAGAAGAAGGTAGAATCAACCGCTCACGAGGTCGTCGGACTCGATCAACTCATTCGTCCCTATAGGACCCTCGATGGCCCCAACTTGGATCAAGCCAAACTCCTCAACGATAAGTTTGATACCATCCTCGAAGATTGGGAGCGAATCCAACGTGATACCGAACTACTCAAGGATGAACTCAAGGAGGATAAATGGCTCGTCGTCTTCAGAGCCGTCAGCGGTCAGGCTGAAGAGATGATGGAAAGTCTCGAAAAGGTCCTCAGTGTCTCCGAAGAGTTCATTCGTGAGACCAACCGTCGGCTCCGTCGAAGGAGTAGTCCACCCTCTCATCACTCACCCGGTAGTAGCTCGAGACTCGAAGCCAGTCGTGACTCGCTCGGTTCTTCTTCCTCCGGTTCGGATCGTCCGGAGACCGAAGAACTCTGGAAATCTTACAACAGCCTGCTCAAAAACTTTCATGCCAAGAATAAGCATTACGTGAGCAATCCACGAGTTCTTCTTCCTCGAGCGGACTTGTCTTCAAGCCCCTCTCACTTTAAAACTCGCTCGATCGGTTGACTTGTCACATTCTAATTCCTAGGTCCCCTCCTGCGAACGAGTCCTTGGAATCCTCTCAAAAGGTATTAAGAGCCGTAGTACTAAAAACGGTGAAGTACTTCGTCGCTACGCCGACATGAACGATCGATTCGGTCACATCCGCGAAAAGATTAACAAGGTAGGGCTTGACCTCATCGGGATCGAGAAGTTACTCCAACAAGCCTGTGCTATCTTCTCAGACTCGGCATCACCTCCCGATGGTTCGATTCAACAACCACATCATGAACTCACCTTCCTACAACCTCCTCCTAATCTTCATACTCCCAATCAAAGTCCTTCACCGGGTACCTCCATTCAAAGCCCTTCGCCGGGTACCTCCAAAACTCGGAAAGCCTTCTCATCCCTGTCGACTCAGTCCATCTCCCCCTTCAAGAAGATCGCCTCAAAGTTCACTTCCTCCTCGACTCCATCCATCTCCAGTCAACGTTCCAGTATCTGTTCAGCCACTCAAACTCCTCCTTCGGTTTCGGTCAATGGTTTAGCCCCTAACTCTAATTCCAACGGCTTACATCATCGTCCGCTGAGATCGTTTCGTAGTACCCTTAACCAGGGTTACGCTTCGATCACTCGCTTGACTAAACCGACCGGTAATCTGACCCCCAGTAGTCTACCTGTAGAACCTAGGCGTGCACCCAGTACACTTCCTGAACCTATAATCCGCTCAAGACCTGCGACCCGCCAAATAAATCATCAACACACCTCAAGTTATGAAAAGCCTCGTTGGAACATTTCTCTCAAACGGATCGAGGATACCCCCCCATCGATGCACTCTTCTAACCTGAACAAGTCCCGCAGATTGACGACCAATCAAACCCTTGCCAGATCCTACTCTGGTGCGCTAGCACGCGCCGCTACCCCTTGCTTGAATAATGGTAATCACCACCCCCACGCTGGCCATCATCCGCAACTCAAGAACGGTGCATTTGGTCACGATAGACCCGGATCGGCGGCTGGGCGGAGTGAGGCCTCGTGTACGACGACGCTTTCGATGCCCATCTACCGCTCTCGACCCCCTTCACGGCATTCGAGAATTCCGGCGCCCGTGTGGGATCCGACGATGCAATCGAAACGGAACCCGAGTCGAGGATCGCTCGAAGCTCAAGATATAAGTCGACCGTATTCTAGGGGTTGTGCTACCCCGAGTGGAAGGCATCTCCTTCGACCGTCGACTTCACCTTCGAATAAGAGTATCGGATTGCTCAGTCCGACGGAGAGTGATATTGCGACAATGCCGGTGCTTAGATCTAAAGCATCGACTGGTCGTTTGAACCCTCGACGGTTATCACAAGGATCGATGAATGGCAAGAAGTCGATCATCGGTGGGTGTGGGATGGAAGGAGTTGACGAGCTGGAGAGCTTGTTCGAACAGTATGAATCCGAGGAACCGAACCCATCGGATCCGTTGGATATGATGATCCATCAAAAGTGTCGGGAACAGATCTCGAAGGTCATACTGAGGAGGATCGATTCACCGCTCTCACGAAACCCGGAGAAGGCCAAGTTGGCCGGGGCTGGGATTGGAGATCAGGCTCGATACAGTTTTTGGTTTATCGGGATCGGTCGAGCCCAGGAGGAGAAATCGGTGATGTGTAAACTGGTTGAATCTAAACGGATTGTGCTCAATCATCATCAAGCCCCCCAACTCGCCAAATCATCCTCCCACCACGCTCCTCTTCACGTCCAGGGTGAATTGAAGGTCTTGGTCAGGACTCGATCCGGATGGAGAGATCTAGACCTCTACTTATTGGACTGTCAACAACAACATCAGCAGCATTCGTAGTCTTCTTCTTCTTCTTCTTTTTTTTTTTTGCTTCTTATGCTCACTCTCTCCTGTGGATCTTGTTCCATTTCCCTTTCACTCAACCAATCTATCTACCCTCTCGGGCTCATGATCGAGCGGGATTGGATGATGGACTTTGAAGAATCTTGAGATCGTTTATGGTTCAAACTTTTTTTTATTTTTTATACATATAATTTGTTTTTTATTTTTCTGTTTTCTTCTCCCTCTCCCTCCCTCTCTCTCTCTCTCTCTCATTCCCTTGGGTGTCCTCGTCGTTTCTGGAACTTGAGGCTGAGGTTTTGCATCAATACACACACTCTCATCTCCTCACTTTTTCTTTGTTGTTGTTGTTAATGTTGTTTTAGTCCGAGTCATCCATCCTAATCGTCTGATCCCGTTCTCTCTCCCTTCTCTCTCTCCCTCTTGCCCCACTTCTCTTCCCTTATCTATCGATTTGAATTTGATGATGGTTTTGGAACGATGATGTCACGTTACACGTGTGAGTGAGTGAGTGAGTGAGTGAGTGAGTGAGTGATTCTACCTAACTTTCTTACCCTCCTTTTCCCACCGATCCTTCTTCTTTCTTTCTTCTTTGGAGACTTTTCTCGCTCGTGCTTGTAACCTATCGAGTCCGGATCGATCCTCCCCCGTCCTCGGCCTTTGATCGATCACCTTCGTGGCGTCCTCTCTGCACACCCAGCCCTCCCTGTCAGGTCGTCAGTGGGCTACTTTACTGTTCAGAGGGCACTGACAGACCGTCAAGTGAATCCATAAGAAAACGAAGAGTGAGAGAGGATGGTGAATAAAACCCTGTTTTTATTATACTTTATTTAATTTAATTTAATTTAATTTTTTTTTTTTAGAAATCGATTGATGATCGGGATGATACGAGAGGGAATGATTTTAAACTAAGGCGTTAGGATGACTTGCGTCCCATCCCATTCTGTTGAGAGGAGTAGAGAATCTTGAGATAAGAACATAAGAAAAAAAAAAAAAAAAAAAAAAAGATGAAAAAATGAAAATGAAACAAAAAAAAAAAAAAAAAAAACCCCGATCGATCGATCGATCGATTAGTGTTCTTGAGTGTTGTAGGATTAGAGCTGTGGTGCCAAATTAGGTTGGTGGGCTGGTGGGTTGGGAGCAGGGATGTCACCCACCCACTGTGGTACCACCGAACGGTGTCTGGGTGCTTGAGGAGGAAGTACAAGTGCCCTCGAGTGTATGTACTAGTACGTCTTTACGGTGGCTGAACAAAGAGCGTGGGACTGTTTGTCAAAGCGACTACCACCCGGGTACTTGAAATAGAGTAGATGAAACCCCGGGGTGTTGCGTTGCGATCTTGATGTTGATCATCCCCCATCTTCAGACTCCCACTCCATCCGACCCATCGTCACTTCACCACCGACTCGGTTTTTTGGGTTTTGATGTCAGACTACTCGATCGATCCAAAAAAAAAAAAAAACAAGGATGGTCAGTGATTTTTATTTTTTGAAATCTTATTCTTCATATTTAATTCTGATTCATGTTTTTTTTTTTTTTTTTTTTTTTGATATTTTTTTTTTTTGATATTTTTAGTCTTCTTCAGGAAATTGGTTATTTCAGAAGATCAATCAAATTGGTCCAACCATTGGAAGAGGGTACGATTGCAATGGTCCAAATCCATTTTAGAGTGATTTCAATCAACCTAACTCAAATTTAACCTTGGATCAATATAACCTCAAGCATCTCAAGGCATCTAAAAGTAGACAAAAATACCAGAGAACTTGAAAGGCATCAACAACACAAATCCATCAAAAGCTTGGATGAGCATTTTTCATGGGTTTCTGTGACTTCCAACCTACCTCTCTCAAGATTATCACTACCAGCTCACCAAGGCATACAAAATTTCAAGATTGATTGAAATCGGTTTTAATTATTTTTAGAAACCCTCAACATTAATGTTTCTTTCATTTAAACAATTCCTTTTGATCCTCTCTAACATCCCTATAAAGAAGAAAAAAAAATTTCAACCGCCTCCTGCATGTTTTTTTTTTTTTTTTTTTTTGAGTGTTTTTTTTGCTTTTTCAGATTTTTTTTTTTTTTTGAAAATTATGGTTTGATATTTTTCAAAAAATTTCATTTGTTGTATTATTGAAGTCCAGATGCTGAAACAAAATATATAATCCCTTGAAAAAAATGTAAGTTCATACCTTTTTTTGAACCATTGATTGATCTTGAAACATATCCCTGAAAATAAACCGACTATTTTTGGTCAATCTGTCCCATTATTTCTGTCTATCCACTGTACATACTTTGGGCGTCCAAATTCAACCCACTGTTGAGAGATGCTCAAGGGTGCGGGCAACTCCAATCCTGGAGTTCTGTTTGCACAACCTTGATCAACAATCAAACGTTGACCACATTTTGTTTTTGGCTTCATGACCATTTTTGATGTGGTCTATCCAATCAGATGAGTCTCTTTTTCTCTTCTAATCAATTTTGGGTTCAAGTCATTTTTTGGTGGTTTGTGCTGATTTTATGGTCATCTAACCTGTTTTTATTCTTTCAGTCCAAATTTTTCAATAGATCCATGTCAAACGAGGCAAAGAAGAAGAAGGAATTGTTGAATGAGGTCAAGGCAAGAATTTTAGGGATGTACAAAGGTGGAATGACCAGAAACAAGATCAGCTAGTATTTAAACATCAACCGTTACACCATCTTCAGCATCATTAAAAATTACAACAAACAAGGGATGGTGGACAATCTAAAACAATCAGGTCAACCAACCAAATTGGCTGATTGAGATGTTTGCCAGGTCAGTCGTTGTCTTGAGAAGCAAGAGATGGGTCAAACTCAACAAACTGGCCAACTCAATCACCAAAAGCATCTCAGCAAGGACACTTCAACAATGTGCCCATCAACTTGGCTATTGCTGCCAAGTTGCTGCTCAAAAACTGTTCTGAATAAGACCCACAAGAGTCAACGTCTTGAATTTGCCCGTTCCCATCTCCCACTGGACCATTAATGACTGGATGAGGGTGATATGGACCAATGAATCCTCCTTTGAAGTTGGAAAGAACACTCAGCAAGTGAATTTCTGAAGACTCCACCATGAAAAGTACAAATCAACATGTCTTGCCCCCACATTCAAGAGTGATCAAACAACAATGATGATATGGGGTGCTTTCATGGGTGAAAGCACCTCCCCAATTGTTTTCATGTGACCAAAAAGACAAAATGCAAAAGATATCATTGAAATTATATATGAAGGTGCTTTGTGACCTTAGATTTCAAAAATAAACCATCAAGATTCAATCTTAATGTAAGATGGCACTGCGGTTCAGAAGGCAAAGATTTGTGAACAGTTGCAAAAGGAGGAAGGACTCAAAAAAACTCAAATGACCAGCTCAATCACCAGAACTGAATACCATCAAGAATGTTTGGTACAGCTTGAAGAGAAATATTCAAAAGCTTTATCAAGCAACCAACTTGAATGAGATGAAGAAGGCCCTCAAGAGTGCCTGGGATGATTTTCCAAAGCAGAAGCTTGTTCATCTTGTGGAAAGCATGCCTCAACAAATGAAAGCTGTCATGAAAGCTGGTGGTTTGTCTACTTGTTGGTAGAACCCTTATATATATATATATATATATATATATATATTTAGCTTTTTCCTATTGCCAACAGTCTCCTATCCATTCATGTTAAGCCTCAAGAAAAATCTAATGGTCCCAGTTTTTTTTCATTTTTTTTTTTCTGGGAACAATGTGACCCAAACAAAAATTTACCCCATTTGGAGGCTTTATTTCATTTTTCTTCAAAGAAAAAAAAACCATGTATTTTTAATTTATAAGATTAACTGCAACATGATGACCAGGCATGAAATTATAAAATCACTCATTTTTTTTTTTTTCTTTCTTTCCTTCTCTCTTTTTTTTTTTTTTTTTTTTTTTTTTGGTTGGGAAAATGGCAAAGAAAAACTGGTACACACAAAAAACAAAAAAACAAAAAAAAAAACATCAATTAGTGGGAAAACTTTTGTCAACCCAATGTACAGTGGGCAGACAGAAGTTGTGGGGGCTGATTTCTGAAGCACCCATGCCCATACTTGGTATCCTTGCACAACTCCATTCAACCACCAGGTACAAAAAGCCTCCTGTTGACCTTCTTTGCTTCCTCCACCTCTGTCCCCCCTTCCATCACCTATCCCAATCACCTCAACAGATGATGGACTCTGTTTCAAGTGTTTTGTTGTCATCAATTGTTTTTACTATTTTTTTTTTTCTTTTTTTCTTTTTTTGTTGTTGTTGATCTTTTTTGGTTAATAGGTAATGGATAAAGAGCAAGAACAAAAAAAAAGAAAAATTGTCGGGTGGGTGATCTCAAGCCCAGGATTGGTGTGGGGCATGCATGTTGGTGGCACCCCATGGAGCAAGACTAGTTTGAAATTGGGGATT